>WNWU01013574.1:5141128-5162279 GCA_012654045.1 Ptyas mucosa
ACCCAGCCAAGCAGAATGGCAAGCCCTGTCCCTAGTAATATCCTCCTAGTTGTTATCTCTCATTTGTAAGAAGCCACTAGCTGTATTAACAAAATACATTAAGCTGACTTCAATGCCCGATGATCTCATAAGAAATAAAATATTTAGCATCACCCAAATATCATTTGCCTTTCTGTTTACTCTGTTGAGTAAACAGAGTAAACCCTCTGTTGAAGTTTGGGAATTATAAACAATGGTTTATAACTTACAAGTAATGTTAACATTGTAGTTTAGCAAACAAAACTTGGCTTCATGTAGTGTGCAACAGAGCCAGTATCAAAAAAATAAATGAACGGGAGGGTTTCACATCTATTGTCCTTTCTCTCTAAGTAGATATAGTCCTTGACTTACGACCTCAATTGAGCCCAACGTTTCTGCTGATAAGCGAGACAGTTTCTAAGTGAAATTTGCCCCATTTTATGACCTTTCTTGCCAGACTTGTTAAGTGAATCACTATAAGTGTTAGTCACAAGGTTTTTAAGTGAATCTGGCTTCCCCATTGACTTTGCTTTTCAGGTCACAAAAGCTGATCACACGACTCCGGTACATTGCAACCGTCATAAATATGAGTCAGTTGCCAAGCATCTGAATTTTGACCATGTGGCCGTGGGGATGCTGCAACAGTTGCAAGTGTGAAAAATGGCCACAAATCATTCTTTTCAGTGGCGTTGTAACTTCGAACAGTCACTAAATGAAGTGTTATAAGTTGAAGACTATCGGTACTAGTCGGTTCCAAAAAAAAAAAAGAGAAAAAGCAAAGTGGGAAGAATCAGCTAGAATGAAAGGCAGAGATTTTATTACAGTGGAGAGTGTCACTATGAACATCTCGCCTGGTGTCACCAGTCCTTAAAATCTAGAATGGTCCTTTTTTCCTCTTCAAAATTCCTTCCTCAAAGCCAATCTTTGGTTTTTGAACAGCCTCCTAGTCTTCATTCCTAACGGTAACCCTCCACTCCAGTGAGGAAATGTAAAATTTGTTAATACCAGTTCTGTGGGCGTGGCTTGGTGTGGGGGGGAAATATGACTGAGTGGGCGTGGCCAACTTTTTTAAAAAAAAAACTTTTAAAACCATTTTTTCTACAACCTCTCCAGCTGAAGAAGTTGTAAAAAAAAATGCTTTTAAACCCTCTGACGATCCCAGCTGACTTGCCTGATCCGCAGAGGCTTTTTTTTTGAAAGCCTCTGATGATCCCAGCTGAGTGACGCGACCATCAGAGGCTTTTTTTTTTTACTTTTAAAAGCATTTTTTCAGCCAAAGAGTTTGTAGAAAAAATGCTTTTAAAAATAAAATTAAAAAAGCCTCTGATGATTGCATGGCTCAGCTGGGCAATGGGGGGGGGGGGGGGGCAGGGGTTTTTGCTACCGGTTCGCCGAACCACCCGCCTCCATCACTACCGGACCATCCCGGTCCAAACCGGGAGCATTTCATCCCTGCTCCATTCGCTCCCTGTTTAACCTCCTTTCTATTTTACTGAAGGAAAGAGTTTGACTTCCTGTGTGTTACCTGTGAACTTTTGAGGGTATATACAGGTATTCCTTGACTTACAACAGTTCATTTAGTGGCTGTTCAAAGTTACAACAGTACTGAAAAAAAGGGACTTATGACTGTTTTTCACATAATCATTGCAGCATCTCCATGATCACGTGGTCAAAATTCAGATGCTAGGCAACTGATTCATACTTATGACAATTGCAGTGTCCTAGGGTCATGCAATCTTCTTTTGCAACCTTCTGACGAGCAATGTCAATGGGGAATCCAGATTCACTCAACAACCATGTTACTAACTTAACAAATGCAGTGATTCACTTAACAACTGTGGCAAGAAAAATGGAGCAAACTCACTTAACAACTGTTTCACTTAGCAACATAAATTTTGGGTTCAGTTGTGGCCATAATTTGAGGACTACCCTCTACGTTAAGCTGAAGACAGGATATCATTGTGCACCCATTGAGAAAGGCAAAGACCTTTCTCTTTGTAATATCAAAGCCAAGCCAGTAACAAATATAAACTCCAAACTGTAATTGTATGTTCTGATATTGCTGCTTTGTTAGTTTTTAACCTCTTTCCTTGTGTGCAAACTTTGGAAGAGGTTTAAGAATGTGTAGCTGATATATTTTTGAAAGGAATGTACTTTGGCCTGCCTTCTTTCTTTCCTTCCTTCAAACTCAATTCTGAACCACAAAAAAAAGTGCAGCTAACTTCATTTTTAGCTTCTTGGTGGTTTATTTGCAAAAATACAAATCCTGGAAAACAGTGGGCAACAAGAACAGGTTGACAATGATATTGCATAATAATTTTTGTTCCAGGTAAGCAGATGGAGAATAACAATCTCATCTGAAACTGCCCTGTGACTCTTCTTCTTTTGCTCTTATAGAATTTTAATTAATAAGAGCTATGCAACACACCAAAAAGCTTTTAATTATAATCTATTTCTATTTTTATAGGACTTTAGATAATCTGGGACATGCTTTCCTACTTTTATTTCTGTTTTCTTTAACCAAAGGAACTGCGCAGGAAAATGCTGTCAGCAGTCTTAATTTCAAAACAAATCAGGGAGGGGGAGTTCTTTCAGAACCAGCTGCATACTTGCTTCCCAGGACAATTGTTTTATTTGGATTAACCAACTTGCTTATCTGCATCCATTCTAAATTTTGCTTCCAGATGTGATTTTAGTGCATCATAGTCTCCTGAAATGAAGCGTTGGAGATAAGATTGACTGCCACTCCCATATTTATAATGCTTCTGTGTAAACCTCTAGATTGGTGTTTCTGGGCCATGTCAACTTTACAATGCATAGACTTCAACTTTCAGAATTTGGCAGTGAGGAACCGCAACAAGTAGTATCAAATAGTGTAATCTTCCCTGGAGATTATGAAATGGTTTTGATAGACAATGGAAAGTTTGGATTTTAAAGTGTTTGCCTTCCCAGGTATATGGTCTTCAATTTGCATTACACATAATGTCTTATATCTTTAGCTTATCTGAAACATATAAAACCTGCAGTGACCGACTTTTTCTTGAAAAAAAGGAAAAACCTGAACAAGGGGCGAATCTGATAATCATAAGGATTTTAAAAAAATGTTTATAATCATAAATTTGTTTATGTTTATAACTTTCATATAGAAAAGAAAATATAAGATCAAAACCTCTGGTGGCTCAGTAGATAAGGCAGTCATTAACATCCACTTAACATCTGCTGCCTGCAATTACTGCAAATTCAAATCCCACCAGGCTCAAGGTTGACTCAGCCTTCCATCCTTTCTAAGGTAGGTAAAATGAGGACCCAGATTGTGGGGGCAATAAACTGACTTTGTATAAATATACAAAAGTATGAAGGCTATTGCTTAACACATTGTAAGCCGCCCTGAGTCTCCGGAGAAGGGCAGCATATAAATCAAATTTAAAAAAAAACAAAAACCAAGAAAATAAAAAATGAAGTAAATCTTAAAGGCAGCTGTTCGGAATAAAGGAGATATGGTCAATGTAAATAATAGTCTACAATCTAAGTTTAAAAATATCAGGGGTCTTCATTAATTATTAATTAATAATTAACTTAATTATTCACATAATTACAGCAGCACGAGTAGTTTTCGCCCAAAACTGGAAAAACAATGACATACCATCAGAAGACAAGGTGATAAGCAAAACTATGGAGTGTGCAGAAATGGATAAGCTCACAAAGGAGATACAAGAAAAAGATGAAACAGAATATTACTTAGTCTGGGAGAAATGGTATAAATGGTTGGAGGAGAAAGGGGGGGAAAGCGGGGGGAAACAAAAGAAAACTAAACAATGGTTAAATTAGGTGGAGGAATATGGAAACAAATGGGAAGATATAAAAATTGTGGAAAGGAAATTAGGTACCTGTTTATGTTAAATGTAAATAAAATATTTAGATTAAGAGAATATATTCTAACGGTATATATGAAATACTAGAAATATATGTATAAAAGATAGATTAAGATAAAGAGAAAATGTATAAATATGGATTACTGATGTGAAGATGTTGAAAAGAAGAAGATGTAAATATCTGTCTTTTTAAAAAAAACTTTAAAAATTATTGGAAAAAAAATATCAGGGGTCTTAAAATCAGTAATTCATAGATATACAGGTAATCCTGAACAATGGTAATTAGGATCAGAATTTCAACGCAATCATAAAGCACAAATCACATGACTGCACTGCTTAGCAACAGAAATTCCAGCATTCCCAGTTACTGTCATTAAGTGAATCACTGGGTTTTTAACCAAGGGCAACATGTCACCATTTGAGACCTCTTGTGGTTTTCCCATTGACTTTTCTTATAGGAAGCTAAGAAGATCACAAGTGGAGATCACATGATCACAGGACGCCACAAGCCTGCAACCTACCATATTTTTCAGAGTATAAGACGCACCTTCCCCCCCCTAAAAGGGGTTGAAAATTTAGTGCATCTTATACACCGAATATAGCCCCACCCATCCACTGGCCCCCACCCTTTGGCCTCTGCCTCACAGCAGTTACCTCCTTGCAAGCAAACAGCAAGAAAAAACAGCTCCTTTCAGCTTCAGCACAGCCTAATTAGGACAAGTTGATTGGATCGGCCTCCTGACTTTCAGCTGATTTGCTCTCAGCTGTTTTTGGCAGGGCTCTGCTGCTTGCTGCAAAGAGGTAATTGCTGGAGCAGAATTTTTTTTCCTTGTGCTAATCACCATGCTGAAAACGAAACTGAAAGTAAAGCAGGCTGTTTGCTGCAATGAGGCAAAATTGCTCAGAGGCAGAGACAGATTTCTTTTTCTTTTCCTCACCAAAAAAGGTAGGTGCGTCTTATACTCTTATATTCCGAAAAATATGGTAACTGTTTTTAGGGGGGGGAAAGGTGTGTCTTATAATCCGTATGGTATGTACAGTGCATTCAGAAAGTATTCAGACCTCCTTCACTTTTCTCAGTTTTGTTAAACTATAGCCTGATTCTACAGTTGTTGAAATTCATTTTTTTCTCATTAACCTGCACTCAGTATTCCATAATGACAAAGTGAAAAGAGAATTTTAGAAATGTATTTTTTTAAAAAAAAAAACCTGAAATATCACATTGGCAAAAGTATTCAGACCCTTCACTCAGTACTTCGTTGAAACACCTTTGGCAGTAATTACAGTCTCAAGTTTTTTGGGGCATGACACAACAAGCTTTGCGCACCTGGATTGGGGGATTTTCTGCCCTTCTTCCTTACAAATCCTCTCATGCTCAGTCAGGTTGGGTAGCGATTTTTTTTAATTAAATAAATGTACAGACATTTCTAAAATTCTGTTTTCACTTTGTCATTTTGGAGAACTGAGTATAGATTAATGAAGAAAAAAATGAATTTCAACAACTCTAGAATCAGGCTGCAGCATAACAAAATTGTCAAAAGTGAAGGGGCTTTGAATACTTTCTGAATGTACTGTAAATATGAGGACCAGTTGTTACCAACACTGTTCAAGCACTGTCATAAGTTTGAATGGTTGCTGAATGTCATTAAATGAGAACCACTCGCAACACTAAAAATAGCAAACCTTATAGAATTCAGAGAGATATTCTGACTATTTAAAACAAAAAGTATTTACCTTAATATTATTGTGGAGCATTAAGCATCATATAAACCAGGGGTCCCCAGACTTGGCAACTTTAAGACTTGTGGACTTCAACTCCCAGAATTCTCCAGCTAGCATAGCTGGCTGGAGAATTCTGGGAGTTGAAGTCCACAAGTCTTAAAGCTGCCAAGTTTGAAGAACTCTGATAATAAACACATTACAGTTAGTCCTCCACTTACGATCACAACTGAGCCCAAAATTTATCTTGCTAAGTGAGACAGTCAAGTTAATTTTGCTCCATTTTACTACATTTTCTTGTTACAGTTGTTAAGTGAATCACTGCTGTTCTCAAGTTAATAGCATGATTGTTAAGTGAATCTGGCTTCCCCACTAACTTTGCTTGTCCAAAGGTCACAAAAGGGGATCACATGATCCCGGGACACTACAACCGTCATAAATATGAGTCAGTTTCCAAGCTGATCACATGACCATGAGGATTCTGCAATAGTCAGAAGTATGAAAAACAGTCCTAAGAAACTTTTTTTTAGTACTGTTGTAACTTTGGAACAGTCACTAAATGAATTGTAAGTCGAGGACTTCCTGTACTTAGAAAAGTTCTTCAATAATTATTTTCTATCTTTAAATGAGCCTGGTACTGGAAAAGAGACCTTTATTCAAATTTTAGTTTGTTTGATTGAAGCTGAAACTATGTTATGACATATTAATGATGTTTTGTAAAAGGTGTAATTAAAGCATCTACTTTTCTATTTTGAAGAAAAAGCGCCTGGGACCCCAATCCTATCAAAAGCCTTCCGCCTCACTTTTCCATTTGTTCCTAAAAAATGAGGCGTGCAAAGAGCAGCTCTGCCAGGGGCTATACAATTCCGCAGTTGTTTTTCATTCCTTTTCAAATAAGTACTTGAAGCACACTTTTAAGAATTGAACAATGAAGTGAAATTTGATCCTCGCAAAGAAAAGTTGGAGCCTGTCAAAGCTTCTGGCTTAATTTAGCCGGCTCCTCTTTCAATTTGCAATTCGGATTTGGACTCCAATCTGGCTTCTGGGCCATTTCTGTGGTTGAACCGCAGTGGGAAAACTTCATAGTTTTTCATTTTCTTTGTTGTTACACAACTCCTGGTTATTGGCCTTTGAGCTATAATGATAGGTGTTAGCTTGCCTTTTATCATACTGAGATGTTGTAGATGCTCCAGTTATACTTTAGGGCCTGTGTGGAAAAAGGAGAGCTACCACCATCTTGCTGAAAGATTGAAAATGAGATAAAGGAGATAAAAGGTTTTGCTCACTTCAGCCCCAAGTCTGGAAAAAATTTCCTGACCACACCAACCAAAGGGAAGTAAAGCTGAAAAGTAGGAAAAGAAAAGCAGCAGGGAAAATCTAGCAGTATCTTATTGGAAGCCATCACAGACAATTTGTCTTTTTTCACACTTGACTTTAGCCTAAAGGTTGAGAAGCCGTATATACAAAGTCATATACATTTCACTTGCAGTCCAATTCAAGCTAATGAATAAAGAATATTCCTAACTAAAACAATTCACCAATGGTTAAAAAAACAACAACACATTTTGAAACACCCTCTGGGAGAATTAATCTTTTGGCCAAAACCCAGAGTACCAGTATAGATAGTCCTTGTGTAATTTTGTGCTATTTGGGACTGGAAAATCTGTCATTAAGCAATGCAGTCGTAAGTTAAAAAGCCACCTGACTGCACCATGGAATGAGGGCAGTTCTGGCAGTCTTTGCATGTAGGAAGCCAGCAGAAAAAGTTGACAATCGCAATCATGTGACTCAGTGGTGGGTTCTTCCCGGTTCGGCCCGGTTCTCTCGAACCGGTAGCGGTGACGATATGACCTCATCGAACCGGTTCTGCCCCCCCCCCCCCCGCTTGATTCATTGGTTCCAAAAGGAATTGATTGACTGGCTTGTTGTCCAATCCTGACATTGTGGGCCGAGAGAGAAAGTGACTGTCTGGCATAAGGAACCTGGCCTACACCATGAGTTGTTCATATTTATTTTTTTATTCCTGCAATGTTTAATTACAAGAATCTCGCCAGACTGACTGCAGTCTCTTGAGAACAATCAGATAAGGGTTACTTCTAGGGGAGATAAGGCCTGGAGTATTTTCTGTTGTGCAAGGACTGTAATCTCGGTTCCCACTTCATACCTCCCCCAATTCTAGCTGCAGATTCCACCACAGGGATTGACCCAAAGTCACCCTGCTGGTTTCCATGCCAAAAGTGGGACTGGAACTCATAGTCTCCTGGTTCCTAGCTCATCCCTTAACCCCTAGACCAGAGTTCCTCAATCTTTCTGGCTTTGCAGACCAGTGGAGGGAAAGGAGATAGTTTCACGCAAGTGGTGGGCAGGCATATGCACATGCAACTCCATTTGTGTAAGTGGTGGCCACATGTGTCCACTGCTTATGCAAATGGAGCATGCACACATGGTCACCCACTACTTGTGCAAGTGGGGATGCGTGCCCTCCCCCGCCACTTCCATGGCCAGGTTCGAAATGACTTAAGGCCCGGTAGTGGGCTGTGGCCCAGGATTTGGGAACCCCTGCGCTGGACCAAACAAAATATAGATATGTATAATAAATCTGTCTTGCATTCTTCCCTGTATCCTTCCATACCATCCTACAACTACAATTGCTTGTGAAGTGCACAGTCACATCTATTGCCTTTTGTTCTTTAAACAAACCTTTCAGACCTCAGGGACCACTAAATTCATAATCCCACGGACCACTAATATGATTTGCCTAATGACTGGCTGGGTGGGCGTGGCTAGGTGGTCATGTGACTGGGTGGGCATGGTCAACTCAATGTCACTCATGTTGAGGGGTGCCTCGATGGCGTCTACTTGCCCCTCCCTTCCCAGCCACTCCTTCCCTGCCAGCCTGGCCTCCTTAGGGCCCCAACAGGAAGTAGTTGCTGGAGCTAAGCAGCCACCACGAGAAAGGGTTGGCAAAACAGCTGGCTCAGTTCAAATTGGATCTGACCGAGAAGGAGGTCCAGCAGAAGCACCTCACTGAGGACTACGAGCATAGGCTTTCCAAGCAGAGGGAAGACCTGTGGGAGTGCAAGGCCAGGTACTGGCACCTGCAGGCTCAGCAGGTTGAGATGGTCAGCCAGTTCCAGGCCATGATGCAGTCCCACTGGAACAAGGCCCTCTGGTTGTTCTCCACCAGTGGCACTTCCTCCAGCCTTTGCCCAAAGCCCTGCTCCAGGAGGCCAAAGCAGACCCCAAGTTGGACTTTCGGCCCCCCTCCGACCAGCACAAAGAAGACCCCAAAGGGGGAGCCTCTCTTCAGTAACACAAACGTTCATTGCACGTATCCGGTCCAGGGGCCGCAGTTTGAGGACTCCTGATTTAGTGCAATATAAAAAATGCAAATAATTTTTCTGCGGACCACCAAAATTTTCTCACAGACCCCCAGTGGTCCACGGACCACCAGTTGGTGACCGCTGCTTTAAACTACTCAGCTTTCTCTCTCTCTCTCTCTTTTTTTTTTTTTTGACAATGTCATCAACTCCATCTCCATGTGGGTAAGCATGTGCTGCATGTGCTCACATAGAGTATCTGTCAGTGCCTTCTTAAAGAAACAATGTTTTTCACAATGGGAGAGTGTGTGTGTATGTGATGTCCGGAAAATAAGGTTAAGGAGAGAAGACACAGGGGAGGGGGAATCATTTGCTCGGAGTAGGAGAACGGATATGTTGTTGGAGCTCTACCTGAAATATGCATTTCCCTGTAGTAGTGTGACTACAATGATAAATACCATTTCTTTAGGAGGTGCTAACAGGTGTGATATTTGGCAGTCATGAGCCTTGCTCCAAAGCGTCCCATACTGTTAGTGTCTCTTCCTCAACCATAATTATGGGAAAACTCATGTTTTCAATTTGGATCCAAAGCATGGCAGATGCCTACTGTCACGAATGAAGGCAAATATATGTGTCCCAGGATAATGTTGCAGGGTCCAATCTGGATCTGTCATCAGGACCAAAGATTTTGTCTTCCGAGCTTTCAAACACTGCTGGAGCCCATCTTCAGGGAACTTCTCTCTAGCAGAGTATGTGTTGCTCTGTGTGTGTTATACCACAATATACCCAGGGGTGAAATTCAGCAGGTTCTGGAGAACCGGTAGTGGAAATTTTGTGTAGTTCGGAGAACCGGCAAATATCACCTCTGGCTAGCGCTAGAGTGGGGTGGAAATGGAGATTTTGCAATATCTTTCCCCTGCCACGCCCACCAAGCTACGCCTACAGAACCGGTAGAGAAAAATTTTGAATTTCACCCCTGAATATACCACAATACTCTTTCCAATGTATGATCAAAACACCTCACTGTACAGTATTTCCTTCATATTGGTATTCACTTTTGTATTCAGTCCATATTCATTCAGCACTTATTTACTCTTATTTACCACAATCATGTCCACAGCCATTTTGCCTTCTGTCACCAACAGACCACAAACTACCCACTACTCTTCTACCAGTGTCTGTCTTAAAAAATTTTCCATTGGTTTTCTATATATAGTAAGGTATACAAATCCATCTACTTGCTCTTGTGTGTGTGTGTGCGTTTTTTCTTAAATTCTGTCATCCATCATAATGGTTAATTAAGACTTTCACTTGACATGTTTACTAAGGGAGAAAATCTCTATTAGGGTTATCAGCCTTGGGTGGCACACGCTATAGTTTTTACTCAATGATCATTTCATTTCATTCACACTTTACCCAAGATGCCACATGTTGTTGTGGCCTGCCAGCAGCCTGTGTGGATCATGGCTGATCCTGACGACAAGGAGGCTGGTGTGGGGTCATGCCAGAAGCCTGCGCAGCCGGCGCTCGCATCAGACAGCGAGGAGGCTGAAGAGGATGTGGTGCCAGAGGCAGAGACTCAGCCAGGGCCTTCAGAATCTCCAGAGGCTCCTTCAAGTGGAGAGAGCAAAGTGGAGGAGCCTCTCCTCAATGCTCAAGCACGCAGGGCTGCCAAAAGGGAGGAGTGGCTACTCAGGAGGAGGAGGTCTCTTCGAGAGTAAGGTTTGAGGATAATTGGCCACCCCCTTAGCCTATTTAAGTCGCACGCAGTTAGTAATTTCTTGCTGGAAACAACGTGTAATTATTACAGAGCATTTTGGAGAGTGAGTGTCTTATCGTATCTTGTTTTCTAGGCTGGTTGCCAGCTTTGCCGGACTTTGTTTATTCTTGGTATGTTATAACTTCGATAAGGACCGTTGGTGTGTATCACAATTCTTGGGAATCTGGAGCTGGGGCAGAACACATGCGCAGCCAAAATTTCTCCAGGCGTGCTCTTTTATGCAAGCTACAGTTTAGAGCACGGGTGTCAAACTCATGGCGTCATGTTGCTGTTGCGTGACATATTGCGATGTTTTTCTCCTTCGTGGATGCATCACACATAGGGTGTGGCCTGTGTG
The DNA here is from genome assembly GCA_012654045.1 of Ptyas mucosa. Lineage (NCBI taxonomy): Eukaryota > Metazoa > Chordata > Lepidosauria > Squamata > Colubridae > Ptyas > Ptyas mucosa. The sequence continues at coordinate 5,152,175 of WNWU01013574.1, forward strand.
TGATGCATCCAGCCTGTGGGCTGCCAGTTTGACACCCCTGATCTAGAGACTACCTTGACAGCCCATATACTGTTGTGCTGTATAGTACCATATAGTATCAACTAGGAGGTATATGCAGTGTACTGACATATATTCAGGGCACATATACAGAATGCGTAGGATTTTTTTTTTTAATTGTGAGTGAGAGAATGCAAACTCAAAGAGTGGGAAAAACAACAATCATATCTCTGTTCGAAACTGCAGCATCTCATTTGCATCTTGAAATTCTCATTGAAATATTCATTTTTGTGCCACTGTGAATTGGTTCTTCGAGTCACCAGCAACTCCTAAATTGAGGAAAAATAATACTCAACGTAACGAAGGAGTCCTTAGTACTTGTTGAACTTGCTTGTTTGCTTGCAGGTATTTCATTAACCAACTGGATAACATTTTAAATGTAGTTATGTTGCAATAGAATATATGTAGTTCATGGTTCAATTATGAAACCTTTTGATGGTTTTTGGGCTGGGTTGGGCAGACATTTCATTACCAAACTAAGAAATATATGTTATCCTCTATTTCAACATCACTACATTTAAAACTGGATAAAATAAAGTTGGATCCATAACATACAGTATGTTCCCTAGAGAGAAAAATTAGCAGAAAATGGGCAGAGGGGAAATAAATAAATGGCCCTACTAGTCCCAAGCCCGGGAGTGGGGCCCAGTCGTATCCCTCCTCTCTCAGGGAACTGCCGGACCGGACCCCGTATTGGTTGACTGGGCCCTAGGCCACGGGGTCTGAATTCCCACAACCCCACATCTAGATCCACTGCTGCTTTATACCACTCGGTGAGTCACGACCCGAGGCCGCGGTACACACACGCTTGCCGGATGTCCCTATCCAGCCCCGTCTGAAATTGGTGAATGAGAAGACGTTCTGGCCAAGAATGCAATTTTCCGGCGAGAGTCCGAAACTCTTTTACGTAGTCTTTCGCCAGGCGGCCTCGTTGCCACAAGCCTACCAATTCCCCCTCCAACACCTGGGTTCTGGTCTCATCCTCGAACCGGGTCCATAAGGCCTTGAGAAACAGACCAAGATCCGTCAACTCACGGGCATGCTCACTATGGAGATCGGCGACCCAATCCATCGCCTCTCCCATAAGGACTGCTGTAACTGAGACGACCATAGACCACTGAGAGGGGTATAGGCGCCCGTAGAGGTCCATGTGGCTTATCACTTGGCTGAGGAATAATGCCACTCTCCGATGTTCCGTCGAAGGTAGCCTGCACCGGTGGAAGACCCCACGGTGTTTGCGGCCACAGTGTTTGCGGGGTCCACACCCCAGGGCCCCACATTGGCAGAGGATCTACCTGCCAGGGTTGTTGCCTATCCCTCTGCCTCTCCCATTCCTGCTGTCGCTCTGCCCCAGCTGTTGGGCCCCGGTCCCGCGAGGGTCATGAGGGGGCCTATGTCGGACCCCTACCATGGTCGCTAAATGACGGCCCAGCACCTGCCGCCCCAGCGGGATCCTCTCCTTTAGCCCTACCTGGCCTGGGGTCAAGTTTGAACTTGGGGCTGGCAAGACGTAACCGACTCTCCGCCCCAACATGGCCCCACCCTGCCAACTAATGGAGGGCTCTAGGCTGGGGGCCCAGGGTTGCCAGGACGGGGCATCCCGGAAGCTGGCCTCCCCAAACCGGTCCCGGAGGATGTCCATCGTCGCTGTTCCTGGGCCAGTGGAATAGCTCCACTCGCCGTCCTCCTCCTTGACCCACTGCTGCTCACGCCACCCTTGGAACTGGGCGCTGGCGTGGGGTGGCGTGCCACCAGTGCCCCCCCCCCCAATCTTCGTCTGGCTCAGCGCCCGTGGCTCGGAGAGCTCCTGGTCGTCTGGTGCAGCTTCCTTCAGCGCCTCCCTCTGCTTCGGGTGCACCATGGGCTGGATGTCACCCCCCGGCAGCTCGGCACTGATGTCCTTCACCTCTGCCTCCTCCTCCGGCTTCTCTGCTGCCAGCACACCATCCGCAACACCTTCCGCCATCCAGCCGCGACCATCCCGCCACGAGGGGGGGAAGAGTGGAGCTGATTCTTCCTCTCAGCTCCGCTGGTCCGCGCTCACAGAAACGGGATACGGTCTGAGAGGGAACCTGGTTTACTTCGTGACAACAGCTCAGTTCGGAACCGGAATACGTGCAGGTAAACAAAGAATCAGCTCAGGGCTCTAGCGTTCACAGCCCTGTTTAAATAACGCGCCTGGGCGGTCTCTACTAAGGGTTTCCAACTGGCCGGAGAGTTGAAAGCGCCCGCCGTTGTGCGTGTTCGTGCTGTCGCACTCTGCTGACGTCTACGCCTCCACTCGTACGCCGGGTAAACATCCCAGCAATCGTCGATGCAGGTACAAGGGAAATCCCTAAGCCCCCTCACACGATCCCAACTAATCCCACCACCGTGTCTGTAATACCTATTCGACCTCCGACCAACCCCTCCACCATCACCCGTGATACCGCCCCGCCACCAGTCCCCCTCTGCTTCCACGCCGTGGGTTCATGGTGTGCTTTCGGGTGTCCTCATGGTGTGGTGTCGAGCGCAGCCCGCTGCTCGACAAAAATGAGATAGCCACATCTTTGGCATTTCTGGCTACATAGATTATCTGTCGTGTGGCAAACAAGAATGCTAATTAAGCTGATCTGTTTAATAGCAATAGTACTTAGACTTATATATTGCTTTACAGTGCTTCACAGCCCTCTCTAAGTGGTTTACATTTCGAAGGTAGAGTGTGAAAGGACAAGCAGAAGGCTTTTCTCCAATGCAGGTAGTCCTCAACTTATGACCGTAATTGGCATGGGAATCTTGGTTGTTGTGCAAAGTGGTTGTTAAGTGAGACACCAGTGTGACTGCTTGGCTCAACAATCGCAATCCTGGCACTTCCACTTGATGTCATTAAGTAGAGTGCAATTCTTTAAACAAAGTTTATTCCTCTGGAGGGGAGGAGACATTTGGAGGCCCACAATAGGCTACAACAGTATTTCTCAACCTTGGCAACTTTAAGATGTATGGACTTCAACTCCCAGCATTTCCCAGCCAGCTATGCTATGCTATGCTATGCTGATTATGCAGTCAGCTATGTTGACTGGGGAATGCTGCTAGTTGAATTCCATACAACTTAAAGTTGCTAAGATTGAGAAACACTGGGCTAAAGGGCACCAACATTCAGAAGCCTGCTGTAGCTGTGAGGCCTCAATGGGTTACAGAGTGCACCAGTGCATGGAAACCTACTGCAGCCTGGGAGGCCAGGGCCTGGTCCCCACCCCACCAGGCCCAGGAGGCCTCACCCATTATAGGGCTTATCAGTGCAGGCAAATTGTTCCAGTTATCTTTGTAGGTTTTCTGTATCAGGCATGGCCAGCCTCTACAAGAGACAGCCTTCCTACCAAGGCTGTCTTGCATCATACGCAAGCAAGTGCTATCCTCGCAATATTTTTTGGAAGGCCGAATGGATTGCCAAAATGGTACCTGCTCTCACAGTGCTTTGGAAGCCTCCCTTTGAGAGGAGAAACTCAGTAGGAAGACTTCCGTTTTGCAAGGCTTCCAAACCATTGTGAAAATGGCACACACTTCCACAATGGCACAAGGTAACATGGTTAGGAAGGCCGTGCCTAGTGGGCATGCCTGTCAACAACTGCAGAAACACTACAAACGTAAGTGAGGCAATTTGAATATGCTGGTTGGTGGGCACTGTAACAGATAAGGCTTCCCAAGCCAGGTGGGGGCAAGAAGCAGACTAAGGCCTCTAGAACCACCTCAGCTTTGCATGCACTGGTGGAATAGGTTAGGGCTGAGATGGGCAGAGTGATAAGCAAGTTGGAGCATTTGCAGTATTTCTGCAGTTGAAAGGTAAATGCCCAAATTTCCATCACATAACCATGGGGTTGCAGCAACAGTGGTAACTTCCGGCAAAGGAAGTCTCTTTGTTCAGCACCATCGTAATTTTGAGCAGTCATTAAATGCATGGCTGTAAGTCAAAGACTAGTTGTATGTCCTTGCATTCAATTTATTGCTTCTTCGTGTATTAACAGTCACATATTTTTTTTCTCACCTTCCAATTCTTTTTTAGGAAAGATTTGGGGAGGAAATGGAGGGGAAAGTGAGTCTTAATTAGACATGGATGGGGTGCTTCCTTGAGTAGTTCAAGGCCTGGAAAGGGAAAAAGAATAATTGCAGTGACATCTCCATCCTGTCTCTATCATTAGCCTATCCAAACCAGCTTTTCTGAGGGTATAAGGCAGTGCTTCTCAATTATTTTCTGTCATGCCCCCATAGGAAGAAGAAAACATTTTTCGCGCCCCCCGCACGACTGTAAATAGTATCATTATTAGAAAAAGGTCTGTTCTCCTTGAAAGGGAGGAGCATGCGCAGTCACATGTACGGCTTAATGCTCACTATCGATGCAAATGTCAGCAGCGGTAGCCCGATTTCTTTAGCAAGTTTGATTAATTGGGGCAGCGTTATGTTTCACAGGAGAAGGTCATTGTCAGTCATTTGAGCATCAATTGGGCGCACATCCGTCGGGCAACAAAGTAAGTGTGGACGGACGTCCCACACTAAAGATGGCTCCGACAGGCTCGTGTCACAAGGGTTTTGGACAGCCAATCAGATGCCGAGGTCAAACACGCCCCCTTTTATGGAGCCTTGCGCCCCCCCTGGGGGGCGCGCCCCACTATTTGAGAAGCACTGGTATAAGGGAAGAGGAAATGCTCCTAGTCTGTATTATAAGTAGAAAGAAGGATGACCCAATGTATCACAAATTTTCTACTCATCAACTAGCATTAGGAAAAGTTACCAAAGATGTCTGCAGGCAAATTGTCTAGTTTATATGATTTGCATCCTCCCTCATCTCCACAGCTGGGATTTTGATTTCAATATCAGGTGTGAAAAACTAGGACCACACAAGAAGTTCCTATTAAACTGATTTATTACTCATGCATCTATGTACAGAACTTCCCATGCCCCAGCTTTGGGAGACTATATATATAGAAAAAGAAAAAAGAAACATTGTACCTTTTACAGGGAGGATACTTGAAATAGGGTGTGGCTCACTGATGAAGTCTAATAAGACAGAAATGGATCTATCTGAGTCTCCCATAGGCCAACACAGAGTTGCAGCAAAAAGCCCAGAAGTTGTGAATGAGATTTCACAGAACCAGGGCTGAGGAACATCTTAGCTTACGTAGGTAGAACCTGGAAAAACATTTACAAGAAAATTGAATGCTAACCTACCCTGTTTCCCCCCAAAATAAGACATCCCCTGATAATAAGCCCAATCGGGCTTTTGAGTGCATGGCAATAAGGCCAAGCACTTATTTCAGGGTTCAAAAAAAATATAAGACAGGGTCTTATTTTCGGGGAAACATGGTATGCATATTTGTAGAAGAGGTTTTCAGTGTGAAATTTAACTGTTCCACTTCTGAACTTTCAGAATTACAGAGTGAAAGAGTTGGAAGGGACCTTGAAGGTCTTCTAGTATGAGAGAATGTGATTCTTTTGTTATGGAATGATGAGACCAAACAACATTCCTGGTCAGCCAGAGACAGTTTATTGCGCAGTTTCAGAATCAGATTTGTATCTGCAATTCTGAACCAAGAAGAGCTCTGATACAATTGCTTTTATACTTTAACATGATAAAGGGTTTGATGTGAGCATAGCAGCTTTCCATATATGGTTAACATATATTTATTAGGTGATCATTGATACTTTCATCAGTTTTCTATATTACTAAATTCCTACATTAATTTCTAGTACATGAGATCATTTTAGCTAAACATTCTTTATTAATTTTTTGATTGCTGATGCATAGGTTAATGGCTGCTTTGGTTAATAAGTGACTCTTGCTTCATATGGATTTCCTTGCAACCGTGACAGCTTGGTCTCTCAGACGTTATGTATTAACAGAAACGGAATTTAGCTGATTTGGTGAAATCTCCAAACAAGTATATTTCTTTCTTATGATCAGGAGAGAAAGAGGGCCCTTCAATGTTCATGTAGCTGACCCCATATTATCCCCACATTACTTTGGTCAGTCTCTCATTTTATCTCAACATCCTTTCTGTCATTTTTCTTTCCTAAATAAAACTAGGAAAGACGGAAAGTTGTAACAGCACCCATTTATTACACCACTGTGCAGTTATGAAACTTCCCAAGGAACACTGGTATTTCTTGTAAAATCTAATGCTTAGCAAACTGCTACTAATACACATGTTCTTGCAAAAAAGAATAGTAATAAAATATTAGTAGAAAAATATTTGTGTATATGGATGATAGAAAACTAAGGGCAATAAAACCTTGAATGCAAATCAGATGTAATATAAGTAACTATGTCTCTTTTCAGGCATATATAGTCTCTCAAAGAAAAGTTTGTTTTTCAGCTGCCTGAAATTTATTGTCTTGTGTGTGTTGATAGAACAAAGGGAAAGTAGAGATTTAGACATTATCCACACATGAATGCCCAGAACTTTTATTCTCTGTTTAAAATAATGCAGCCAGAGGCAGCACTCACCAGACTTGGGGTATGTAGAGATCAGTAGATCATCTACAGTAGATGTGCTTGGAATTCTTCCACTTCATCGTAGATTTCTGCAAAATGCTTTATCAAAGAGGCTCCCTTAACAGAGAGCACCTCTTCTTGTTCTGGCTTAATTTTGGCTGTGCAAGGATTAAAGGGGAGGACAGCATTCTGAGGAACAGAACTCCTTTCGTCCAGAGTCAAAAGACTTGCCACACAACCCAGCAACTATCTGGATTCAGAGCCTAGTGAGAGTGGCAGCTGATAGTAGCACCCTCAAACATTTGATAACATCTCATATATAAAGATAGTTGTCATCCTGGACACAGAATTGAATTATCCCATAAAGGAGGTGGATAGTCAGGAAGACATAGAAATGAATAAAAAAAAAAACACTTCTCTAATCCTGTTGTCCAAATTTGTTAATTTTCAAACGTTCTACTCTGCTAGCTTGGCTTCTATTTACCCTTGATGGAATCAGGACGGATATGAAAAAAAATGCTCAAAAGATAATCAACTTTACTTTTTAAGCGCTTGTTCCTCCTTCAAAGAAAACAGCACTAATCACTCAATACCTGTATGTATTTCAAATATTTGGGAGGTCTTAAGACATCCCTTTCCACAAGTCCTGGTTCAAAATCTCTGCTCTGACTCATATCCCTCCTTCCTTTTTCAGAATGCAGCAAAGCAAGTTGTATCTCAGCTGTCCAGAAATATTTACAGTATTTTGGCTTGAATGCACCTGGCAAGCCTGCCGGCTGTTTTTGACTTTGGAATGGGAGCAGAGGCAAGGGCCGGGGCATTAGAATAAGTGGAAGAGCTGTTGTCCTTTGGCTTGAAGTGGGAGGAGCTTTTAAGTATTTAAGAGGAATGGAATTCAGCCCTTCTGAACAAACAATTTTTTTAACTTAACGTTGTCTCTGCATTTCAACAAAAGAGCTCTTCTTCCCAAATCTCATCTCTATAAACAAGTTGTGAAGCTTCATCATTCAGTCCCAATCAGCAAACGACCATTAAATGTTACTAGTAATGTACATATTTTAAGCTTAATCAAATAAACCAATTATATATATCTTTCCTTTATATTTTTTTTAATTTAGTAACTTACGACATTCACTAAAAATAATACAAAAGAATTCTTCTTTCTTTATCATATCTCTTCTTTATAAATATATCTTTAAAGCCTGGTCATTCATCTTAGTAAAAAAAAAATCTATTCAGGGATATTAGAAACAACAACATACAGTATATGTTAATCTTGATTATATAAATCCATTTTGTGTTTCTTCTGTCTACTTTTAAGAATCTTGAACTTGAATCCCTTGAACAAGTGTCTCACAAGTTGATTTCTTATCATTTTCTTTTTTTCTTTTCCCAGAAACTGCTTCCTAAATTCAACACAACTTTTTTGTAAATCCAAGATAAGAAAGTTTACCAAGTCATCCTTCTGGTTTATTATTTATATGTATTTAATTTAAGACATTATTAACCACTGAATTCTTCCACAAATATATTGTACCTTTCTGTATCTCTTCTCCCTTTGTTATAATCTTTAGTTCTTTTTTTTTATTGAAAAAGTTTTAAAAGTTTTACATACATTTTCTCCCCCCTCCCCAACCACCCCCCCGACTTCCCAGAGCAAATACAAGATAAAATACAGCTCAAATTCTCTTATCATAATCATAATCATTAAACAAGTAAATAAAAGGAAAGCAAGTCTTCTTTCTTCTTATTCCATCTAACTCAACAGAATTAATCTCCATTTATAATTACAGCAGTTAATAAAACAATTAAGTATTACCTAATCAAACCTATCATTACTCAATGTAGCTAGTTAATACTTAACAAATTATTAAATCTAAACAATTTAACAAGATATTTTATAACTTCTTTCATTTAAAACAAAGAAAAAAAACCCAACAACAACAACAACAACAACAACAAAGGGAAACCCTCATTCAAAAAAACCCCAAATTTAAAATAAAATACTATATAAAGTCTTCCGTCCTCCACTTTTAAACCATCAAGGTCGAATTATAGTTAAAACACTTAATAAAAAAAAGAAAAAAATAATACATTTTTAATTAAAAAAAATATAACAATCAAACCTCTTATTAATTTGTCAATACATATAAAACATCGTTTAATAACTATATCAAACATTTAAATTCTTCATACTAGATTAAACCAGTTGCTAATCTTCTTATCTTCGCATCTTCCAACAGCATATAGAATATCTTCTTTTGCGTCTACCCACCTAAATAAAAAATTGCTTCTTTATAAAAAAAAAAAACCCGAGTGACCTTATAATTATATTTGAAATAGTATCCATCAAATCCAGTCAAAAATTAGATTAGTAAATTCATCAGATGTATTAGGGAAACCACCAGATCACATGCAATTGCTCTAGGTCCATAGTCCTTTTGCCTTATGTTTATTACCATCAAACAGGAAACTCCAATTTACTATATTCAATAAAACTTCTGCGATTACAGTTAGATCCAAATTTATTACAGTCCTTAATAAAATATTCCAAATCATTCAAGTCAGGGCATATTTCACAGCCCAACACACCAGCATTGCTGTGATCTGTTTATTCTTCTCAAAATATTCCAATACAGCTGTAGATTGCCTCCTCATCGTCGCTCATCACTTAGTTAACTGGCATTAAACTGCTGTCTCTTTTTTTTTTCTTCCAAAAATTCAAAATCTTTAAACAATTAAACAATACTTTTTAAGGACCATCATCTCATCAAACAGGGTTATTTTCCATTTCTCCAGTCTTTCTTCTTTTCCTTTTTACGAACTTTCTTCTTAACTTTAATCCCTCTGCCTTTTTTAACTCCAGTAAAATTTTGCGGTTTTTGGGATTGCATATTATAAAATTTTTGCAGAAATGTAGCTTCTTCTGGAAACAGCTCTTCAAATGCAGATTGAGTTTTATAAAAAAAAATTCGTATAACCAAAATTTCATCAGCTTCCAGAATTTCTTGCTCCTTATTTTGCACAGCATTCATCTTTCTCCCCTCAGTAAAAACTGCTATGATCTGTTGTTGTTTTTTTGCATCTCCCAACTCTTCATTCAATCCCCCACTGCTAGATTGCAACTCAGTATTTCCATGTATTTCATTGTTTCCAGCTTGAGAAGCTTGAAATATAGTATCAATTCTTTTCAATAAAGCAGAGGTAATTGAACTCAAAGCTTCCTCAAAATCAGACCATTGAGGGTTAATTAACCCTCCTTTGCTTTCTTTGCTTTCAAAAAGACCAGCCATCTTGCCCCCCTTCTTCCTTCCCTTCCAGAAGGACAGAAAAAAAGGAAAAAAAGAGTTTCAAGAAGAAGAAGAAAAAAGACCCTTTACAATTTGTAATTTGTATTGCTGCTTCAATTATTATTATTACATCCTTTCTTATTTCATCCACTTTTCAAAAAGGAGTTTTACGTTTCAAACAGGGGCTTGTCAATAATTACTTTTAACTTTCACTTCTTCACGCCCCATTGAAACTCAAACGCCATCTTGCTTTCACTTTCCACTTAGGGAAAATCTTTTAAAGAAAGTAAAT
>WNWU01013574.1:5162679-5189852 GCA_012654045.1 Ptyas mucosa
GGGAGCTCTCATCTTCGAGCGCCAGATTATGGGTGAAATCTGGCACTCTCAGGGAGCTCTACCCCACCCGTCTACTCACTTTCCCCCCTCATACCAGGGGGAAAGTTTCCAAACCGCAAGACAGCTGATAGTCGCTGTTCTTGCGGTTCTACGAAGCCCTGGGCTGGCGCTTCAAAAAGAAGCGTCCGGCGATGTCGCAGTCCCACCGGAAGTCCAATCTTTAGTTCTTTTGATTCCCTGCACTCAAACCTCAAAGTCCTTTTCTGTCATTTTTTTTCTAATCAATAATTCTTTTCCAAAGAAAGATGTCAGTTTGTTTTAAATCTTAATGTATTTTTATAAATATTTAAACAACCAAAAGGAAATATTCTTATAATTAATTTCAAAATCTTTTTTCAAGTTCATCTGGTCCCTTAAGCAACTATTTTCCTCTTAAAAATTTGCTGTGAATGATTCCAGGTTTGCTTCTAATATTTTAAGTTGTACATTTAACTTATAAGACCAGCTCAGTCTTATACAGGTAGTCTCAGTTTATGACCATTTACTTAGCAACCATTCAAAATTATGACAGACTTATCTGGGATTACTCATGACCCATATAGGTCTGTCATAGGGGAGACATGAGAGCAGTATTCCAGAATTTGAGGGGCTGCCACAAAGAAGTGGGGGATCAACTTATTTACCAAAGCACCTGTAGACAGGACAAGAAAAAATAGATGGAAATCATCTCAAGGAGAGAAGCAACCTGGAAGTAAGGAGAAACTTACTAGCAGTGAGGACAATTAACCAGTGGAATAGCTTGACCACAGAGGTTGTAGGTGCTTCATCACTGAAGGTTTTAAAGAAGAGATTGGACAGTCACTTCTCTGAAATTGTACAGGATCTCCTGCTTGAACAGGGGGTTGGACTAGAAGACGTTCATGGTCCCTTCCAGCTCCATTCTCATTGAATTTCAGACACAAAGTTCAACCTGATGAACTCCCCATAGTCATGTGACTGAATTTTAGGCACTCAGCAACCAGGCCACATTTTTGGCTGTTTGTAATGTTCCACAGTGACTTGACCACATTTTACAATGGCTCTGCTGAAAATTGACCTTTACTTTCAGTTTTTAGCAAAGTTGCAACCATTGCAAACTACTGTATAGGTTTGCTTAACAACTACAGTATTTGTTTAACAACCACTGTATAAGTGGTCATAAAAATTGGGTCATCATATGACAAACATATTTTATATCTGTGATGGGCAGGTTCTATTACAATCGTAATTTGAGAATTACCCTGTATATGTTCCTCTTCCATTTGCTGAAATCATTTTCCTGGGCAGGCAGTGTTTTTGGTTTCAGATAGGGAAAAAACAGAAATATAAAGCAGGAAGGCATGTTCAAGATTATATGTTCCTTAAGCATGATCAGATTTCATGAAGATGGAAATAGATTATAATTAAAAGCTTAAGTTGTAAGTCACATAACACTTATTTACTAAAATTCTATAAGACCAAAAGAAAATGAGTCACGAGACAGTTTCAGATGAGACTTTTATTCTGCTGTTGTTTGCCTGGAACACAAATTCCAATGTAAAATCTGAATGATGTCAATCCACTACTTTCCAGTATTTGCATTTTTGGAAGTAATCTACCAAGAAAGTAAAGATGAAGTAGTGACATTTCAAGGAAGGAAGGAAGGAAGGAAGGAAGGAAGGCAGGCAGGCAGGCAGGCAGGCAGGCAGGCAGGCAGGCAGGCAGGCAAGCACAAGTTACATCCCTTTCACAAATGTAAGAACTAGAAATATAACATCTGAATTTTTGCATTCCAAGGAAAGAGGTCAATGATTAAAGAGGAGGAATATCATAAATAAAAATGCAGATTGGAGTTCATTTTTGTTCTTGGCATGACTTTGATATTAGCTAGGTCTTTCCATCACTTGATGGGGGCACAGTGGCATCTATATACCATCTCAGAATCTTCAACCCATTCTCACAGGTAACAAAGCAGATCCTCACTAAAATAGAAAAGAGATTAAACAGAGAGTAAGTTATCTTTAAGAATGAAGATTATAGATTGTATCAAAGCACAAAGATGGGTTTTGAGGAAGGAGTTTTGAAAACAAAAAGCAGCCATTCTAGATTTTGAGGAATGGTGACAGTGGGCAAGATGTTCATAGCTGAGACTTCCTACTGTAACAAAATCTCTGCATTTCATTCTAGTTACCGTAATGCTTTGCAGTTTGCTAGTTCTCTTTTTTTAAGACCAATCACTACTCAAAGGGCAAATGTGTAAAACCTACTGTTCCTTCTTCTCCCATACTGGCTACATTGTACACTGCATGAAGGCAGTGTTTTTTATATAAACTACAATGTTAACATTACTCGTAAGCCATAAACCATTGTTTATTGTTTCCAAACCTGTCTTTATTCAGCAAACTAAACAGAAAAACCAAACCATATTTGGGTGATACTAATTATTTTAATTATATACTATTTTTCAAATCAATGGGCATTTAGCTCAGCTTGGCGCAATGTCTTAATACAATTAATGGCTTCTTACAAATAAGAGATAATAACAATGAGGAAAATGCAAGTAAGAACACAGCTTGCCATTCTCTTAGGTTGAGTGCCTAATACGAACAATATCAGCTTCTAATGCTGGTCATGATAGACATAACCGAAATAGTCCTTGATTAACGACGCTAATTGGGATTGGAAACTGTATCATTAAACAATCCGGACATAAGTAAAAAAATGCACATGATCATCTGTTATATCTTTTTCCATATCATTCTAGCCTTACAAACTGCAGTCACAACTATTAATTACCCTTTGTTCTTAAAACTGAAGGTAGTCCTTGACTTACAACAGTTCATTTAATGACCATTTGAAGTTACAACAGCACTGAAAAAAAATAACTTATGATCATTTTTCACACTTATGACCATTGCAGTGTCCCCATGGTCACATGATTTACATTTGGATAGTTGCAACTGGTTCATATTTATGAGTTTGCAATGTCCCTGGGTTCATGTGATCCCTTTTTGCGACCTTCTGACAAACAATATCAGTGGGGAAGCCAGTTTTACTTAACAAACCTGATACTAGTTTAACAATTGCAATGATTCACTTAACAAATGTGGCAAGAAAAGTCATAAAATGGAGCAAAACTCACTTAACGAATTTCTCAGTGAGCAACATAAATTTTGGGCTCAATGGTGGTCATAAGTCAAGGATTACCTGTACTTGCTTGGAGCAGGAACAAATATGCTATTGAAGCTGTACCTGCAACATAGCAATAGTAATAGCAGTTACATTTACATACTACTGCATAGTGCTTCACAGCACTCTCTGAGCGGTTTACAAATGTCAGCATATTGTCCCCAACAATTTGGGTCCTCATTTTACCGACCTCGGAAAATGGAAGGTTGAGTCAATCTTGAGCTGGTCAGGATCGAACTCCTGGCTACATTTTAACCACTGCACCACCACGGCTCCAAAATACTGTATATTATATCTGGAATAATGTGATTAGTATGAAAGACACAATTTTTTTAGGATGTGCTAACACCCTAAATGTGACATTTGGGGGTCATAAGCCCTGCTTCAAAGAAGTTGTATCACTCTGTGTCTCTCTCTCTCTCGACCAGATTTTCTGGAGACCACATGCTTTCTTTTTGGATCCAAAGCACTGTAGAGCCCTACTTTCATAATATATGATCTAAATACCTCACTGTACAGTATTCCTTTCACACTGTATTAATATTCACTTTCGTATTTGGTCTGTATTCATTCAGTACCCATTCACTCTTGATCCTATCAGGCTGGAACTATCACTCCTTATCCTACCATGCACATTCAGAAATATCCTACTCCCACTGCATTGCTAATTTCCATTTTCATATAACAAAGAAGGTGGAACCCACTATTATTCACATCCATTCTGGCTTCCTTCAAAAAATATACTTGCTCCCAACAGATCACAAACTTAAAATAATAATAGAATGGACTAAGACCGTGATGGCGAACCTATGGCACGGGTGCCACAGGTGGCACGCGGAGCCATATCGGTGAGCATGCGAGCTCAGCTCTGGCACACATGTGTGTGCCAGCCAGCTAATTTTCGGGCCTTCTGGGCCCACCAGAAGTCAGGAAACACACTGTTTCCAGCCTCTGGAGGGCCTTTAGGGGGGTGGGGAAGGCCGTTTTTGCCCTCCCCAGGCTCCTAGAAAGGCTCTGGAGTCTGGGGAGAGCAAAAAACAGACCTACCGGGCCCACTGTGCCATCATGTGCCAAAAGCGGGGTGAGCATGGGGGGGGCACATAGAATTATGGATGTGGGCATGTGTCCATGTGACCCCACTGCACCCCCCCCCCCCCCCGCTTTTGGCATGCAATGGCAAAAAGGTTAGCCATCACTGGACTAGGACTAGGACTAGGACTAGGACTAGGACTAGGACTAGGACAGGACAGGACAGGACAGGACAGGACAGGACAGAACAGAACAGAACAGAACAGAACAGAACAGAATAGAATAGAATAGAATAGAATAGAATAGAATCTGGAAGGGACCTTGGAGTTCGTCTAATCCAGCCCTCTGCTCAAGCAGGAGATCCTATACCCGTGATGGTGAACCTATGGCACGGGTGCCACAGGTGGCACGCAGAGCCATATTGGTGGGCACGCGAGTGTTGCCCTAGCTCAGCTCCAGCACGCATGCGCGCACCAGCCAACTCATTTTCAGGCCTTCTGGTCCCACTGGAAGTCAGGAAACTGGCTGTTTCCAGCCTTTGGAAGGCCTCCGGGGGGATGGAGAAGGCTGTTTTTGCCCTCCCCAGGCTCCTAGAAAGCCTCTGGAGTCTGGGGAGGGGGAAAAATGGGTCTACCGGGCCCACCGTGCCAAAAGCAGGAGGAAGTGTGGGGGGGGTCACATGCGCATGCACGGGAGGGTGGGGCGCATTGAATTATGGATGTGGGCACACGCACCCATGACCTCCCATGCTCCCCCCACTTTTGGCACGTGACAGCAAAAAGGTTAGCCATCACTGTCCTATACCATTTCAGACAACTGACTGTCTAGTAGTCTCTTCTTTAAAACCTCCATTAATGGAACGCCCACGATTTCTGAAGGCAAGCTGATCTACTGGTTAATTGTTCTCACATTTTAGGAAGTTTCTCCTTAATTCCAGGTCGCATCTCTCCTTGACTAATTTCCATCCTTTGTTTCTTGTCCTACACTCTGATGCTTTGGAAAATAAGTTGTGCCCCTCTTCTTTGTGGCACCTCCTCAAATTCTGGAATGCTGCTATCATGTCACCCTTAGCCCTTCTTTTCTCTAGACAATCGAAATCCTGCAACCGTTCTTCATATGTCTTAGTCTCAAAACCTTTAACCATCTTAGTTGCTCTTCTCTGCACCTTTTCCAAAGTCTCAACATCTTTTTTGTAATGTGGTGACCAAAACTGGGTGCAGTATTCCAGATGTGGTCTTACTAAGGTTTTATAAAGAAGAATTAATACTTCACATGATTTTGATTCTATACCTCTGTTTATACAACCAAGGATTGTATTAATTTTTTTGGCTGCCGCCACACTCTGCTGGCTTCCCACTGTTTTTCTATCAGCATCTGTCTTAAAACTTGTTTTTCCATCTTTACTAAGCATTCTGTGAAAGTACAGAAATTCACCCATAGTGTTTTTTAAAATCATGGGTTTGGGAAATTAATATTTTCACTTAAAGTGTTTTACTAAGAGACAAAACAATTGCTTAGCGCATTGTAAGCCGCCCTGAGTCTCCGGAGAAGGGCGGCATATAAATCAAATTTTTAAAAAAAAATCTACATTAGGGTTACCCACCTTGGATATACTTGTGCTACAAACCATATTTCCTGCTCATGGGTAGAACAGTAATCAGTTTAGGCACATTTTGGATACAGGATACCACATGAGGAGCCAAAATTACCGCAAGCCCACTATTAATGCTATATGTACAGCCCATATACTGTTGGACCATCATCCACCCCAAGAGGTATATGCAGTATAGTGACATACGCTCAGAACACATAGAACATTTCTGTAGAACATGTTGGGTGAAAGAATGCATACCCACATAGGAAAAGAACAATCATATCTCTGTTCGAAATTGCAGCATAGTTCCTTTCATTTGCATCTTGTAATTCTCATCGAAACGCTCGTTTTGTGCCACTGTGAATTTGTTCTTCCAGTCACCAGCAACTCCTAAATTGAAGGAAAAATAATAGCCAATATTAGTTTCCTTGATGTTCTCTGAGCCTGGTGGTTGCTTGCAGACATTTCAATACCCAAATAGGTAATGTTTTAAATGTCGTTATTTTGCAAGAGAAAACAATGATTTGAAGCTCAGGATTGGAGTCTTTTGTGTTCTCTAAGCTTGGTTGTTTACAGACATTTTATTACTCAGTTAGATATCATATATTTTGAAATTTTTGGATCTCAAAAACATTAAATAACTCAGATTTCACTGAAGGTATTGCCCAAATCTCTTGAAATGTTGATAGGCTCTCAGGAGCTTTGGGATGTTTTGTAGGTTTGCATGAAATTTTTGGTGAATCCTTGAGAGTTAGTTGCAGATCTCTATCTACATTTAAACTTTCTACAAAAACCTGGTGGCAGGTGTTTATGATTATATCATGACACATATTATCGGGAAAAGTTATAATTTTGAAATACAATTTAATAATTGCCTAAAACACCTAATATATGACGGCTGGAAGAGTAATACAAATTTTTCTTCTCTCTCTCATCTTTTAGTCTCCTTTACAGTCAAGGCCACTCTTTCGGACATAGCTGGATTTGTTGTAAGGCCTGTTTCCCCAATCCAGTCCTTTCTTTTTTGCTTCTAACCTGAGTGGTAGACTCTAAAACTCTAAGTCAGAGTTCCCCAACCAGTGAGTCTTCACGAGAATGTACATTTAATAATGTATAGTCTACATTTAATAATAAAATTGATCTATAATTCTTTATTTGTTGTAAATGTGATTCTTCTTTTGGTATAAGAGTTATATATGCTTCCATTCATGAGTTCGGGACCTTGGCTTCTACTAATAAGTCATTAAATATTTGTAATATTGTATTACTTAATACATCTTGCAACCTTTTATATAGTTCTGCTGGTAATCCATCTGGTCCTGGGGCTTTGCCATTCTTCTGTTTTTTAATTCCCTCCATCAATTCCATCATCAATATTCTTTCCTCTAATGCCTTTTTAAAAATTTTTTGAAATTTTAGGAATCATCGCCTTTTCTAGGTATTGTTCTATTTTCCCTTCTGGCACCTTCTCTTGTTGATATAAACTCTTATAATATTTCTCAATTATTTTTTTCTTTTCCTCATTTTGATAACATATCTTTCCATCTTGGTCTAGTGATTGGCTTATCAGTTTCTTTTCCTTTTCCTTCTTCATTTTATATGCCAACCATCTTCCTGGCTTATTTGCATTTTCAAAGAAATTTTGCTTTGTTAATTTTATTTTATTTGCCAGTTCTTCATTTTCTATTAAATTCAATTTATGTTTTTGCAAGTCCATCAAATTCTTAATTTTTTTGTGGTGTGGATTGTTTTGTAAATCTTTCTCTAATTTCTTATACTCCTCCTCTAACTTCTTTTGAGTTTGTCTATTCTGTTTGTTCCTTTTTCCTATGTATGTCACTGCCAATCCTCTTATATATGCCTTACTAGTATCCCATACATTTTGCAGTGATGTATCTTTTTTTTTCTTTCTTTAAAGAAAAAGATTAGTTCTTTTACCATATATTGTAAAAAATCCTTTTCATTTAATAAATTTTGATTTAGTGTCCATCTTATTCTTTTTCTCTGCCCCTTCCATGTCATCGTTATTGGATTGTGGTCTTCCCATTTATTTGCTTCTATATCAATCTTATCTATCTTAGATATTAAGTCTGTTGACATCCACATCATATTTATTCTTGACCATGACATGTGCTTATTTGAGTAAAATGTATATTGCTTCTCCTTTAAATTTCTTTTTCTCCATGCATCTTATAAACTTAATTCCTCTGTCATTATATAGAATGCTTTAGGAAGCATCTTTCTTAATTTTTTGTCCACTTTTGTCAATTTATAGTCTAACTCATTATTAACAATTGTATTGAAATCTCCTTATAGAAATATCTTCATATTTATATTCTAGTATTTTCCTGTCTAATTTTGCAAAAACTTCCTCTTGGTTTTCATTTGGAGCATATATCCCCACTCATAATATTTTTTGTGGTTCATTACTATTTCTACCATTAATATTCTTCCTTCCTCATCTTCAAATATTTGCTTAGACTGAATTATTTTTAATATAAAATGCTACTCCTCTTTTACTTTGACAAGCCAATGTTATATATAATGTTCCCAATTTTGTTCACTCTAAAAGTTTTTTATGTTGTTTTCTAATATGAACTTCTTGTAAGCATATAATTTCTAGTTTTAACTTAGAGAAGTTAAATATTTAATTTATTAAATATTCTTCTTCTTTTTATTGCTGAATTTAGTCCATTTATATTCATTGATATTATTTTAATTTGTTCTTCCATTTCTTATTTATTTACTTGTTTTGTAGGTCTAGTCGTTCTTATCTCCATTTGCTCTTTAACTTCTTTTGCTCTTGCTCCTTCTCTTATTGCTCTTTCTTCTTGTTCTTTGGCTGTCTCTTTTGGTTGTTCTTTTTTCCCCCCTCCTGTCGACCATCCCCTCTTTCTTCACTCAGTCTCTCTTCCTCTTGAAATCCTATGTACTGTTCATAAAATCTTTCTGCTTTCTCTATTGTGTCTAATTTGTGTCTTTGTTCCTGCCAATTCACCAATAATCCTTCTAAAATGATCTAAAATTCACTCCTCTTTTGATCAAACATTTTGTAAGAAATTGATATTCTCTTCATTCTTTCTAGAGTCTCAACATGGCTTTTGAGATGTTCATGTCAAGGGCCCAGGTATAATCTTCTCTGATAATGACACATGTTAATCTTCCCCAAGCCATTGCATTGCATTATCAATCATGGTAATTCTTTCTAGAAAGACTTGGAGTGGAAGCCCATACATGTACAGGTTCTCAGCTTGTTTGCACATGTACCATCACAAAGAATAGCCTATTTGCTTACAACAATATTATTACATTCCCATAGTACAATTATTGTACCAAGGGAATGTAATATCTATCTGAGACCGAAAATGTCTATCTCATTTTCTCTCTAGTTCAAGGTCAGATTAGGAGCAGAAAGCTTGACTTCAAATTCCATAATCCCTGACCAGGAGAATTAGTACAGGTGGTCTTCGACTTATGACCACAACTGAGCCAAAATTTATGTTGCTAAGTGAGACATTTGTTAAGTGAGCTTTGTCCCATTTTATAACCTTCCTTGCCAGAGTTCTTATGAATCATTGCAGGTGTTAAGTTAATCACATAATTGTTAAGTGAATCTGGCTTCCCCATTGACTTTGCTTGCCAGAAGGTAGCCAAAGGTAATCACATGACTCTGGGACATTGCAACCATCATAAATATGTGCCAGTTGCCAATCATCTGAATTTTGGTCACATGACCATGGGGATGCTGTAATGGTTGTAAGTGTGAAAAATGGTCATGAGTCACTTTTTTCAGTGTTACTGTAACTTCAAACAGTCACTAAATGAACTATTGTAAAGACTACCTGTAATTCTGATGGCTGGGAAATCTAACACATTTGGAGCATGTCAATTTCAATAAAGTAGCACTACCATTTTACCGTTTTATGTGTGTTATAAATATAACTCATACTCCATCCAGTCCCAGTTTGGTTATTTGATATGCTCACCTTTCCTCATGAAAGGAGAGATGTTGTGATCCATAACTGAAGTGGGAATGCTTTTGTAATTAGCCATTTGGTTCTGACTCATCTCTTTGAAGGAGGTGTGGTGTGAAATCTTCTTGACTAAGTTTTCATCAACTGGCCTCTCTAGGAATTCCATTACTTTTCGAATCTCCCGTTCTGGATCCTGTGTACAAAGCAACAATCAAGTAATGAAAGTCAGGAATTTTGGATTAAGACGAGTTTTGAGGTGCGGGTATATTATGGTATATATTAAATAAATTAAATTAAAATATACTATCCATAAAGGGACCAATGATAGCATGGGCAAAAAATATTGGGCACAACATTGAGTTAGAAGAATGGGAAAACATATGGGAGAAAAACTATACACTAACAAAATCCGTTGCATATAAAGAAAACCAGTATAAAATGTTCTATCAGTGGCATTTAGTCCCAACAAGACTCGCAGAAATGTACCCCAACTTAAAACCTAATTGCTGGAAATGCAACCAAGTACAAGGCACTTACTTCCATGTATGGTGGCTTTGCCCAGAAGTTAAAAAATTCTGGATTAAAATACAAAAATGGCTAAAAGAAATTACATACTATAAAATAGAATTTAAATCTGAACTGTTTCTTTTGGGGATTATTAAAGAAAATTATCCTAAAAGGATTAAATATTTAATTATTCATATAACTACAGCAGCTAGAATCGTACTTGCGCAAGCTTGGAAAATGTCCACTATTCCAACAGATTGTGCAATAATCTGGAAAATGTTCGAATGTGCAGAAATGGACAAACTTTCTTTAGAATTAAATAATAAGGAAGACTCAGTATATTACTTAACTTGGGATAATTGGTATCAATGGATAGAAATTAAAAATAAGGAATATATAGAACAAAATAAAATATAAAATGTGATTAAATATGTCGATTAAGTAGGAATATGTGGGAATAGATGAAGAAAGTTAAGAATTAACTTCTTAATTCTTAAGAAAGACGCTGAATTGTATAATTATTACGGATCTATTTTTGTTATAGAGGTATTTTAACTTGTATTTTTGGATTTTAAGTGTAAATAAAGGTTTTTAAAATAAAATAAAATAAAATAATAAAATAAATAAAATAAAATAATAAAATAAAATAAAATAAAATAAAATAAAATAAAAAATAAATAAAATAAATAAAATAAATAAATAAAATAAAATAAAATAAAATAAAATATAAATAAAATAAAATAAAATAAATAAAATAATATAATAAAAAAATAAAATAAAATAAAATAAAATAAAATAATAAATTATCCGTTGCAATTTGACAGCTATTACCTATCTGCTGTCTAGTCGAGAATGTTTATTTCCTTTTAATACTTCGCAGTTAGACACATGTGCATGCAATTTTTAGCCATGAGTTTCCATTATGAGTCAATATTGAGGTTGACCCAGTCTTCCATCCTTCCGAGGTGGGTAAAATGAGGACACAAAACAGTATACAAATCTAAATGCTGTTGCTATATTATTTAATGCCATGTATGGCTAACCAAAGTTTAGCCTGGAAGCAAAACAAAACTATCCTGAGGAGATGATTAGCATGGAGGACGTGAGAAGAGAGATGGGAGTAACTGTCTTGTATTCAACTTTGGGATGGCTCTGATTTAGATAAAGTAGGCCTATTGAAATTAGTGAAATAAGCCATGGCTCTTAGTTTCTGTGGGTCTACTCTCAGGCATGTCTAAATGTAGATCAACTTCCAGGCCTATCTTTCTACAGATACATAATTAGGAAAAGAATCTGAGAAATGTCTTGCTGGACAACTACAAAGTAATATAAGTATGTGGAAATAAAAGAAAACAAGTTTGAATGGATGACAACAGTTTTGCATTCTTCATCTCCTATTTGTAGGTTTTTCAGGAGCATCTAATTAAAATCAGAATGCTATAGTAAGGGATCTGTTTGAGGAAATGGGAATTTTTGGCGCTGGAGATACTATAGAAATCCTTCCTAGTC
The DNA here is from genome assembly GCA_012654045.1 of Ptyas mucosa. Taxonomy (NCBI): domain Eukaryota; kingdom Metazoa; phylum Chordata; class Lepidosauria; order Squamata; family Colubridae; genus Ptyas; species Ptyas mucosa. The sequence continues at coordinate 5,174,500 of WNWU01013574.1, forward strand.
CCCCCTATCGGCCATTCATAAGCCTTATAAAACAGGAGATCTAGGCCCCGTACCTAAATCTTAATGTGGGAAAAGAAGTGAAAATTATAGTAGTAATGAAGGTTAATAAAAGAAGCAGAAAGAATCTTGCCTCTTTCATGTCTTCATAAAAGAGGTACAGAATCCTGTATTTCTTCGTGATGTCCCACCAACCTTTGACGTGATCATACCAGGATCCAAAAGACACTGAGGAGAGAAATAGAATGCTTGTGAATGATGGGAATTTTAGTGCAACAACATGGAGAAAGCCACAGTTTCCTTACTACTTATTTTGATTCAATCACCAGAAGTATGGAACAGGACTAGAAGCTTTAGTAGAAGTTGATAGTCAAACTAAAGAACCATACATTTACATGGACATATCTGCTCACTCAAACAGAAAGGGTAACAAGAAGAAGAAAGTCCTGATCTGACCTTCTCATTCACATAATTTCTGTGAAACATCTTACTAGTTCCAAGAGTTTCTACAAGGCTTCCCCCAAAATGTCACCAGCTACACCCATTATTTGCTTTTTTAGCTACAGGTAATAGGATCAGTATCATATTTTGAAGTTACCATATCAAGGTGGGTTAATATCAAGCTCAATGCTTGGAAGGGTTTATTATCCACTTACCACTTCCATCCATAAATTTCTCCAGAAATTCCTCCCATGTTCCAGGCTCTGGGTGCACTTTTGCCATTTGGTAGAAGTAGTAGTATGAGACAACCACATCTTTGGCATTTCTGGCCACATAGATAATCTGTTTGGTGACAAACAAGAATGTTAATTAAGCTGATAATGCATTTCATTTCTGAGGACACAGTATGGAATGATTTGCAGAAGATCTTTACTCAATATGTTCTTGCATTCAATTGACTAGTTCTTCTTGGATTAACAGTCACATTTTTTTCTTACCTTGCAGTTCTTTTCCAAGAAGGATTTGGGGAGCATTTGGACAGGAAGATGGGTTTTAATTAGACATGGACGGGGTGCTTCCTTAAGCAGTTCAATGCCTGGAAGGGGAAAAAGAATAATTGAAGGAACTTCTCCCATACTCTCTCCCCCCTCCATTAGCTTATCCATACCATGTATATTCTGGATGAATTTGCTTGCAGATATCTCAACTAGCATTAGGAAAAGTTTTGGAAATGTCTGCAGGTAAATCTACTATATTATTTGCATCCTCTCCCATCTTCACAGTTGGCATTTCTATTCCAATGTCAAGTGTGAAAGACTAGGACCACACATGAACTTCCAACTAAACTGATTTATTACTCATGCCTATGCACAGGTATCTACTCAACTAACGGCACTAGGTTGGCACTAGATAAAGATCAACAGAATTCAAGAAGGGTTATGTGTGGTTATGTCCATTTGTGGCTCTGTAGAGACTGTAGGCTGATACCTCTTTAGAATCTGCCCCCAGGTTCTGCTACTTCTTCTCCCACATTCATCTCATAGACTAGACTTCCTCCTCCATCCCTCTCCTCCCAAATTGCTGTCTAGAGGGGAAGACACTTATGATGTTTTACCTGTAGGGACATCAGGTACAGCAAATTCCAGAAAAGGGACTCGCATGTAAATGGGTTGAACTCTGCATTTTTCCACACTGCCTTCTTTGTAGATCATGTCTACAATCTCACTGACCCAGGTGGTACCTGAAAGAGCATAAGAAGGTTGGATGTGCTGAACCAAGATCATATTACAAGAAGAAAACAGGTTATTGCCTAAAACAATATATGATTCTTGTTATAGCTACTACAAGTATACAATGGCTGTAGAAAATCTACACACACCCCTTTTAAAATGCCAGGTTTTTGAGATGTAAAAAAATCAGACCAAGCTAAATCACTTCATAATTTTTTCACCTTTAATATAATATATAAGTTGAACAATTCAATTGAAAAACAAACTGAAATCTTTCAGGGAGAAAAAAAAACACCTAGAATAATGTGGCTGCATAGGTGTTCAAACCCCCCTATGAGTAGGGATGTGGCTGTGTTCAGAATTAATCAATCATATTCAAACTATGTTAAATAGTAGTCAGTACACATCTGCTATCAATTAAAGTGACTCTGATCAAGCCCATATGAAGTTCAAAAGTTGTAGTAGGGTTTTTTTTTCTGATATTTACTCAGTTACAGCAAAAGCCATCGTCTGTAAAGAACTTATAAAAGGATAGTTGCTGTTAAGCAGTTGGTTCTCCAGAAGTCAAATCAAAGCTGTCCTAGAACATTGAATAATAGAGTTGGAAGAGACCTTGGAGGTCTTCTGAAGGCAAGGCGTGTTTTCTCTGGGTTAGCTTTGCCAAAGTCTCCAGAAGGAAACAACTGGTGAGAGAAATCAACCAATGGAACAATTTGCCTTTAGAAGTTGTGGGTGCTCCATCACTAGAGGCTTTCAAAAAGAGACTGGATAACAATTTGTCTGAAATGGTATAGGGCATGGATATCAAGCTTGCTATGCCAAGTTGCTGTCACGTGACATATCGCGACATTTTCCCCCTTCGCTGAGCTGGGGTAGGCGTGGCCTGCATGTGACGCATCCAGCCCACGGACTGTCAGTTTGACACCCTTTGTATAGGGTCTCCTGATTGAGCAGAGGGCTGGACCAGAAGATCTCCAAGGGCTTTTCCAACTCTATTCTGATTGAAATTGATTGTATCTCATTGTTGGAAAGTATCACTCAAGAGTAGAGTACTTGTGATGCAAACACAATACTGTGCACCACCAGAAGTACACCATCCCCACTGTGAAATATGGTGTTGGCAGTATTATGCTTTGGGGTTGCTGAAATTGGGGCTTTAATCAAGATAGAGGGAATTATGAATGGTTCCAAATAACAGTCAATTTTGGCAATTAATCGTCAGACCTCTGCTAAAATGCTAAAGGTGAAGAGAAATTTCACCTTTCAATAGAACATACCATACATTCAAATCAACAAAAGAATAGCTTCACTCTAAATTTTGGAATAGCCTGGACTGGAATCCAATTGAAAAAATCAGTGGGGTGACCTGAAGAGGGCTTTGCACAGGAAATGCCCCTACAATCTGACCGATTTGGAGCACTTTTACAAGATTGAGCAAAGATTCACGAGGCAAATGAGCCATACTCGTAGGTTCTTACCCCAAAAGATTGGATACTGTCATAAAATCAAAGGGGCTTCAACAAAATATTAGTTTAAAAGTGTGCAACCACATTATTGTAAGTATTTTACTGTTATTTTTCTCCCTAAAAGATTTCAGTTAGTTTTTCAATTAAATTATATTGCTTATACAGGTAGTCTTCAATTTACATCCATTCATTTAGTGGCCTTTCAAAGATACAACGGCACTGAAAGTGACTTATGACTCTGTTTCACAATTAAGACCATTGCAGCATCCCCATGGTTACATGATCAAAATTCAGGCACTTGGCAACTGGCATGTATTTATGATACGGTAGTTGCAGTGTCCTGGGTGTGTGTTTGTGTGTGTCATGTGATCACTTTATGCAACTTTATGACCAGCAAAGTTAACGGGAAAGCCAGATTCACTTAACAACCATGTTACTAACTTAACAACTGCAGTGATTCATTGAACAACTGGGCAAGAAAGATCCTAAAATGGAGCGAACTCACTTAACAACTGTCTAGCTTAGCAATAGAAATTTTGGGCACCATTATGCTCATCAGTTGAACTGGCCACAGCACGGAAGTGGGCCATGGCCTGGTGCTGGGAACCTCTGGTCTAGGACTATCTGCTTTTCTGGGCAGTCATGAGCAAAGCAGCTCTCCTCCTACTAGAAGTGTGATTTTTATGTCCCATGCACAGGAAAGAAACTTAGAAGGGAGGGTGGACAAGCAGGCAGTGGGAATGCATACTAAACACTCTGTTCTCCCTCATACACACCACTTAAAAGGGCAGCCTCTAGTAGCGAACAACGGCATATCAAATTAAACATTCCACCCGGTTTTCTTATCAAATGAGAGTTCTGCTAATAAATATTTGGAAATTATTCAGAGGTGTCCTGCTGTGAAGTCTTGCCTGCAAATTTTGTGCTGATTGAGTTTCTTTTTCACATGTATGTTTATGTCACATATTAGCCAAAATGTATTTTAAGTGACAGATGAAATTGCCTCCATAACATATCACAAAATAGTTCTGTTTTATATTAAATTCATATCAGCTATGCTGAATGCACTTAGGTCTGATTAACAGTAAATGAGGCCAAGGAGATTTAAAGAATTAAAAGAAAAAACATTAACCTTAAAATCAGACTCTAGCCTATGCATATTTTCAGATTAGGTTTTTCATGTGAAATTTAATTGTTCCATTTCTGAACTTTCACTAAGAATGTGCCTTTGGTCAGTCTTTTTTTTTAATCTCAACATTCTTTGTGTCTCTTTTCTTTGCAAAATAAGACTAGGAAAGAAAGGAAGTTGGAATAGCATTCATTTACAGTGCAGTTCCAAAACTTTTCAAGCAACATTGATACTCCTTCTTGTAAAATCTAATGCTTAGCAAACTGTTAATAGTATCCTATAATTTAAAAACAAGATAGAATATGTTTTTGCAAAAAAGAAAGTTAGTAGGAAGAAAAATACCTTCATGATGTAAAGCTAAGGATAGTAAATCATTGGGATGCAGATCAGATGTAATGTAAGTTGATATGTCTCTTTTCAGGCATGTATAGTCAGCCTCTCAAAGGAAAAGTTTGCTTTCCAGCTGCCTGGAATTTATTGTCTTGTGTGTTGATAGAACAAAGGGAAAGTAGAAAATTGGAAATTATCCACACATGAATGACCAGCACTTCTATACTCTGTTTAAGAAAATTAAGTCAAAAGCATCACTCACCAGACTTGGGGTATGTAGAGATCAGTAGATCATCTGGATGTGCTTGGAATCTTTCCACTTCATCGAAGATTTCTGCAAAGTACTTTATCATGGGGATCCCCTTAACAGAGATCAACGGAGGACGTGCCTCTTCTTGTTCTGGCTTCATTTTGGCTGAAGAGGAAAATGGCATTCTGAGGAAATGCAACTCTTTTCACCCAGAATTAAGAGATTTGTAACCCAATCCAATAGCTGTATTCAGAGCCTAGTGAGAGTGGCAGCCAATAGAAACACCCTCAAATGTTTCAGAACAGCTGACATATAGAGATAGTCCTGTCATCCTGGACACAGGATTGAAAAGTCAACTGGAAGAGATAGATAGTAAGGAAAACATAGAGAAGGAATAGAAAAAAATAAAGCATACCTATAACCTTGTTATCCAAATATGCTATATTTTCAAATGTTTTCATAAAAAGCTGCTAGTGCAATGTCTATTTACTCTTGATAGAGTCATGGGAAGTGTGAAAAAAATGTTCAAGGGATAATCAAACTAGCTTTAATCTTCACATGGTTGCCCCTCCTTTAAAGAAAACAGCAGTACTCACCAATTCGTACCCACAGATACTGGGAAGGGAGGGTATTAGAACAGCCCCTTCCTTCACAAAGAACTCACACGTTCTGGTTTAAAACTTTTGTTTTGCATGACCCACATTCTTCCTTCCTTTTGCAGAGTGCAGCCAAGCAGGAAGAGTCTCGGCCGTTTGGAATATTTACCTTGGCTTGGATGGAGCTGGCTGGCCTCCTGGTGGTCTTTGGCTTGGGAACTGGAGCAGAGGCGGATAAGTAGAACAGCAGAGAAGCTTTAGCCTCTATTGAGAGGAACTGCGAGTATTTAAGAGGAACTGAATTCAGCCTTTCTGATCCAGCCAAATAGGGAGGGCCTTGCCTTTTGAAACACACGTTTTGTAATGCTTGGCACAATCTTTGATATTGGGTTGGCTGGAAATCAAATTCTTTTTTAAAAAAAGTTGCTGGCACTCAAACTTGCCTGAACTTCTTTTCCTCTCAAAGACATGTCATTAATACCAGCTTTGTAAGGTTTTAAGTTAGACACTATCCTTACCTGATCAGTCTTCAGTCTTCCCTTTACCTAGGAGGAAAACACTCCCCTCCAATCCCCACCCTCCTGCAGTCCTGCTTTCAAATGATGCTTTCTGGAACTTGATTAACAAAACAATTCATTTAAGTAACTTTGCATAAAACCTGAATGTTACTGTTATGGCTTAATTGATTTGGACTTGCAACTTTGCACAGAAAAAGCACATCACATGATCACAAGCTCAGATGCTTATTACTTATTTATTGGAGGTCAGAACTCTAGCATTAAAATGAAACAGTTTTCTTTGATGAATTTTGACTGGAATTCAGATTTGGTTCTTGGCCCTGTATATAATCCACTTTCATTGATATTTTTTTTCCTGAATTTCAAAGAACGAACTCAGAGAAGTGAAGGCAAGTATTTGGATTTACTCCTATTGGGCGTAGCTAGACATTCAAAGGCAATCTTAGAAAAACATTAACTTTTTTGTCTTTCTTTGTTAGATGTGTTGAATAGACTTGTTCAACCTGTATATTAATGAACAATCAGGAGTTCAAAGAACATCACAAGTCTCTATCAATCTCCTTCTTAGTAAAAAAAATGTTCTGATATTTAAAATATTGAAAACATCATCACAGTAAAAGCAGTTTTTAATTGCAAGATTTACATTGTAAAACTAGGTAGGATTAATTTGTATTAATTAACTACAGGTATACCTTAGAGTTTGATTCAAGACCACTACAATAAAGTAAATATTGCAATAAAGTGACTTTATTGCAATATTTTTTAATATTATTTTTTATTTTATTTTTATTTTATTTTATTTTATTATTTTTAACACATTTTTATTTTATTTTATTTTATTATTTTTAACACATTTTTTTTATTTTGTTTCCCAGTGAATTATTTTGTTTCCCAGTACATATAACAGTTATATTTACACCGGGTCTGAATTTTGATCACACGACTGTGAGGATGCTGCAACAGTCGTAAGGGTGAAAAATGGTCGTAAGTCACTTTTTTCAGTGCCGTTGTAACTTTGAACGGTCACTAGATGAACTGTTGAACAGGGTAGAGGACTACCTGTATTTTATTGCTAAAAAACGCTAATCATCACCTGAGCCTTCAGTAAGTGATAATCTTTTCGCTGGTGGAAGGTCTTGTAAAAAAACACTGTATTTGCAAAGCACAATAAAGCAAAGCACAATAAAACAAGTACTGTATGCCTAACCTATAAAAGAGAAACATGGAGTTGGATCACATAGTCTTAATATCTTTAAACTTTAACCTAACAGCCAAATATAAGAGGTGAGGAGAGTCACTCACAAATTCTTGGGAGGGTGCCTGATCCATAGAATCCCTTTACATGTAGTCCTTGACTTACAACCACAATTGAGCCCAAAATGTCTCTTGTTAAGTAAGCTTTGCCCCATGTTATGATCTTTCTTGCCACAGTTGTTAAGTGAATCACTGCAGTTGTTAAGTTAGTTGTTAATCGAAATTGACTTCTCCATTAACTTACCTTGTCAGGAGGTTGCAAAAGATGATCACAAGACTCCACGATGCTGCAACCACCACAAATATTTGTCAGTTGCCAAGCCTCTGAATTTCGATCACATGACTATGGAATGCTACAACAATTGTAAATGTGAAAAACTGTCATAAGTCACTTTTTTCAGTTCCACTGCAATTTCAAAAAATCACTAAATGAATTGTTGTAAGTTGAGGATTACCTGTATCTTATTTTGATAGTAATTAAATTGCAGTGACAAAAAGCAATAATCTGGAAAGGAAAAAAAAAGCAGGAAAAGAATGACAAACAAAATCCATGATATTGGCTATCAGGATGCAGTAATGATCAGTTTCAACATATTTGGGACTCTTCGGACAGACAGAACACAATCTTATGTGCAAAAATAAATCAAGCTTGAAGATTTTAGTAGGATTTTATTTTGCCTATGGAGATTCTCAGCCACCCAGGTCATGGTTGTCCCAAAAGTGCTTTTTCCAAGAGACAATTGGACTTTCTGTTTTTAAGATGTTTTGCTTCTCATCCAAGAAGCTTCTTCAGCTCTGAATAAACTTCTTTGATGAGAATGGAAATGTCTTCAGTTGCCCCTTGAAAAAGCACCCTTGGGGCTATTTTATTTTGCATTGATGGCATAATATGGCACTGTCTCTTATGATTAAACACTAAGGGCAAACCCTATGTTTATATTAACTTTGTTTAAATTAACATTATAAAAACAAAGAATTGCTTCAATGAGCAGAAAACTTCTTCTGTTTACACCACTTGGCATGTATGCCCACGTTCCCTTCAAAAATTATTTGAAAGGAGGCCTTCTCACTTCACCAGACAATACCTGTTCTGCATTAAAGCAAGCACATTGGCCTCTTTAAAAGCTACATTCGCTCCTTTAATGAAGGGCAAAGACATTTTTGTTTCCAAGATCTAATTTATTTATTCTTAATCATATTCAAAGCTTTCAAATGTCTTCTTGGAGCTATAGATTGGCCTAATCTGTGTTTGTGAGGGAATAACTGGAAGTTGGAGATAGAAAGCTAAAGATCCTGGAGATAAGATTCTTGGCTTTGGTGCCCACAAATGAATTATATATTCTACAAGATCAATGACAGCACTGTATCCTGGTTTTACCTTTAGAGCATCAATCAGAAGACACCTAAACAGTAGTGGATTCCACTTATCTTCGCTACTGGTTTGGAACCGGGAGCGTACGCACATGCATGCTTGCTTTGCTCATGCCTGGCGCTTCTGTGCATGCACAGAGCGTCCGTGATGACATCCGGGCAGGTGGGCGGAGCCTCCCGCCACCACTACCGGTTCCCCTGAATTGGGGCGAACCCATAGAAACCCACCACTGCACCTAAGCCTATAAACTGAGAATAGTTTGAGGAAAATGTCCTTACTGGGTAGAGTAAATGGATACTTGACCTGGAAATTAAGGGCGTAAATGGTTGCACCCTTTTGTTTTCTAGAGAAAGTAGAGCTCTCCATCCCAACCTAGCTTTCCTAGACAGGCGGGAGACATGCCTGGAGAGTTGCTGGATCCTGTGAAAATATCTGCAAAGGGTAAGCATAATTAGCTTTCAGAAATGGTGATCTCCAAATGTGATGGACCAAGGAATTCTGAAATTCTCAGCCAGCTTGGTTGCCTTTCTGGGTGTTGGCTTCCCATATCGTGCATGTGCTACAAAATTCTGGATATGTTCAAGCCTGTATTGTGTGACTAAAAGTTGCAAAACAAAATATTGATCTTACTGCATTCATTAGGAATTTTTTTTAAAGTGATCCAGATGGTATTAAGTAATGATCTGACAGGAGATTTGCTGAGTCACTGCAAGGAGATATCTAGGTACAAGTAGTCCTCAATTATGATCCCAATTGAGTGCTATATTTCTGTTGCTAAGGAAGACAGCTGTTAAGTGTGTTTTGCTGCATTTCGTGACCTTTCTGGCCACCATTGTTAAGTGAATCACTGCAGTTGTTAAGTTAGTAATATGGTTGTAAAGTGAATCTGGGTTCTCCATTGACTTGCTTCTCAGGTCACAAAAGGTGATCATGTGACCCTGGGACTCTGCAGTCGTCATAAATATGAGTTAGTTGCCAATTTTGATTATGTGACCATGAGGTTGCTGTAACAAGTCATGTGAAAAACAGTCATAAGTCACTGCTTTCAGTATCGTTGTATCTTTGAACAGACACTAAATGAACTGTTGTAAGTTGAGGACTATCTGCATTTGGAAGATAAAATTATTACTGGGGTTCTCATTGTGTTTGTTAAGTTTTGGGGGTTTTTTTTCATTAAAATGTGTAAGCTACAGAGAGTGACTTCTGTAATTGAGACATCAAACAAGCTAGCTAAATATGATATATAAAATCAGACTCTCTTGGAAATGGATGCCAGCTGGGTAAGTCCTAATGAGGTGCCTGAGACCCCAGATTGAGAATTCCTTCAGAGAGACCAATGGTGATATTTGTTTTTTAATTGAAAAGTTTTACAAAGAAAATTTCCAAACATTTTCTCCCCCCCTCCCCCAATCCCCCCTCCCTCCTCACATCTTTTATAAACAAATTTACATCATTTTTACTTTTCATTTTTATCTGGTTTTTTTTGGTTTTTGGTTTTTTCGGGGCTGCTCTTCTACCCCTTTCTTTTATCTCAACCTTTCTTCCCCTACTCCCCCTCCCTTCCTTTCTTCCTCCCTGCTTACCTCCTCCCTTTCCTACTTCCCCTTCTCCACCCCCACTCCTCTCCTCTTTCCACCTTCTAACCTTCTCCTCCACTCCTTTTCCCCTCCCTCTTCCTCCTCTCCTTTTCCTTTCCTCCTCGCCTTTCCACCCTCTATAATCCTTCCCCTCTCTCCAGTTGTTTCCCTTTTAAATACAATCTTAAGTGGTATTCAAGCAGCCCCGAATTCCCAATTATACATACATTTATATAACTTCTTTTCCCCCACCCATCCAACCCCCCTCCCCCCCTAGACCTCCCAAAGCAGTATTGCAATGATAAACATGCTAAAATATGCTAACACACTGTAAAATTCAAAATTTTCCACAACTCCTTTAAGTCCCCTTATTTAAATTCATCAACCTCCCTAAAAACATTAGAAACATTATAGAAAGAAAGAAAGAAAAAAACCCAATGAAATATCCTTCCCAAATTCTCCAGCACATTCTTTTTAAACATCTATATTAACATCATCATAATTATTCATACTATTTACTTACTAGAATTATAAAAAAAACCACAGACAAAGCCCTAAACTCTTTTTTAAATCTAAAATCGTTTCTATTAATATAAATTTAACACAAACACTATTCATTTACAACATTTCTATAATAAAACTAAAGTTATTTTTAATCCTTTTTTTTTGTCCGAATTAAACATGTTAAAAACCTTAGACTTTTTATCTCATAAAATCATCAATAGGGCTTAAACCATTTCTACTAATATAAATTGAAAAGTTTCTCGTAAAACATTAAAGTGCCTTCACTTCAAATTTATATTTAAAAAGTTATCCTTATTATATAAATCCTTACTTTAAAATAACAGATAATAAACAATAATAAAGAAGGCCAACAATAAAACTTTTTAAATTTATACAATTATAAATTCGAAGCGTTCCGGAGGGTATCCACTGTAATAATCACAAGAAGAAATTATCCTTTTTACTTAAAACATCCATACTTAAAATAACCTTTAAGACTACCATTTTATTAGAAACAATTTCTTCTTTTTCTTATACCTTTTCCAGTCTTTTTTTTTTTGCCATAATTCTTTTAAAGTTCCTTCTGCCCCTCCTAAAAGTTTCTTAAACTTGCACTGAGATTGATGTGTCATAAAAGTTCCCTTGAACTTTGCAATCTTCTCCCTTAGCTTGAAGTTAAAATCCTGATTTCGCCATTTCTTACTTGTATAGTCCAGCACACCATTCCTTTGTTTGCCAAATAGTTCCTCCATTTGTAATTGCTGATTCAACTGCAAGTCCTCTATAAACAAATTGGAAATATCTACCAAAGCTTCCATTTGAATCATATCCCCCTGCATTCTGGACCCTGCAGCTTGTGTTTCAATCTCCAAACTCCACTGTATATTGTCTTCTGGTTTCCCCACCAGCACTTCATTATCAGACTTCTTTTCAATTAAAGCCAAAATGTTAAAAATAATCAAGTCTGAAAGTTCTTGAAAGATTTTTGCAATTTCATTTCGAATATCTCCTGATTCAGAAGGCAATAATCCTGCAGGTCCAACTTCAACCATTGTTTCAACTTTTACTTCCATTCCAAATCAGCTCTGAACGTTTTTCAGTAGCTCTTTGTCTGCTACAAATGTAACAAGCCTAATAATCACTTTCACTAGGCGCCATTTTTTTTTGACGTTTTAAACGGAGTTAAAGATTAAGCGATCTTATTTTCTTGTCTCCTGCTCTGCTCCGCCAGCATCTAGCTTTCAGTTAAAGTAAAGTTTAAAAATAATTCTTAAAAAATGTTTTACCCTTCAAATGATTTTGGTGGCTGGTTGTGGTTGCGACGTCTGGCTCTGCATCTAGCAGAGTCGTTCCAAGTCTGGAGCTGCTTGGCTGGTTTCTGGGGAGTTCCCCTTCTTCGCACCCCAGAATTTTTCCTGGAGGGCTTTGGGGAACTCTACCCCCACCAGCCTGCTCTTCAGTCTCCCCTTTGCCCAGGGAGAGCCTTTCCAAGCTTCCCGACAGCATTTGCCTGCTGATCGGGAGCTTTTACAGAACAAGGAAGTGGGCGCCCATTTCTAGGCGTCTTCGACGAGCCGCGGAGCCACCGGAAGTGGCCAATGGTGATATTGATGAAGTATTTAATGGGGACTTTTGATTAACCACTCTGTCATGTTGCACTGACTAAAGCAGTATTTCTGAACCTCAGCAACTTTAAGATGGGTGGGCTTCATGACTAGCTGGGGAACTCTGGGAGTTAAAGTCCACCCATCTTAAAGGTTGCTGAGTTTGGAAGACGCTAGTGTAAACTAACCCCCTCCCTATGATCTGAATTACAGGGAATTATAGAGAAGGCAAGAAGCAGGAAGTACAAAAACTAATTTAAAATAGCTTCTTGTTGACTACAAATGTGATGTGTAGATTTGAGAATTGCTTGTTCTGCTGATACAAAATATTGCTTGTCTTGCCAACAGCAAATCAGTGTTCCTAGAATAAAAATATTGTTGGGACTACAATATCACAGTCCAACAAACTAGCATTTTCTTTCGGGGGTGGGGTGTATTATACAATGCTAGCAAGGATGGTATTTGGAAGAATGTTGGGATTAGGAAAAGGATCCATTGTAACCATTAAGTGCTTATCTGTTGCCCAAGATGTGTTTGCCTAGTTGGGCAATAAGTTAGATGAGCCAAGTCATTTTGCAGATTTCTAAGGATCTTAGGAAAGAAAACACTTCATTTCTGCTTAGGCAAAAATTTGTACATTGACCTGTCAACAAAAACTGCTCAGTATGGGGGCTGAACAAATCAGGATCCGATTAACAAGATCAGTTTTGATGAACTCTTGCAACTACTTGTAAATCATGATTGAAGAATTCGGTCTATAAAAATATTACTTTGCAATACATCTAGTTCAAGGTGAGTTAGTAATCATCATAAGGACTTGGTTTTAGAATTTTGTATTCATTAATTTGTATTTTGTGATGACTACACAAAACATTTATCTTGCTGAAAACATCTTTAGTCTTCAGCTACATATGTTTGTACCACATTCCTCTATATTTGGTCATGTTTCCTGGGAAAGTTAAAAAAAGTATTTTCCTGAAGAAATTGCTAGAAGCTTCCTGAAGGTGTCAGGTTGCATCATGTTTAGCTGTTAAATCGTCTTTCTGTAATGATTGCTACTAAATATAAACCAGCAATTAAGTGAATTCTGTGCTAATTGTAGAGGCAGAGTATTCCACGCCAGACAGATTTTTGCTTTGTTTTTTGCTTGCCGAAGTTAGATTTGATGTGGCTCAACTGTGCTTCCTTAATAATTAATAATTATTTGACTGTTAAATTGCAGTATCTGAGTAAATGTGGGGAAAAAAAGGATTATAGTTTTAAGTGATGTAAAAAGTACCCAAGAAGAAAATTCCATCAAAATGCAAACTTGAAGAGAATCAGCTACAAATCCCATCCATTTGTTGTAATTCAAATATATTTTAAAGAATTTTTTTTAGACTAGCATTTTTTTAGATTAAGGATTTCTGTACGCTGTCGGAGTTAGTATGATGTAATTACTGGATCAAGAGCTTGGAGATGTTGAGTGGTAGTCTTGTCAATGACCTTGGTTCAGTCTCTCAAACTTAGGAAGAAGACAGTAGCAAACCATTTCTGAAAATAAAAACTGCAGGGATTTAATCCTTTAGCCACCAGGAACTAGGTTGCCTCAATGGGCCATAACAACTCTTTGCACCCAGCCTCATTTTAATGCTATAATGGAATGTTTCATGATACTTTCTAGCATTTTACCTGAAGCTTCCCTATATCTTACTGTTATCAAAGTTGCTCTGTTGAAAGGAAGAGCAGGGAATAATTTAAAAAGTAATATATTAAACTACTGTATGATTGTCTAAAATTGTGAGGATGAAGCAGTTTCTTTTGAAAATCTTGAGCTCCCTCTAATGGCAGTTTTTGAATTGTATGAGGTAAATATATTAAGATTTCTTTAACTTGGCGTCCTCCAGAAATATTAAGTTATAGTCTCATAATTTCCACCTAGGGTGACCTTTTTCTACAAATTATGGGTGTTTCAGTGCAGGACTTCAACAAGGTACTAGTCCAAGGAATCTCTTGCCTAAATAACCGTCTAAGCATCCTTAGAAACAAAGGGGAATATTTTTTTTAAAAAAACGATTTGGAATTATAGATTACAGATCAGTTGTATGCAAACCAGAGCTGTTTGGTAGGATTAGGATTTATTGTATGGTGCAACACCCCCTCCCCAAATGGGTTAATTCAGTAACCAGGTTAAATGCTTAATAGGTTAAATATAGTCAATGACTGCAGGAACACATTTCAATTTCACTTAAATGCAAGAAGAGAATTTCTCTCCAAGAAAGCAAATTCTCCTTCAACAAACCAAATGAGTGCCAACAGAAAATGCAGAATTAGCGCGAAAAAGCGCACCTTGGAGCAAAGGTATTCCTGACTTTTATGAATCATCATCTAGTTCGTTTCTGCAAGGCCCATAGCCTAAAGTTCATCTGCTCTTCAGAAACCGCACATACAAGGCACTAATTGTGAAAGTTCTTTATTCTGAAGTTATTTCCAAAAGGATGTTCATTCTTCAGGGATTCCATACTTTCAAAGATGGATAAAAAAAAATGTTGGTGGGGAGTTCTTATCATTACAAAGCCAATACAAAGAAGGGGTGGGGGGGAAGATATTGGAACAAAAACTGCCACAAAGTGTGGTCTTTCATCTCCAATTCTTCTGAGAAGACCTTTTTCATTTCAGTTTCAAAACACTTTCTCTCCTCACATTTGATAACAGAGTCACAAAAAATATATTCTTTTTTGTTCCTATCTAGAGGCCAAATATTTTGCTTTCTAGTTTTATAAGTCCAAATAGTTTTAGGGAGTAAACCACCCTGAAAGAGTGGAATATAATTCTAAGTAAATAAACATAGGACTGAACCATTTCAGAAATGCAGAGCTAGAAGGTTAAGGCAACATCTGTTTTCCAACCCACACCCTTCATATCTCTAACCATTCCCTCCACCAAAAGGCTATGGAGATAGAAAAAAATATGTAATTTTTTCCCCATAGAACCATCACTCTGGATCTCCTTCCAGATGAGGCTGAGTGGATATTGTCATTCATCATGACAGTTTAGAAATATTGTAGGTTTTAGAGCCTTTCATCATCTCTGATAATTTTAATATT
>WNWU01013574.1:5189862-5223108 GCA_012654045.1 Ptyas mucosa
TATTGTAGGTTTTAGAGCCTTTCATCATCTCTGATAATTTTAATATTAGTTGATGGTGAAACGACAAGATTGGTCCAGCTGTTATTTTGTAGTGATTTTACTGTACTGCAATGTAGTGTGGTTTTTTTTAATTCAAGGCCTTATTGGATTAAAAAAAACACTGATAAATATTCTCATAAAATAATACTTCAGCCTTCCTATGTTTGCTATCTTTCTATGTGTTGGATTACAACTCACATCACCCCAAAAGCATGACCGTGGTGGCTAAGGTTAAAACAAAATGCAATTCTAGACATTTGCAGAGTCCCAGGTGGGGGAAAAGGTACAGCAATATAGTGAAAAGTGGATGTGCTCTTCTTTTACTCTAAAGCACATCTGGTCAATTTCAGATGTGTGGACTTCAACTCCCAGAATTCCCATCCCAGCATACCAAAATTCTGTGCGTTGAAGTCCACATACCTGAAATTTGCCATGGTTGAGAACCACTGCTCTGAAGGCCCAATGCTGCCTTATTTCTTTAAAAAAATAAGTAATTTGGCCCCCAAGGAAGGAAGGAAATTTCACCCAGATTTCCCAAGAAAAGAGGAAGGGAAAAGCAGAAGTGCTGTGGAGAATGAAAGTATCTCAGAGAAAATATCTTTGGAGAATCTGCCATGTTGTCTTTCAGCATGATTAGCTGATTTCTTTGCCTTGGGAGGATTGGTAGAAATGAAGAATTGCCACTGAAGTAATAGGTTGTTGGATTTCATTCCAAATCAGACTCTTGCACATAAGAGATTTTTATTATATTATTATGATTTTAAAAAGTGGGAAAGGTCAGCTTTCCCCACTGCAACAGCATAAGAGTGGGGAAAGTATTACTGATTTCTTTCTACATATGAACAGTGTAAAAGCAAAGAGTGCCCTGTCCTGCAAGGAACAACATGATGGCCCCACAGAGTTCTCTCATCAAAACCATCCCAACTTGAACCACATATGTGCCACAGAAAGAAGTGAAGAAAGTGAGAAAAGCAGATTCTGTCCAACACCCCACCATAAGCATGTGTTCCAGGGAACAAACACTGTTCTGCCTGCTAAGAGCATCAAGGGGATACCTAATCTGGTTATCAAATGTTTCTTTCCCGCTAAGAAAGCTGTGCAGGAGCCGGATCTAAAATTAGGACCATGGGGCTAACCTGGCCAACAAGTTACCAGATCTGTTTCCGGGGGCAGCCCTGCTTTTCAGCCCAAAGCAACTCAGGGTCAGAGGACAGTGTGGGCATCTTGTCCCAGAATCCTTTACAGCGTTTACACAATTCATAGGCCCTGTTGTGCTAGCATTCTCTGCCAGGCTGTATGGAATCCTGAAACGTGTGCCTCTTGGACCCTGCCTGTAATACAGAACCTGGTGAAATAATACAACCACGGGAATCCCTTCCAAATATTGTGATCAAAGTGTCCCACTCACCCATCCCATGTTCCTTCTGAAATTACTTCCCTACTACCCAACATGTCAAATTGTGACATGGATAGGATTCTGGAGAGGATCAACAAGGCTTTCCGGGTTATGAGGGTTTATCATGTCCAGGCTTCCACTGGACTCTCTCAAGTGGATCCGCTGATGGTACATCATGCTGTGTCTCCGCCTAAACCTCACTCCGCACTCACCACACTCATAGGGTCTTTCTCCTGTGTGAATTCTTAGATGCCGAGTGAGGTGCGACTGTCGTCCAAAACGTTTTCCACACTCGGTACAAGGATAGGGTCTCTCGCCAGTGTGAGTGATCCGATGCCGAGTCAGATGGGATTGCCGACTGAAGGTTTTCCCACACTCGGTGCAAGGATAGACCTTGGTTCCCAAGTGGGTCTTCTGGTGTCTCGTGAGACCGTAGAGATCATGGAATATTTTCCCACACTCCATGCACTGGTAAGCTTGCTTCTCAGTGTGGGTTCGCTGGTGAGCAGCCAGCTCTGATGGCCATATGAACCCCTTCTCACACTCTGTACAGAAGTAGCGTTTTTCCCCTGTGTGGATACGCTGATGTGTGGCGAGTTCCGACGGCCATCGGAATGCCTTGCCACATTCTCCGCAAAGATGGCGTTTCTCTGCCATGCCAGCTCGCGGGTAGGGAGGGTGATGAGGTGGCTGGGTGTTGCTGTTCTCACAATCAACAATGGGAGGCAAACTGTTGCCTGCGTGGGTCCTCTGATGGGCTGTCAGCTCTGAGGGCCACTGGAACCCTTTCCCACACTCAGGACAGAGGTAGTGCTTGTTCTTGTTGTGAGTTTTCTGATGAGTGGCGAGTTCAGAGGGCCACCGGAACCCTTTTCCACATTCAGGGCAGAGATGAGGTTTCTTGACTGTATGAGGTTTTACCATATCACCATTGGGAGGAGCTTTCTCACCTGTAAAAATATTCTGGGTTATATTGAACTCGGAGGGCCACTGACACAAAGTGTCAGCATCCATGGTGTAATGCGGCTGTTCAATGGCATGGATCCTCTGGTGGATGACTAGCTCCGTGGACCACCGGAATCGCTTGCCACATTCGGTGCAGATATGGCATTCCTCACTCATGTGGGTTTTCTGATGCCTAGTGAGATGTGAAGATCGACCAAATTGTTTACCACACTCAGCGCAGTGATAGGATTTGGGCCGGGTGTGGACTTTTTGATGTAGGGCCAGTTCTGACTGGCAGCGAAATCGCTTCCCACATTCAATGCAAGGGTGGCGCTTCTCTCTTATCCGTATCCTCTTCGGAGCCAAATGCTGCACTGCTCCATTGGGTCTTTCTCCAAATCCCATCGGGGGATCTGCTCTGTTGGGAGTCTGGGCACCTGCTTTGATGTGGGAATAAAAGAGAATACAAACGGTTTATAGACATCATGTAGCTATATATATATGTTTTTGTAGATTTTCACAGGTAGAGGTATGCAAGTTTTGGTGTATTTGGGTCTTTTCCCATGTAAGATTGAGAGTATCTTGGCGACGTTTCGACGAGGTCCCACTCGTCATCTTCAGGCTGGTGTCTTCGGCTTTGTGCTTGTGCAAGGAAAGCGGGATCGGAGCTGCCGTCTCTCTATAAATACTGGATACTCAGGATGTTAGCACACAGCCCATTTACCCAGGTCATTAAAACACAAAAGACTAATGGGCACACATCAAGGACCTCACCCACACAGGATGTTACGAAACAGCTGACTAATCTGCAAACATCAACTCCATCAACCAATCAAGATGTAACAACACAGGCAACCAACCCGCTCACAGCAACAAAGCTAACACTCCACACCTCCCCATCAGTATTTATAGAGAGACGGCAGCTCTGATCATGTTTTCCTCGCACAAGCACGAAGCTGAAGACACCAGCCTGAAGATGACAAGTGGGACCTCATCGAATATATATTCAGTTTAGGTTAATTGACTGAATTAATTATGTCTACACTAGAGAAACTTAAGGAAGCAAAATACTTTCTTGGTTTTGAGACACCACACACATAGACACTCATATTCCAATAAGCGCTTCCATGGAAGAGCCTTTCCAATTTATCTTACACAGAAGATAATGTCCCTCCTAAAGTGGTCTCTTCTCTCCTTCTTAGCTAGCCCTTCTCAACCTAAATCTATCCAGATGTTTTGAGACTTCATTTTCTATAGGAAAGGATTTATTGCAGCACCTGGCTCATCTGCTCTAGCTGTGAAAGCTAAAGAGGGGTGAAGCTTGGTTAGTATTTTAGATAGAAACTGCAAACTAGATTAAGCAATCAAAAGTCATCACAGAAGAATGCAATGGTGGGCCATTTATCCATGAAATCACCAGGAGTCAAGCTCTGCTTGAAGACTTCACCTTATTTCTTTTGGGCCATATTGTCAGAAACTCTAGTTGTAATCCCATAATATTTGGGATAACAGAGAGATCTGGTAGTGCCATGGTTAAAGTACAGTATTGTGGGCAAACTCTTTCTACAGTCTGGAGTTTGATCCTGATGGGGCTCAAGGTTGATTTAGCCTTCCATCATTCCAACATCAGTAAAATGAGGACCCAGATAGTTGGAGGCAATGTGCAAATAATGCTGACATTGTAAGTCACCCAGATACTGTTGTAAAGCACTATGGGGTGGTATATAAGTCTAAATGTTTTTGTTATTGCTATATTTAGGTGTCCATTTACATTAATCATTATAATAACATGTAAACATTATAATAACATGTAAACAGAAAGGCACAATCCAAAGTTTTAACCAAAGCAGGGACAATAGCATCTACTGCAAATGTGACTGATGCCCAAACATGCAACATCTGATATCATCACACAAATGACACAAGTACATATTTGGGTTAAGACATCTGATATAAATTCATAAGTCAGGACATTTGTGTGATGACGTTTATCTCACACAAATTATTAGTTATCTCCTTGCAGATGCTACAAGTAAAGAACGAGTGGCTTTTTAGCTGTGATTGGGATTCTAACTCCCATCTTCCCAGGTCAAAGGTTAGGAATGATAAGAATTGTATAGGTAATCCTCGATTTACGATCACAATTGAGCTCCAAATTTCTGTTGTTAAGTGAGAAGTTTGGTGACTTTCCCATTTTATGACATTTATTGCCACAGCTGTTTAGTGAATCACTGCAGTTGTTAAGTTAGTAACTCAGTTGTTAAGTGAATTTGGCTTCCCCACTGCTTGCCAGAAGATCGCAAAAGGGGATCACATGATCCCGGGAACACTGTAGCCATCATAAATATCTACTAGTTGCCAAATATCTGAATTCTGATCATGTGACTGTAAGGATGCTGCAAAGGTCATAACTGTGAGAAACAGTCATAAGTCACTTTTTTCACTGCCGTTGTAACATTGAACAGTCACTAAATGAACTGTTGTAACTCGAGGACTACCTGCAGTTGATCATCAAAGAGACAAGCAGCTCCCCCAAATGATTTAATTTTCAGTCTGAATGATTTTTATTAAAAAGTGATTCCTCTGTTCCTTATAAAGATAGCCAAATTTTGCTAGCTTCAGACACTATAATTTTCCTCTGTCCCATGTACTTATTCCAGAGTCAGACATCACTGAATTAAAAAAAAAACTTGTTCCTTAGTCTGCATTAACTAATAATCCATATAATTGACAATTAGCATTTATTATTACGTTGACTAAAACAACATAGGCCTTTTAATTGGCGAAATAGCGTCTTTGTTACATTTAAGGCATTTTCCCCAAAGTACAAGCCAGTGCTACAATTCAACCAGGCAGCATAAATAACAGTACATCTGGTTTCTATCTTTCAATTATGTTCATATTTTTACTATTGTTGTTGTTACTATTATTAAAGCATATATTTCTAGCTCCTATCACTATGATGATAATATGGCTAAGCAATGCCGAAATTTTTTTAGAAACTAGACATAGATGGCTGGAATAGATTTCCAACAGTTGGAATTACAGCTAGTCCTCGACCACAATTGAGCCCCAAACTTCTGTTACTAAGCGAGACATTTGTTAAATGAATTTTGTCCCATTTTACGACCTTTCTTGCCACAGTTGTTAAGTGAATTGCTGCAGCTGCTAAGTTAGTGACCCAGTTTTTAAGTGACTCTAGCTTCTCCATTGATTTTGCTTGTCAGAGGGTTGCAAAAGGGAATCACATGACGCCGGGACACTGCAATCGTCATAGATATGAGTCAGTTGCCAAGCGTCTGAATTTGGATCACATGACCATGGGGATGCTACAATGATTGTAAGTGTAAAAAAGGGACGTCACTTTTTTTCAGGGCCGTTGTAACTTTGAAGAACGAACTACTGTAATCCGAGGATTACCTGTGCAACATCAACTCCCTGGCTGAAATTTTGTCAGCTGCTCCCCCACAAGACTGTCCCGTTAAATGGAAATGGAAGCTTCTTGTTTTCACCATTATCATGTCAAATAAGCCCATGCTTGCTAATGCATTAAAAAGAAAGGATACTCTATTTGTTTGGTACACAATTATCAAAATAAGATTATTCAGATGCAGAAGAAAATCTGAATTCATCTGCTTCATCGGTAAGTACTAAATGAGCTCGAGGGCCATTAAGGACAGCCGTCTTCAGGCAATTAGCAAAACCCAATGCCTTTTACTAATGAGAGACAGTGTTTTGGAGTTCAGAAAACCGTAAAGACTTTTCATTGCTATAGCCAGGGTGGCCAGCCTTTTGATAGCTGAAGCCTGCCCTCAAAATGGGGTTGGAGGAGGGAGATAACATCACAGCAATTAAAAATAAGTTGGGTCAGGAGCCCTTATTCTGAAGTAGAAAACCTCATCCTCCTTGCAGGATTTCCTCCTACATGCTGCTGTAGAAGGAAAGGTCTTGACTCACCTGAACCTCCTCCTCCTCCTCCTCTTGCTTCATCTGCAGAAGAATCCCAAGTGGCTTCTGTGTCAGAAGAATCTATGCAAGAAAGGAAAAAAATCCAACCCTAAAGCTTACTTGAAAACAAGTCTCAGGATTTCTAAAGCATACTCACCAACACAAGATGTTTTTTTAGAGCTTTTACGAAGAAAGCTGGCAAATCAAATCTTTATTATGGTCTAAGATCAGCATATTGGAAAGCTGGCAGGTTTCTGCCTGATAGCACTGGTTAGCAATTGTATTTTTCAAAGACTCTGATGGGATTGTGGAATCCAATGCCAAGGATACCATAGGAATGGATTGCATTATCCAGGGAAAATGAACATACATTGTTCTAAATTCACTTCACTGGAGTTCCATGAAAAAAAAAAGGAGGTCTCTATGTGGTTTAATTGTAGCCCAGTTGAAAAAGAAAATTGCACCCCAAAGCAAAAAAATATTGGGAACAGATAAAGGGATGGCTGTAGGAGATAACAGGAGAACAAACTGAATTTAAAGCTGAATTATTTTTATGACGAATGATTTAACCAAAAGATCAAGAAGCAACTCCAATGCATTATTCTGCACATAGTAACAGCAGCGAGAATTGTCTATGCCCAATGTTGGAAACTAGAAAATATACCAGCCAAGGAGATGATTATATACAAGATACTAGAATGTGCTGAGATGTATAGGCTCACGTTAGAAATGAAAGGCAAGGAAGAAGCAGAATTTTATGAGGTGTGGGATAAGTGGTATAACTGGTTAGAATAGGGAAACAAGAATGTATAGGAATAAATGTAAATACCTGTAAGAGACATATGACACAGTACTGTTAAAGAATGTTTATTGTTAATTAAATTGGGGAAAAAAAGAAAAAGAAAATTGCAGGAATATAACTTGTTTGCTATGTGCATACCATAGGCTTCACAAATCATCTATGTTCCTGTCCTTGTCTTGATATGCATTTATCATAGTTTAATCCCCAACCAGCTTTCAATTCTGCTTTATTAATTCTATTGTTCATACAAAACAGTTTATTATACTTGAGAAGGGTGTCTATGGCTATTCTCAGTCATCCAGGTCATGGGTGTCTTGAAGGTGCTTTTTAAAAAGGCAACTAGACTATGTTTTTCTCTTCTTATCCAAGAAGGGGGGGGGGGGTGATTAGTTCTGACAGATGTTGGGCAGAGGTGCAGAAGGATTGTATTTCTTTGCAGTCATCTGGTCATTAGCACTTTCTCTGAGAGCCATTGAGGCCATTTGGGAGTTTATCTGTGCCCTCATGGTCAGAATGTAAATGGGTGTGGAATCTTCTTGGAACTGCAGAAAGGATTGTGTTGTAGACAGGAGATAGACGGTGTCGTATTCCTTCCCCTCTGTTGAGGGAGAGCGGTTCAATTCACACATAGCCTTTTACCCCTCTTTCAAAACAATGGTCCTCTCTATCCAGAATGTGGACTTCAAAAGTAGAGGCCATCTATATTAGAATTGAACAGCGCTCTCTCAACAGAGGAAGAGGGATACTACACCACCTATCTCCTGCCTACAACACAGTTCTTTCGACAGTTCCAAGAAAATTCCACACCCATTTGCACTCTGATTCAGGTGACCTTGAGGGCACAGATAAACCCCAAGTGGCCTCATCAGCTTTCAGAGAAAGCACTAACCACCAGATTATTGCAAAGAAATACAATCCTTCCATTCCTCCCAAACATCCAGTCAGAACTAATTCTTTCATTTCTCCCTGCCCCCCCAATCGTCCAGCCAGAATTGATGAAGAAACATCGTCTTCTTCCTCAAAGGAAAAAAAAGAGTCCACTTGCCTTTTGAAAATGCACCTTTGAGACTTAAGGAGGATATCACAGCAGACCATGATTTTGTCATATAAGAAGAAAAAGAACAGAATTTAAGGCTCATTGCTTTGACAGGTCTTCAAAACTATGGCTATGAATGATGGCATCTGGAGGACACTGGATTGGAGAAGCTAATAGCAATAGCACTTAGTCTTATATACTGCTTCACAATGCTTTTACAGCCCTCTCCAGTGGTTTAGAGAATCAGCGTATTACCCCCAACAATCTGAACCTTGGAAGGATGGAAGGCTGAGTCAACCTTGAGCCTGGTGAGATTTGAACTGCCGAATTTCAGGCAGCTGGCAGACAGCAGAAGTAGCCTGCAGTACTTAACTCTAACCACTGCGCCACCATGGCTCTTAAATTGAGCTATTCTTAAAAGTATACTTAGTCATCTGTTAGGATTTATATTACTGTATAGATTTTAGGTCCTAGGTGTTTACCATTTTATATAATCCTTGCATGGTGGGAATGCATACATCAATAATAATGCATTTAGAGAAAGAGAAGCAATTCAAAGCACTAAGTAGGTGGATTGATAGTTCCTTACCAAGCAAACATATGTCTCCATCAACCTGCTGTCCAGTTTCCATGCATATATCTCCATGCTCAGTATCTGAAAGGACTTGGTCTTCATTAGGAAATGTCACCACTACCTCCTCAAATAAGTCAAAATCCTGAAGATTCATCAAAGAGGCACAATTAAAAAAACTAAAGTTACTAAACTAAGCACGCTTAGAAAAATAAAAATAAACATTTCCTCTCTGAAAAAGAAAATAAAAGATGTTAAAAATTTGGATGCAGCTCTCCTAGAGGGTTTCTATTCCCTATACAGACCTGGTTGTTTGTCAAGGGATTGGGGGAATATTTACATCTTATTTGAAAATTCCGTATTCCTGGGTGGGTTTAAGTAGATAGTAGTTGGCCATCTGCAAAGGATACTGTAGTAGATTCCTGTACTGAACAAGAGTTGGATTAGATGTTCTCCAAGATGCCTACCAACTTACCTTCTAGGAAACTAGGGAGGATTTTTTAAATAACCCACCTCACAAGGTTGTTGTTCTAAGAAAAAGAAGAAGCATTACTGTATGCATGCCAGCTTGAGTTGTTCAAAGTAAGTGAGGAATATCAACATAATCATAATTGGTGATAGAATAGAAGCTGACAAACAGGGAGAAAGCAGGACTACTTAACTCATTTTTTTGCAACTGTCTTTACACAAAGAGAAAAAAACGATCCAGCCTATCAAAAATAGCACTACAAAAACAGATTAGGAACACAAGTTAAAATAGGGAAGAAAATGGTAAGTGAGCACCTGTCTACCCTAGATGAGTTCAAATCACCAGGACCAGATGGATTACACCCCAAGGTTCTGAAGGAACTGGCAGAGATCTCAGAACCACTGAACTATATCTTTCAAAGATCCTGGAGCATTGGGGAACTGCCAGAGGACTGGAAAAGAGCTGATATAGTTCCCATCTTCAAAAAACGGGGGTGGGGGGGAGAGACTGTTTTAGGCCTAGTACTCTTCAACATATTCATCAATGATTTGGATGAGGGGATAGATGGGGAACTCATCAAATTTGCAGATGACATCAAGCTAGCAGGAATAGCTAACACTCCAGAAGATAGGCTTAAGATACAGAAGCATCTTGACAGACTTGAACATTGGGCGCTAGCTAACAAAATGAAATTCAATGGTGAAAAAAGTAAGGTTCTACATTTAGGCAAGAAAAACAAAATGCACAGGTACAATATAGGTGGTACCTTGCTCAATAGCGGTGACTATAAGAGGGTTCTTGGAATCCTAGTGGACAATCACTTAAATGTGAGTCAGCAGTGTGCAGCAGCTGCCAAAAAAGCCAACACTGTTCTGGGCTGAATAAACAGAGGAATAGAATCAAGATCACATGAAGTGTTAATACCACTTTAAAATGCCTTGGTAAGGCCACACTTGGGGACTACTGCATCCAGTTTTGGTCGCCACAATGTAAAAAAGATGTTGAGACTCTGGAAAGAGTGCAGAGAAGAGCAACAAAGATGATTAGGGGACTGGAGGCTAAAACATATGAAGAATGGCTGTTATGGCCTCCCAGCTGCCGGCAGAGCTGGCAGCAGACTTGGACAATGAGGTGGGACTTGGGTCAGCTCTGGAGTCTGGGGAAGGCTCTGATGGATGCTCTGCATCGGACGCAGAGATAGAGCCAGGGCCGTCCAACATTTCCCAGTCACTGGAAAGGCAGCTACCTCTGGAGGCTGATATAAGTGGGGAGGAAGAACAGCTGGGGCCTGTTCCAGGTGAGTGTATGCGCAGAGCCGTTAGGAGAACAACTGAGGACAAGGAGTCGACTTGGGAAGCAAGGCACACGTGGACACTGAATAACCCCTGCCTGGCTGGGAATAAATAGAAGGAAAAGGGAGTGGTGTTCGTAGGAGACAACAGTTCGTAGTTCTGAAGATTTTGGCTCATCGTGTTTCGTGCGACAAAAACTGCTTGCCAGAACTTACTTTGCAACCTTTCTCTGGGAGCTCAGGCAAGGAACTGATAAAGTCTGTACTGCAGTTAACTCCTTGAAGGACTAATGCCTGGACTTTTCGGTGTGTGAATGTAATTAATTCACAAGAGGAAAATAAGATGTCGTGACAAGATGTCTGTTTCTTTTTTCTGCTTAGGGTGGGTCAGAACAGGCTGCAGGAACTGGATATGTTTAGTTTAATGAAAAGAAGGACTAAGGGTGACATGATAACAGTGTTCCAATCTGTCAGGGGCTGCCACAAAGGAGAGGGAGTCAAGCTATTCTCCAAAGCACCTGAGGGCAGGACAAGAAGCAACGGGTGGAAACTAATCAAGGAGAGAAGCAACCTAGAACTAAGGAGAACTTTTCTGACAGAACAATTAATCAGTGGAACAACTTGCCTTCAGAAGTTGTGAATGCTTCAACACTGGAAGTTTTTAAGAAGATGTTGGATAACCATTTTTCTGAAGTGGTGTAGGGTTTCCTGCCTAAGCAGCGGGTTGGACTAGAAGACGTCCAAGCTCCCTTCCAACTCTGTTATTCTGTTTTTTCTGTAATATAAATTCTCTCCATCTCACAGAATTCTGCTTTTGTTGCTATTCACAATGTACTTTATTTGCATTTTAGTATCATTCACTGATGATAAGCAAAAGACGTCACAAAGTTTTTAATTTTTAATTTTAACATGGTGGCTCAGTGGCTAAGATGCTGAGCTTGTTGATTGAAAGATCGGCAGTTCAGCGGTTCGAATCCCTAGTGCCTAGTGCCTAGTGCCCTAGTGAGCTCCCATTACTTGTCCCAGCTTCTGCCAACCTAGCAGTTCGAAAGGATGAAAAAAATGCAAGTAAAAAAATAGGGACCACCTTTGGTGGGAAGGTAACAGCGTTCCGTGCGCCTTTGGTATTTAGTCATGCCGGCCACATGACCACGGAGACGTCTTCGGACAGCACTGGCTCTTCGGCTTTGAAATGGAGATGAGCACCGCCTCCTAGAGTTGGGAACAACTAGCACATATGTGCGAGAGGAACCTTTACCTTTACCTTTACCTTATCATTCACTGTTGACAAGCAAAAGACGTCACAAAGTTTTTAATTCACATTATTCAGTGCAGTTTCGGCACATGAAATCTTCTCAGCTGGGGAACCAAAAGCATACATGGTTTTTCTTCTGCTTTTCTGTTGTATTAACTTTTGTTTTTAATATTCTCTAAACCAGGAGTGTCAAATTCATGGCGCCATGTCATCACGTGACATATCATGACTTTCCCCTCCTTTGCTAAACTGGGGTGGTGGTGGTGGGCGTGACTATTGCATGATGCATTCAGTCTGAGGGCTGTGAATTTGACACCCCTGCTCTAAACCTTTTCACTAAACCTGGAGCCAATAAAAGCCAACAACAAAAATAAGAGAACCCCACGAATCAGTTCCCATTTGGATTTTTCCACTTCCCTTTTCAAACAGGAAAATCAAAATGAAAACCTCTGTGGAAAAAAAGACATTCAGAAGGCAGCATCATTTCCTAGCAATCATATTTTATGCAGCTCTGATCAGTTGTAATTGTATGTCCATCCACTGAAAGCCAAATTTTCAAATTGGCTTTCAATTACCTAAGGGTACTTCTGAGTCTGTTCCCTCCAACAAAGAATCTGCAATGCCTCTACTAAATTAAGTGAAATCTCAGTACACTACAGTCTCCTAAAACTTGTAGCTTTTGACTATAAATTGATAAATAAAAAATATTTTTTTTGAGACTTGGTTCAGTTGCAGTTATGACTTTTGGGTAACTCTTTCTGTTGATCCTTTTAAGACAAAAGTGCACAACAATCAACTGAGGGCCAAGGCATGCTAAGTTTGCCCTTTTATTGGCATTTTAGGAGCTGAGGCTAAAGCAAAAATTAAATTTCAATCAGTGGAATCAAATTTCAAAATAATCAGTCAAATATAGTTGCGGCTTCCACAAATAATAAAGACCGAAATTCTAGAAATGCTACAAGAATTAAGAGAAACTTCATAACCACATGGGTTTTAGAATTCAGGAAAGACGACACAGTCTGGGAATGATGGGGGATGCAACCAGACTGAGGAGGCTGAGATTGCTGTATAGTATGGAAACTACATTAAACACTTCCTCAACTGCTTCTGGTTTCCATAAAGAAGTTTCAATTAAAAAAATCATGAATTGTGACTTTCTTCTCCAATGTCACAATTTATATCAATGACAATTTTCTGATTACAGTTTACATTTCTGCAGAACGGAGCTCTTAGAAGAAACCTAATTTAACTTCTTAGCAGAAGAACCCTTTGCTTCCAAGCTGCAGGGCTACAGCTTCCAGCATCCTTTATGTAGTGTTCTGGAAATCTACTGATGCAACCCTCTTTTGTGGAAGACCAGCATGACAAAGAAGAAATAAAGGGACAGGGGGAAAGATGTTGAAATGCCTTAATTTAAAGATCTGTAAAGCCTATGAGATTTTAGTGGACAGCTCAGAGATTTGAGGAGCTGAGAAAGAAATGAAAAGAGGTTCAAGACGATTTTGTTCTTAAAAATTATAAGCACGATGATGATTTAGAGCCAGCAGTATCCCTGATGCTTGAGGCAATCTCTAAAAACATCTTGGGGGTGGGGGGGGGGGAATGCATAATTTTTCCTGATGAGAGAGAGAGGAGAATTTTGCCCAAACTCATTCCAGCTGAGGTCCCTTAGCTTTGGCATCCCAACTATTTTTATAATCGCTCAGATGTTAAAGAACAGGCCTAATTGCCTGTGAAAACTACAGCCTCTGCTTCTTTCCTTCCTCTCTCTGCAGGGACATCCAAGAGTGTAAGGTATATCTGATGTGACCCTTTCCTGCACTCTCATTCTGTGGGGGAAGAAAGGAATTCAGAGCTGTGTGATGTCCTGGCATGTGAACTATTTCAATCTATTACCAAAGTGGCAGAGAACATGTCAAATAATAGGTCACTTTTCCAATGGCATTTGCCACTGACAAGACTTGCATAGATGTACCCGAACAATAGCTCAATATATTGGAAATGCAAGAAATCACAAGGAACGTATTACCATCTAAGGTGGATGTGCCCGGCAGTAAAAAAAAAAAGGGGTGTGTGTGTGCAAATATTAAGAAGTGGATAGAACAAATAACAGACCAGCAAATAGAAAGAAAACCAGAAACATTCCTGCTAGGAATCTTTACAAGACCATATTCCAAGGAAATAAAATATTTGATGCTACACATCTTAACAGCAGCATGAATAGTATATGCAAAAAATTGGAAACAGGAAAGAACTCCAACTGAGGAAGACTGATAGATAAGATTTTAGAATGTGCTGAGATGGATAGATTAACCAAAGAAATTAAAGAAAAAGAAGAGACAGATTATTATAGAATAAGGAATAAATGGTATAAATGGCTTAAGGCGAGAAATAAAGAATAATAAACATCAGGGGAGAAAATTAGAAGTATAAAATATATACATAACAAATGTATGGAGCAGAATAATAAGGTATTGATATAACAAGAATATAGAAATGTATAACATTAAAGATATAATTAAAATATGTACATAATAATTGTAGAGAAATGTATAAAGTTAAGATTGTTAAAGCTAAAAAACATATTTTTAGGGGGAAAGAAAAAAGGACAATGGGGGGAAAGAAGAAAAAAAGAAAGAAATGAAGATATAGGGGAGGAAAAATAAAATAACAGAAAGAAGACCACAAAGAAACAATGTTTAAAAAAGATAAGATATGTATATGTTGTATGTTATGTGAATGTCATATATATGTTATAATAAAATTACAATTTTTTTAAAAAAAAATAGGGCACTTTTCCTAGGAAGCTGAGCCTTCTTCAGAATAATAATATTGGCTTCTGGGAAAACGTTAACAATTCTAAGTTTGATGTATATTGAAAATCAAACTGTGAACCAGTTAAATATAAGGTAAGGAGTGGAGGACAGCACCATGGGAAACAGGTAACTAAGCTGTGAACCAGCTAAAAATAAACCTAGGAGGAGTGGAGACAATGCTGGGGACCAGTTAAAATTAACTGTGAACCAGTTAAATATAAGGTAAGGAATGGAGGAAAGCACCACTGGAAAGCAGCTGAAAAGCCGTTATCCAGCTAAAAATAAATCTAGGAGGAGTGAAGTAGAAAATGGTGGAAAGCAGTTAAAACCAAACTGTGATCCAGCTAACAAATAAGGTTAGGAGTGGAGGAATACCCCTGGAAACCAGTCAATTAAACTGCAATTCAGCCAAAATGAAACTAGGAGGAATGTAGGAGATATCTTTGAAGAATAGTTACTGATTTTGAAATGTTTTTAAGAGAGGAATAAAATATTATATATTGATTATTAGATGTGATTTAAAAGAAATATTGACTTGATTTGGGTCCTTGAAGTAAGGAGAATATGTGAAACACTGATTGTTAAAATGATAAATGAATATTATAAAGAGCTGTTTAGATTTGAAGTTTAAGATTTAGGGTGATTATATAATAGAATGTTAAAAGTCAGAATAAGATGTTAGATTGAATGACAAAAATTGGGTTTAGACTTGTTCTGTTTTTTCTGTTTGTTTGTTTTTCCTTGTTTTTCCTTTTTCCTTTAAGATGTTAATTAATGAAATTTGGAATTTATACTTATTTTATACTGGATCAAACCCTTGCTCTAAAAAGATGTTGTTTTATGTTTTATGTCAAAATAAATTTTAAAAATGTCAAAAAAAAAAAAAAGAAAAAAAGAAAATCAAACTCTGAAAATCTGGAATTTCTCTGAATTTATCAAGTTTGAATGCAAGTAAAAAGATAATTTTTACACTGCTGGAAAGAAATGATCACTATAGCATATCTGCAATCTGGTCTAGTCTATATAGATGAGGAGTAGGCAACCAGTTGCCTTCCAGTTCTTATGGACTACAGTTTCCACAATTTTTGCCATTGGCCATGCTGAGTAAAGATGACTTGAGATCCAAAATATCTGAAAGTTTCCTTGTCTTCACAATACAGTAGAAGACTTTTGGCGGTTCATTGCTTTTGGTAAAAGTTTTGCATCCAACTTCTCTAAATAAAAGGATCAAACAAAAGGTAATGAGAAAATCCTGATAGTAACTTCAGAAAATTGACGCAACATAAAATAGTTGAAAACTATTGAGCCTACAGTCCTCTAGATATGTTGTGCTTTGTTTACCATTATGCCAAGGAATATTATTATTATTATTATTATTATTATTATTATTATTATTATTATTATTATTGTTTGTTGCACGGTACCCAAATGTTTAGGCTGGATTTGGCATTTTTATCCATCTAGTTCTTCTCAAGGATGAGGACATTATTCGTATCCAATCTTATTTTTAAAAATAACTCAAGGTAGTGAACATACCTAATACTCCTTCCTTCTACCACCGTATTTTCCCCACAATAACCAGAGACTGGTCTAAAGTCACCTATTCAATTTTCATGCCAAGAAGGGATTAGAACTCATGGTCTCCTAGTTTCTAGCTTGGTGCCTTAACCATTAAACCGAACTGGCAACCTATCTCAATATCTGCATCCAGTCATACTGCTATTTCAACTCGCAAACATTTCTAGTTCAAAATTTAGTTTCCAATTTTGCTGCAATGGAGGCAGAAGGACCCATAAGTCATTTTAAATCCAGGATTGCAATTAATACACATTTGAAAGGTTAAGACAAAGTTCTAAAGAGCTAAATAGTTCCAGAAATGTCATTTTAATCTCAGTATGAAAATCAGGTGCTTCAACCAAGAGAGTTTCTTCAGATAGGAATTTCTGATTGGTCTCATCTCTCTGTTTAAGAGATGGGGATACTGTGTCCATAACAAACTTTCGAACAAGGACAGGCAGAAAGTTAGTAAACCTCCATCAGCAAACCTGGCTGATGAAAAGACATGGCGAGTTGTAATTTAGCAGCACTGGGGTGGGGTCATAGTTTCCACACTGCTGGAAACCTCAGATGGGATTGAGGATCAACCCAAGACTATAAACGCATTTTTATGACAATAGCAATCTGAACCAGGAGTTATCTCTACCACTGGTTTACATCCCTGTAGGAAATCAGGGAACAGTTTGAAAGGAATCAAAAACTCCAGCTCTTGCAGCCATTGCCAGAATTTTTTTCCCCTATGCATGTTTCCTCCCTGTTTTTTGCACAGGGGCTTGACTGTCTGCTATCATTTCCCCTCCCACCCAACCTTCCAAGGATTAAAAGCAGCAAGAAGTGAGGTGAGCATATGGAATCAGCAGGCCACAATTGGCTAAGGACAGCTGGCATTGCCAATAGATTGCAGTGTGATAGGGCTGCTAAGAAGACAGTGGATTGCAGCATTTCAGATTGCAGATGAGAGATCACAGTTTTGGGTGCCGCCCACAGATCTGCAAGTAAAACAAGCCAAGGGAGAAATAAGGACAACAACCTCAAGTACTAGGTGTGGTTTGGTGTGGTTGTCTAAACGCTTGCTATAGGACAGTGATGGAGAACCTTTTACACACCGAGTGCCCAAACTGCGCACGCGTGCATGCCCAAACTAAAAGGTGTGTATCCACATGTATACACAGACATGCACAGCAGAGATCCAAAGACCAGCTGGCCAGCGGGAGATGGGGCATCCCAACACCGGCAGCGTGGCAAGAGGCAAGATCTTTTTCTTTCATAAGCTTCTGTTTTGTCATTTGAAGGGAAACAGAAGCTCACAAGAGAAATGCCACAGAAATCTGACCTGGGTGACGGTGCGCGTGCCAGCAGACAGGGCTCTGTGTGCCACCTCTGGCATGCATGCTATAGGTTCGCCATCATGGCTATAGGAGGAAATATTTAAAAATGGCATTCACCTTGCTAATTTGGAGCAACCATAAACCTGCTGGGACCTCCTCAGACTGGAAACAGAATGAATGAATTATATTTCTTCCATTTTATGGGTGCTTTATTTTATTGCTCTGTGATGTTTTATGGGGCAGTCATTGAGATTTGAATGCTTTGAAAGAGAGATGGAAGATAGTATCATAAAGTCTTCATGAATAATAATTGCACAATTGCCACCAGCCAACTGTGAACATCTTTTGCTCCAAAAGGAAAACATTTTGACTCTCCACCCATTTCATTTACTTCCCATACCTACTGCTGCTGTCCTGTCTCAGGCACTTGCCTATCCCAAAGTCTTCCCTCCAAATAATACAGCCCACTGATGGTGAATCTTTTAGATACCGAGTGCCCAAAGTGCGCGGGCATGCCCAAACTGAAAAGTGCGCAGGCGCACACATATGGACATGTCATGCGCAGACATGCATGCACATGTGCAGCAGAGATCCAAAGACCAGCTGGCCGGTGGGAGGCAGGGCACCCCAACACTGGCAGCGTGACAAGAGGTAAGATCTTTTTCTTTCATGAGCTTCTGTTTTGTCATTTGCAGGGAAACAGAAGCTCACGAAAGAAATGCCACAGAAATCTGACCTGGGGCGACGGCGCACGTGCCAGCAGAGGGCTCTGCATGCCACCTCTGGCATACGTGCCATATGTTTGCCATCACGGATATAGCCCAATAATGAATCTTAAGAATATATGTGAGGAAAAAAAGGGGGACTGAACCATCTTACCTCCTCCTCTAGTCTTTCTGCTTCATTCTGCTTGGCTAGGAACTCCTCTGCTAGGGCCACTGCCCGTGCGCATGTCTCCGGGCTACATTCCCATACCTGACTTCGGATTCCAGGAGGGAGAACAGCCAGGAACTGCTCCAAGATTAGGACATCAAGAATCTGTTCCTTAGTACGATTCTTTGGCTTCAGCCAATGATTGCAAAGCTCCCAGAGCTGACCACATGCCTTTCGTGGACCCTCAGCATCCTGGTAACAGAATTGCCGGAAGCGCCGGCGGGCAGTCTCCAGGCTGAAACTGACTCCTCCAGATATTGGTGTCCGTGCTTTGCCAATACTCCCTCTGTCTGCACTAGCTGGGGAGCGTTGAAGGTCCTGGTGGCTCTCTTCAATGAAAGATGCTCCCCATGAGGATGAAATATTCCCTAGTTGCTCCAAAGTGGTTGGGAAGGCCTCTGGTTCTACCTCTACTGCAGCGACTTCCACTACCTGAGTGATATTGGAGGTGTCTGCTTCTGGGGAAATTAATGGTGATTCTATAATTTCAGGGAGGAGAGGCTGTGAAGTTTGGGACACCTCCTCCCACTGAACCTCCCAGCGCTGAGGTTGTGCTGCCTCTAGCTGCACTGATTCAGCAGTTAGTGATGCCTCTAAGCCTAGCAGCTCTTCAACTGTTCCAGTACACACCACAAAGAGGGAGCCATCTCCATCAACTGCTCCCCCTGCCTCTTGCTGAGGACCTCGTGGACATGCCTCCTCCTCCTCCTCCTCCTCCTCCTCTTCCTCCTCCCCTTCTTCCTCTTCTTCTTCTTCCTCCTCTTCCTCCTCTTCTTCCTCCTCCTCCTCTCCCCTCTCTTCCTCTTCTTCCTCTTCATCTGCCTCCCCTTCAGCATCTACTTCTACTTCCTCAGGCTCTTCCTCTTCCTCCTCAATTGTGATCTCTGGATACATCTCCTGCTCAAGCAGCACCTTAAAATGGAGATCCAGCTCCCCTGAACCCTGTATGGACTCCATTTTATCTTCTAAGAGGTAGACAGACTTGTCCCAATTGTAGACTGAGGTCTGGCCAGTGATACCCCAAGTCTCACAGGCAAACATGGTGGGAAGAGTCTTCTTCTTCCTCAAATTTTGACCATGAGCTTAGGCCAAAGTTTACCAACAATTTCCAGGAGGCAGAGAGACTGTTGTCAAGGAAACTGCTCTGTCACAGGATTCCGCCATATATCAAGAGGATTTTGTTTTTCCAAACGAGTACTTTCTCCCTAAAAAGACAAAAAAGTAAGCAATCACCTGTGATTGTCAACAACATGAGATTCATCAAATTCATATTTACGTAATTCATTTCCATATATAGAAGAAAAGTATTTCTGAGGGAAAGCGTTTTTGTATGGCTTGCTTTG
Organism: Ptyas mucosa; assembly: GCA_012654045.1. Classification (NCBI taxonomy): domain Eukaryota; kingdom Metazoa; phylum Chordata; class Lepidosauria; order Squamata; family Colubridae; genus Ptyas; species Ptyas mucosa. The sequence continues at coordinate 5,209,592 of WNWU01013574.1, forward strand.
GTTTAGCTTAGGATGATGGATATGTTTCTCATGGCAGAAACCATTTTAAGAAAAAAATTACCCTGAAATATAAAAAAATTACAAAAAAGACTTCACTTTTAAGAGCAGAACAGTTACCCCTTGGTTTCGCATATTGCAATTATAATTCAATCATGCTTCAACCATTTAAACCTGCTTTCATTCACAGGGGCAGTTGTCATCAATCAGAAAGCTTCTATTGCCTAAAAAAAACACAGGGCAAATTAAAGACTGGAAAAGTTTAAGATGAGTCAATATCAAAGAAAAACCTCCCTTGTAACAGTTAATAACTCCTTCACAAAGGCAATGGGGAAAGGAGTAATACTACAGTGATTATTCTGTGCCTAATCTATTTTTGGAAAGGGGAGGGGGAGAAAGAGCAGAGGATAATGGTTTCATCCATGCAGTTCTCTCCCTGAATCTACACATTCAGAATAATAACTCAGTGGATTCTACCATCAGGAGTTCTAGTCCCACCTTAGGTTTGAAAGTCAACTCGGTAATTTTGGGCAAGACACTTTCAGTCCAACTCACCTGACAGGGTTGTTTGTTCTGAGGAAAATAGGAGGAGGAAGGAGTATTAGGTATGTTTGCCACCCTGCGTTTCTTATAAAGTAATAAAGTTGGGATAAAAATCTAATAAATAGATCACATTACAGTAAGATTGTCTCCTCACTCTTTCACCATGCTAGAAACCACAGCTTAGAATTAATTTTTCTCTAATATGACAGTGTTTCTTGATTAAATGTTCTGGTTGCAGAAATCACCTAATATATTAAATTCACCTCATTTTTGAAATCATAGAGCTCATATAACATTGCTCCATCTCCCCAGAAAATAGCAAAACTGTTCCACAATAGTTATCTTCTTTTATGGCAGTTCAAGGCTGTTTGTTTGCACACCACCACACAGGTGCTGATAAAATGAATAGTTTATCAAATCTATAAAGTAAAACAAAATGGCACAGCTGCCAGGATAATTTTAAGCTATTCATTGTTAACCAGCAGAAAAAGTCAGGAATTTTCTCTCAAGTTTTCTAATTTCCAAAACAGGACAAAATAGATTTGCAATTCCATTTAAAAATCATTTTTGCACAAAATCACAAGGATGCATTGGTCCCTCTCATTTCTTCCCATTCACAAAGATGTCGCCAGTGGCATATGGTGCCACTTCTGGATCAAGACCATAGAAAATTATTTATGTTTAGTTTCTCTACACTTGAGCTGATTTCACTGTGTCATTTCACAATTATAAGTGACAATGATATACAGGAAAACAATTGCTCAATGATTCTTTGGGGTGCATGTATCAAATTCTAAAGGATTCCCTCTCAAAACAATAAATTTGAAACTATCTTCATTTTCAACCACAGTAGTAATGAATAAAATATGAAAAATTTCCCTAATTTTTTATTTCAAAAATTGCATATTCTTCCCAATTGCTCCTTGTCACATTGTAAGTATGATTTATAACTGGCTTTTCCACTAAAGTTACTAAGTCAATATTAATGAATAAGAATTTGAAAAGAAAATCTGGACCAGGGCTCTATGTGTTCCTAACTGAGACATCATATCAAAGTAATTTTTATAGTGCTCAAAGTAATCATTGAGACATTTAATCTAAAAGGGGGGGGGGGGGAAGGCCCTTCTTTCAAAAAAATGCAAATGATCAAACAATATAAAGCTACTATCCTATACAAAACATATTATGAAAACAAGCAATAGTAACAGCAGGGGCACTTTTTGCCTAATCATATTTAGATTTACACATTTAGATGTATTGTACATGGAAAGGGTTTTTTTTTCAGAATCAACAATTGTCAGAATTGGTTTACTGACTACTGGATGCAATCTGTTTGGGATTTTGACAAACAGGCAAAAATATCAAATAGATTATTTTCATTGATTTATTTTACCAACTCAATCATAGATTTCATGATATACATCTGAAAAATTCAAAATTCTACCCCTCATTTTCCAAACAACATCCAGAGAAATATCTGGCTCACAAATGCACCCCCTTCTAAAACATCCATAAAATCCCCTAGAGAGAAGATAGGGAGCAGAGGATAAGGCTCGCTCACCACTTCTGGAGAACCGGTTGTTAACTTTCTGAGCTGTTTGGCATTAGGGCAGAGAACCAGTTGTTAAATTACTTGAATCCCACCACTGCCGCTCACCAATTACCAACCTCATCAATTGTGGATTTTTTAAAATGTACCTGCTATAACAGCAACTCATAAGGAATTAAGAGCCACACCATCTTTTTAATAATTGGAATGGAGGCTCTGATTGGTTCATTAGAGAAGTCACAGGCAGATCCATTTACAGTTATTCCTAAATGAGCAAGCCATGTCCCTTTTTCCCAACCGGGGCTTGGGGCTTAGGGCTTATAACATCACCTCATTGTTGAAAGGGAGAACTTTCATAAAAACGAATCCTCCTCTCTCTTCCCCACTTCAGGCGATGAGATCCCCTTCCTCCATTTTACGGTTTGCAAACTCCTCTTCCTGTTCTCCCCCAAGCCAAGCATAGCTGCCCCTAACTTTCCCCTTCCAACTTCGCTCATTGCACCTCCACTTCCTGTCACCCGCTTTCCAGGAGAACATTTTCTACCCAGCCCTCCCTTCTTCCTAAATATCAGCCTCCCCACCACCACCATCACCCCGCAAAGGGTTTCTCCCACTGCAAACCCGGTTAGGGGCCCCCCACTCCTTTTGCAAGAGACACGCCCCCCCCCCCCCCCAGAAAGGACCTTGAGCCATTCATTCCCCAACCCCGCGCTCTCGCTTTCCTCCCTGCTACGCCCACCCTTCTCCTGCAAAGCGGGGCTTTCGGCTGCCCTACGCCCCACGGAGCAAAGCCTCTCGGGGCGCTTCCAGCTCATCCGTTCCCCACTCCATAGGACACCAAGACAAGGGGAATGCAGCCATTTTGCCTCTTTGATGTGGTTGGGGGTGGGAGGGGCAAAGAGATGGCTAAGCTTTCTCCCACCCAGCCACCCCTTTCCGACCTTTTGATATTATGCCCACCTTGAATAATGATAAAAGGAGCGCCCACCCCACCTAAACCCTTTACCTTGCCGCCGCCTTCTCCTTTTCTCGCACGTGTCTTTTTTAGAAGGGAAGGCCCGCCTCTGTCCTGCAACTCACCCTTGGGAGAGCTGGTCTTCCCTCTCACCCTCTTGCACCAGATGCGGCTGCCTAAGCCGGAGAAGGGGGAGGGGAGGGTTTTTAAACCCCAAACCTTTTTTTCACCAACCCAAAGGCGGAGCAGGAAGGCGCCGCCTCCTCTTCCTTCTTTCCCACGTGGGTGCCGAGCTATTAACCCTTTCTCCGTCCAGAGATTTAGCGCGACCCTCTCTTCCGTCTCCCACCCACCCTCCACCCCACCATCAGGATCGGATTTTTTATATAAAAAAAGAAAATTCGTGGGTTTCAGATCCTAGTTTAAAGTTTGAAGCGGAAGAGTTTTGGAAAAATGACTTGTCTCTCCAGACACCTGCCTTGACAACGGAATAACCGTAACAGTAGTGGAAGTAGTAATGACAACCATAATATCATGATCGTTTGGTCATGGGATATGTGCTATCACGGGATACATATACACTGTCCCCAGATGTTCTGTCTCGTATTTTATTTCCTTTTGAGATTTCATTCAAACCATGCTTTTTCATTTTCATCTTCTAAAACGGAAAAAGCAAACAAGGATTTTTGTGGCACGTTGCGAGGTAACCATTTATTATCCTTTTCCGGAGAACTCCAGACGGACATCTAATGTTTATAATCTACCGACAGGTTTGTCTTCTTTAATTCTTTTTCCAGGTGGGAAAGTTCCGGAGAGGTACAAATGAAAGATAACGTGGTCTGGATCCCAAATAAAATTCTGGAAATATGCTGGGAATCCCCAATAGAGTTCCTTTCTGCCAATATTCTGAACCAGGATTAAATTTCTTTCTAGAGGTTTTGTATGGTCTCTTATAACAGAAACTGAAAACATTGGGATTTCAAATAAACCAATTTCTCCCTCTTCAACGATACAAAGTTTAGATTGTAATTCTGAAAATAACGTTTTTGTCTTCATTAATTTCTGAAAGTGTTTGTGCATCAAGAAAAACAGTCTTTGGTCTTGTCAATGGAAAGCTTTCACTCTTGGGCTCAAAACTCCCAAGTTACCACTAGAGCAGCGGATTTCCAAATGGGGTCACCAAGACACTTTCATGAGGTTCACGAGGTCAAATAAATATATTTTTAAAAATCTCAGTTTTAATTCGTAATACAGTAAATGTCAATATATAGCCCATGTAAATCAAAGCTCTCTGGGGTTGTCAGTCTTTTTTAAGAATGCAAAGGGGAGGAAAATGTTTGTGAATCACTGCAAACATGTAGTCCTTTCTCCTTGCTTGAATGAACTTTATTAAGATGACAAGTCATTTTACTGGAGAGCAACTAAGGAGAAATTAAAGATTTGCACGCAGACCCAGAGACAGGTTTCTACGCACATAATATACTCGGTATCTGTTATAGCTGCAAAATATAACAAGAACAACAACAACGTATTAAACTTATATGACATCAAACTCTCAATTACTCTCAAAATCAAGCAAAACATGACATTAAAATAAATAAAGCATTGTTTCTCAACCTGAGCTGCTTGAAGATGTGTGGACTTCAACTACCAGACCTGTGGAATTCTGGTAGTTGAAGTCCACACATCTTCACGCAGCCAAGGTTGAAAAACATTGCAATAAAGGATAAAGATGAAAGATGGCAAACACAATTAAGTGAGGGGTCTTGTTCTCCCTCATTGAAGACCTAGGTCGGGTGTCAGCAACCTGTGGCTCCGGAGCCGCATGCGGCTCTTTTGTCCCCCTGCTGTGGCTCCCTGTCAGCTAAACCCACCACCGGCTGGCCCTGCCCCCGCCCCCCCAATCACTTCCCAGTCACTCCTCACCTGGCCTGAGAAGGTAAGGTTGATGGCGGGGGATGGAGACTCGCTCCATATTCCAGAGCGGGAGCGAAGTGCCCCTGTACTTGCTGACTATATATAGTTAGACTCCGTATATATAAATATATATATAAAGAGAGAGAGAGAGAAACAGAGAGAGATATATGAGAGAGAGAAACAAAGAGAGGGAAAGAGATACCTGTTTCCCAAAGAAAAGAAAATACTGGGCGCAACAAAACCTGGGTAGGCATGCCTGGGGAGGGGTGTCATGTGACTGGGTGGGAGAGAGTGACGTTGAGTTGGCCACGCTCACCCAGGTTTTGTGGGTCCTGGTGTTTTCTGTGGGAAACTGATCCAAATGGCTCTTTGAGTATTTAAGTCTTGTAGACCCCTGACCTAGAACTCTTTTAAACAGCACCAGAGTGGAGGCTTTTATTTTGCTCGTCTCTGGTGTTCAGTTGAATTCTGATAGGCATTGCAATTTGCTGGAATGGTTCTTGTGAGAGAAAGGACCCATGTGTATAAGAGGTTCTTTTTGGTTAGGCCATTGCTATTCAGAAAATGGCAGCCTGTGACCCAGTGTTGGGCAGGCGAATAAGGACATGATCTCTCACTTATGTCCAGTGTTTCAATGGCAAACCAGGCTTGATGACCTCCCAACTCCCTTGGGGTTCCTACCATGATATGAAGAGAACAAACATCTCTGATGGAGGACACCCCTGGATTGAATAGCTGCTGCACTTTAGTGCTAGCGTCAGCATATCTCTCTGAATAAGGCTTTCCATGTAATAAAACAAGACTGCCACATTAGGACGCTGTTGCAGAAGCAAAAAGATGTTGAAAGCAGTTTTTCCAGAAAAAAACCCATTGTACACAGAGGTGTCCCATTGCTGAAATTGAACAGTGTCTCTGTGTATCTCCATCTTGTTCTTTTCCTCTAGCAGGAATGTGAGGCAACTATAATACACACAACAAATATAGCATTCCCAGGTCCAACAGAAATTACTGTCCTGTACCTTTTAGAATTATGGTAGTCAGCCAGCCAGCCAGTCAGTCTCTCTCTCTCTCCCTCTCTCATCTTCTATCATCTGGAATCCATCCATCCATTTTTCTATCCTTCTAATAGAGGAAGGGATATTAACAATAAGGGAGCCCTCACTAGTTCATATGTCCCCTGGTTTTGCCAGACCTGCTGACATAATCACTCTCCTTCAGCCCTAGAAAGCAGGCAATGGCAACCCAGACTGAAATAAACTGTCTCAAAGAGAAAAACAAAATAAAAAATCCCACACACCCAAATTACAGGTTGCTAAAGTTGTATTATATTATCCGTATTTCAGTGAGGTTGTTTTTATTGTTCTGGTGGTCCTGCTTTTTCTGGTGGCAACTAGAACTGAAAAAAAGTTGGCATTTGCAGGTTTGCATACATAAGAAATGTCCCTCCCTCTCATCTGCATACATTGGAGAAAAAACAAAGTAAGGACAATTTAAAAAGAACTGTCCTAAATAGAAACAGATGGATAAAAATACAGGTTGCAAGCAACCATTCATTTAGTAATCATTCAAAATTACAATGGAATTGAAAAAATAATTGGTCTTATGACTGATTCTCACTCTTGCAACCATCACAGCATCCCCAGTTATGTAATCAAAATTTGGATGCTTGGCAACCAGAATGTATTTAGGATGGTTGCAGCATCCTAAAGTTATGTGATTTCCATTTGCAAACTTCTGACGAGCAAAGTCAATGGGAGAAGCTGGATTCGCTTAACGACTGCAGCATAAGGTGATAAAATCAGGCATAATTCACTTAACTACTGCCTTGCTTAACAATGGAAATTCTGGTCCCAATTGTGGTAATAAGGTACAAGATTTTTGCACAATCAATGATGTGCAATCATAACTTAGCTTGTACATCCAGACCTAAGGGCTCTCTGTTTCTCTTCTCCGCCTCCCCAAGCAATGTTACTTCCAGGCTGAATTTGGGAACCCAACTGCGGTTTGCATGTTTATCTTTCTTACTACTTTTTATTATTTCAAATAATTCATTATGCAGAAAAATTACTTTTCAAATCATGGGTGTTCTCAAGAGTTTGAACCAGGAAGCACTGGAGATCCAGATGTGGTTTCTTCTTTCTGCAGATGTGATTTGTACGACTTAAGTTTTCCAGGGGTTAATATGATAGAGGGCAAGAGCGAGCCAATGGGCTGGGAGGAGAGCTAAATTCCTTCCTGGTCCGCCTTCTGTGGTGATAGGAATCAGGTGTTCCAACAGGAAAGTGGGAACCTTATGTGTGAGCAACTCTGGGGGTGAGTTTAAAGGGATCTGGAAGACGACAGAAGAACATGGTATCAGAGGAGAACATATTCAGCTGAATAATTGAGAGACAGGCCTAAATCTATTGAAATTAGGTGATGCTGATTCCATGTGGCTCATTGTAAAGCATGCGTACTTTTAAAAAAATTACTCCTTCCCAATCTCTTAGTGTCTCCCAAACATACCCATTGAAAAATAGTCTAAAACAAAGGCTAGAGAAGTTTGATTGTATAGCTAAGCAAGAAGAACAGGGACAAAAAGAAGTATGTGATCTCTAGTTTTATCCAAAGTGAGTCCTGGATTTATAACCTTCCTGTAAATGCAGGTCAGAATGAAACGAAGATGAATTTTTTACTTCAGTTTTCAAGCAAACCTTAACTGGATTCCAGAGATATTATGAGAAATAGTTTGGATTTTGTTAAGAATGTTGAAAGCATCTTAATCAAATTCCTTAATTAAACTCCAAATTCTGATTTTGACATCCTGAAACCTAAATGAAAGCAAATTTGAACTTTGGTTAACTGCTTCGTTTGTAAATTTCAAGTTAATACTTGGTATTTCTGACAGCTGGAATATACAATATTCCTGATCTATACAATAAAATTGTTTATATTTCATAATTGGCTTAGTCAGACTTCCTTTTTGGATAATATTTTATTGCCTTAAAATCTCCAGATGAAAAACAAAAATTTTAGCTGATTAATTATAAGTATTTTATACTTATATATACTTATATATACTTATACTCATTCACTTCTGGTACATTTTTATACCAACAATGCAAGTCCTGAAAAGAAAAGTATTCTTCATTTTTGTTTGATGCAGAAATGTTAAATTTACCTGTAATTAGTTATTAGGTAAATAGATCTTAGAAAAGGTTTTCCATAATATGTGAGACAGAAAGAGGTAATGCAGGTTAATTTCCTTCTGTATTTGCTAGAAAAAGGGAGTCTTAGGAAGAGAGACGTGCAAGGAGAGGTGGTGCCATGAGAGTGAAAATTGGGAGCCTTAAAAGTGCCTCTGCACATGGAATCAAAAGAGAAGAACAAGGAGCAGCAAACTTCAATATAGGAGAAGCTCCAGAGAAAGCAGGACAAATTCCTTGTGTCCTTCATGTGGGAAAAATCTTGAGTTGGAAGTCATCTCCACTGTTAAAGGAAGAGCCCAATGTAGGGATGATCCAGCATTGGGAAATTCAGGCCAAAACCCAGAACAACTCCTCCATTTTGGATGCAGGAGAAGGTGGCCAATAGCATGAGCCATGAGAGGACACATGAGCACTTCTAGCTTCTTTTGAACATGTAGCCTATGCCTGTCAGTGGTCTAAGGAAGAATTAGTAGGCCGGCTTTTGCCAACTTTGAATGGGGATGCCCTAGAGGCCTATCTGAGTGAGTTTGGATGTTAGCAACAAACCGGACTATGGGAAAGTGAAGCTGCCATCTTGAAGAAGGAACCTGTGGCTACTGAGAAGCAAAGATGATATTTTCGATATCAGGAGGCCAGGGGTCCAGGGGATGCTTGCAGGAGGTTTCGGGAGCTTTACTGTCAATGGCTAAGGCTGGAGAGCTGCATGAAGGATCAGATCTTGGTTGATCTTGGAGCAGCTCCTGACTACCTTGCTCCAAGAGATCCAGAGCCAAGTGTGGGAACATGTCCCTGAAACCTGCAGCCAAGCGGTGACTGTAGCTGAAACTTTTCTAGCAAGGCCTCAGGAAAGAGAGAGGCAGGTGCTTCAGGTGAGGAAATTTTCAACTCTTTATTGGCATCTTAAAAGTTTCAGATCTGAATTCAAGAGGGACTTTTTCCTTTGTTCCTGGTTATGGAAGAGTGAATGGGGGACAATTGGTTTTCTCCCAACTGCTACCTGATTCCCGGTCAAGCTCAATTCCTGGTAACCTTATGGACATGACATTTTCTTGGCAATAGCATGGAGTAATTTCTATTGCCTTCTTTTGATATGGTTTTTCAACATCCCAGCATTTTCCAAGGGTTTCCTCCCCAAATATTAACCAGATGCCTTCTGGTTGCGGATCTTTTAAAAATCAGCCAGGATTATTTTAAAATCACGTCACAATTGGCCATGTTGGCTGAAGTGTGTCCCAGTAACACTTGAAGGGCCACAAATTTTATACCTTTTTCCCCCTTATTTCCTTGAATGTAAATTCAAGTGGCATTCCTATTCCCAAACATACAACATTCAAATTAAAAATTAGTGTGAAAACTCAATTCTGATAAGGCAGATGAAATCTGCAGCCTTTAACTTATTTTATTTGGGTCTAAGACAGTATTGGGTTTCAATTTCGGCCGCTACCAGTTTGCTTGATGCTTCTGTGCATGCATCCTGGGGTGAACCTTAGCAACCCATCACTGGTATAAGATCAGAAATAACAAAATTGTAGCCTAGAGTAGGAAATAAGAAACAAAAAAAACCTTGGAAAATACAAAGGCAAATTACTCCCATATTACAACATTGCTGGGAAAGGAATTAGATGCATCCATTGAATTACTAAGAGTTGAGTTTGAATCAGAGATTTAAGTTTTTACTAAGTTTAACTGTTCTTTGTAAGGTCAACTCTCTTAGCAAAGAGTTATTTAATGGATGCAATGGAAGAAGGAAAGTAGAAAGGAAAAGAAACAGGTAAACACTGTCTATCCTTATTTTCATTTCACCATGTTCCTTTGTTTTGCCTTGTGGTAGCTCCAACTCATGGGGTGTTTGTATCTATCTACCCACAAATCCCTTTCATGCTGGGATTTTTGGAATGGGCCAGTGGAAGCTGAATCTCAGATTTTGTGTGTGAATAAAACAAAATTGCTGAAGAGTTATAATTGGACAAGGATCAAACTCCACATTCCTAAGATAAAAAGTTGGTGTGTGATGCAAATAAAATAGCTGGATGGCTGCTTTGAGAACAAAAACAGGAGGAAGGAATTCCGAGTGCCAATGATAATAATGTTATTGAAGCTTTTTGGAAGTTTGGAATTTCTTAAGGGCACAGGAAGAAGAAATAACTTTGCAAATATTTATATAGTACATATTACATAATGTACAAAAGTAGATCATTTGCTTTGTGCTTCCTAACCTACAAAATAGAAGGTGGGGCAGCATTAAGAGAGTGGTATTGAGATGCCCTAAGATAGAGACAGGGACAGCCTCAAGCTCAGCTGCCTGGGAATTAATGGACCTGATTGGCTTCTATGAAAAAACTGATTAAACACTGAAGCAGACAAGAAGTTAAGTTTGGAGGCTGCCCAGAAATCAGTCTGCCTGCTTGCACTATCTAGGAAGACAATGTTGGCCTTGGGGCTTGGCCTCCTGAAGCTTCTTCAAGGCTGGCCCTCTAATTATAAACATATATTTGGTAGGCAGCATTGTACAGCATTGTGAGTTTATGTCAATTAACCATTTGCCTCAGTGCTGGGATTCAAGTAATTTAACAACTGGTTCTCTGCCCTAATGATTTCTTCCAACAACCAATTTGCCAAACTGCTCAGAAAGTTAACAACCGGTTCTCCCGAAGTGGTGCGATCTGGCTGAATCCCACCACTGATTTCCATCCATCCATCCATCCATCCATCCATCCATCCATCCATCCATCCATCTATCTATCTATCTATCTATCTATCTATCTATCTATCATCTATAAAAATTAGATACAGTACCACCCACCCACATGGATGGCTGCTTCAAGAACAAAAAGAGGAGTAAGGATTTACCCCTCTTTTAGATTCAGTACCATCCATCTCACTCTCAGATATTTTTTCTTTTCTTATGTTTGCTTATGAGGGGTGTTGGAAGAAAACCTAAAGCTCTTATAATTCCTAATTTTCACAGGCATACCAAATCTTTTTCCAACCCAACAAGACATTTATTCCCACTCCTTCAATTTGTCAGCTAGAATATGCAGTAGAATTCCTCTACTAACCCAGTTTTTCTGGACTGAATTGATCTCATCTTGCCATTTTAGATGCCAGGACCATGAAAGCACATGGATGCTGTGAATGCCCCAGAGGCATGGCTGTTTCAGTCAAATACTAGACTGATGTTCCCCTTCAGGGAGACCAAGCAGGGAGGTAGTTGGGGATACTAGCTCAGCGGGTGAGTGATTCCAATATTTTTATGTTCCCTGGGGATGGGATCTGAAGTCTTCCCTTTGTACATCTGTCTGCACATACCTATTTATCTTATAAATGATGGAGGTAATTCTTTAGGGTAGTGTTTCACACTTGGCCATTTTAAGATGCTAGCTGGGGAATTCTGGGAGTTGAAGTCCAAGCACTTTAAAGCAACCAAAGTTGAGAAATGCTGCTTTAAGGGCTTTGCAAATGATTCTGCAAAACTTACAAGGATGGACCTCTTTTTGAATAGGCTGAGAACATGTGAGTAAATTGCCTTTCATTGGTCAGGTTGTGATACAGATGTGATGTAGAGATAACCTTGATTACAAGAAAGAGCATAACAACCCAATATTGCAAGAGGAGTGGATAGCTGGATAAGTCTTGTGTGAGACGAGGCTCTTGTGATTGAAATAAATCAAACCTTTTTTTTAAAGATCATTTGTCTTTATGGGATATTGGTTTTCTTCCAGCATTAGAAAGGCATGGCCACCTGTGGCTTTGTTACCTTTTTCCTTCTGTATAGCTTAGGGTGGGCAAAATATGCCAGCTTCACAAAAAAGATTTTTTCCCTCCTTTATTTGGGGCAGTGTGCTCAGGAACCGAATACAGTAAAGCTTTTGTTCTTCTCAGGAATAATGTAAAAATAGGAATCCACACCAGCTACATTCTGTGTGATTCATTTGGGGAATAACAGTGCTATATTTCACATGGTCTATTCTTGATTAGAACTGCACTTCTGGTGATAAAGATGGGAATTGAAACAAGATTCTCCATGACAGAAATCTCTGGCAATCAAAAATCCAAGCATGGCAGTCTTTATACAGGCCAAGGATGTGGAAATTTATGTCAAAAGCAATATTCTATCATCCTTCCTAACCCTTCTCCTTCTTTTCTTCCTTCCTTCCATGACTTTATCTCACTCTTTTCTTTCTTTGTCCTTTCCTTCTTTTCTTCCTCTTTATTCCTTGTGAAGCAATCTGACACATGACAATCTGAGTCTCATTCACTATTTTCTGCTTGTGGCTTAAGAAACTGTAAACAATCTACCCTGGATAATTTGCTGTTTTTTTATTGTAGAGAAAGTACAGCTATCCTTAACTTATGACCATAATTGAGCTGGCAAGAATAGCTCATTCTTCCCCTTGTTTTAACTCCTTGTATGAGGGCCTTGGACCAGGAAAGCAATATTCCAAAATAATGTTATTGGCACAGCACACAATTCTAGGTACATATCTAACAGGAAGCATAATAATCCATTAGTTTCCTAAGGGAAATCTGAGACCAGCATTTACATCAACAACACCCCAATGATGGAGCATTCTATTTCTTCTGATGTTTCTTGCTTTCTTTATCTATGCTGATCTCCTCTGCTCTGAACTCTTTTCTTGCTGCAGGTTCTTCCAACACACAAACTACATGGGACTCTTCAGCAGAAGAAGGGGGCTCTGGTGGATCTGGCAGGCAAAATCCTTTTGTAAGAGTAGGTAAGTTAGATGGTGGAGTATCTTCTCCTAGCCTGATGCTCTCCAGATATACTGGACCACTGCTTCCATCAAATCCTGAGCTGGATTGAAATCCAGCAATGTAGATTTTTCTTTATGCAAGAAGAATCCAAAAACTTGCCTTAGGCTGATTGGCTAATAGCTAGAACACCGTGCTCCAAATCATAAAATGTCTTTGGTGTCCAGCTTTTGGGGGATAGGGGGCCTAGGCAAGGTTTCCTCAGGTCCCATATGTAGTATGGGCAAAATATTGTTCTGTCTTGGAATAATTGAAAGAATAACACCAGAATAACATATGCATTTTGAATACCGTATATACTCGAGTATAAGCCGACCCGAATATAAGCTGAGGCCCCCAATTTTACCACAGAAAACTGGGAAAACTTAGTGACTCAAGTATAAACTGGGGGTGGGAAATGCAGCAGCTACTGGTAAATTTCAAAATAAAAAAAGACTGGTCAAAAGTGCGAGGACCTGTCAGAAATCACTTTTTTCAGCCCTCTGGGTAGTCCTTTTGTGCATATGGACTACTCAGAGGGCTGAAAAAGTAATTTTTGACTGGTCCTTGCACTTGTGACCAGTCCTCGAACTTACGACTGTCCTCACATTTTACG
>WNWU01013574.1:5223208-5329546 GCA_012654045.1 Ptyas mucosa
TCTTTCTCTCTCCCCCTCTTTCTCTCTCTCTCTCCCCCACACTCTCTCTCATTCTGCCCCCTTTCTCAAAGAGAGAGGTGGTAGGTTTGAGGAGAAAGATTGCTGTACAATAAAAAAGATGAAAGGGAAGAAAACCAACCCCAAACAAATATAAAGCTATCAAGATAAAGAATGAATTGTTAAACTTTAAAGAATAAAAGAGAACAAATATGAATAAATAGCAATAATTAGAAACACACATACAAACATACAATGTATTTTCTTTGAACAGAGTATTTGACCGGTTCACAAATTTAAACAGTGTTTAGTCATTTCACTTAAATTTACAATTTCTATATTTCCTTTTTGCCATATTTATTCCTCATCTATTTTTTTAAAAAACCAATATTACCCTTCATCCTCATCTGTAATCTTAATCAAATTCAATTTTTCACTTCTATTCTATATTATACCCCTTCCCATTGTCATCTATTTTTATATCCATCCTCACATTGGTTAATTATGTAATATTACAGTTGTTCAATACAAATTCAACATTTTAATATAAATCAATTAGTTATATAACTATCTTTTTTGTATATTAATCAATATGAACATGAATATTCCAATTATTTCCATGCAATCCAATTTCTTACAAATCAATTAATTATATTTACCAATAATAATAAACCAAATAATTTCCCCCATATATTCTTCCAAACCACAACTTAACCATTTCTGCTTTCAACACAATATACAATTAATAATATCTCAATTATTACAATTCCCTAGTTAAATAGAGCTTTTTTTTCTTTTGTGTTTTAAAATCTTGAACCTCCTCTTTTGCCCTAAATTTCCCATTGTTTGCAGTTTTCCACCTACCTTTTTTGGTGAGGACAAAAAGAAATTTTGTCACATTGCAGCAAAGACCCTGCTTTACTTTCAGTTTCGCGTTTCAGCATGGCTTGGGGGGGAGAAAAAATCTGCACCTCTTTGCAGCTAGCAAAACAGCTGAGAGCAAATCAGCTGAGGGTCGGGAGGCTCTTCAAAACAACTTATTAACCTATAATTATAATTAACCTATACTGAAGCTAAAAGGGCTGTTTTTTCTATTTCTGCAGACACGGGTCTACTCATTTGTTTTCTTTTAAAAAGGCTTTTTTTTTCGTGACTCGAATATAAGCCGAGGGGGGCTTTTTCAGCCTGAAAAAGGTGCTGAAAAACTCGGCTTATATTCGAGTATATACGGTAGATACTATATAAGCCTGATATTCAAGTTGGTCCACAAAGCTCTTACGAAGATCTTGTATCACTTGTATCACTCTTTCTAAATCACTCTCCTAACTAGGTTGGTGTGAGAATAACTACCTATCTGATTGAACTTTTTGTAGAGAAAATTATCCAGCAGTGTCAGCGTAATAAACAAACAAATAATTGAATAATATAAGGGCCTTCCTGGACTTATGACCATTTGTTTAATGAAGTTTAAAGTTATGACAGATTTGAGAAAGTATTTATGACCTCTCCTCGAAGTTACAATCATTGCGCCATTGAGCCAGGATAAAATTAAATAAATTTTATTTACATTTAATTTTAATCAAAAGACACAGTAGTTATTATGACTGCTGTTCAATTAAGTATTGAATCGTCATTACAATTTGGAAAGATTTCTGAGGTCTGCATCCAAGATTTTTGTGGTCCGCAGGCACCTCTGTGATCCCTTAAATTCTGCATCTTCAGTCAGGAAGCCTACATATCCTCCACTGCCTGGATGGATAATTCTGAACCAAATAATTAAACATAGAGTCAGCATAGATGACTTCCTTAGAACTTTGGAGGTCTTTGGAACAAGCAATGATGACCTCATGTACATCATTACATTATGCTAATTACTTGAATCAGGTTGATAGCTTTCTGTCCTTTTTAGTTGTTGACAGCTGTGGAGTGACATCTGTATTCTGTCCTCTGGCTACACCCAAGAGAGCTCAAGCCATATCTGAAGAATCCTTTTAACAAGAAATGTATGAGGAGAGATTTGCGGGAGTTGAACAGGTCCAATTTCATCCTCAGGTCCTCATCAGGGACGGCACCTATCCCCACACCCCTTGTGGCAAAGAGTTCCAGTGGCCATCAGTGCTTGCACAGGTAAAAAGCAGCATTGTTGTACCAAGTGTGGGAAGCGGGTTGGCCAGTGAGGGCATCTAATGGTACACCAGAGGATCCACTAGAGAGAAAAGCCACAAAGATGCCCTCAGTGTGGGAAAGTTTGTGGGCTCTTCCCATCTCACCAAGGATCACTTGGGGGACCAGCCCCATCAATGTACTCAATGTGGATGAAGTTGTTCAAATAAATGCTCCCTGGTGCAGCATCAGCAGATTCACAGCAAAGATAAAGCCTAGCCTGTGGGTACATTTAGTCCTCTTGTGGAACTGCCGGGACAGAACTATAATAGTCATCACGAGAAAAATCCTTCATCTCTCTTTGCAGACGTAAACTTGGGTTGGTGTGATGGAGTCACTTTCCCGTTCATCAGCGGCACGCCAGGATCTGAAGAATAGCATCCACTCATTCTTCCTCTGTTTTCATCAAGATTCAATTTTGGATCCCATATTAAAATGGCTCAGGAATAACCAAAGATTTGGGAGAGGTGGGAGGAAGATCGTGGATACATTTGTATGGCCAAAGTCATGCCCTGTTTGTCGACCTATCATTCAGACCTTTAAATTGTATTTAATTGGGAAAAAGTGTATTTGGGCATTTATATGTCATTGCAGGATTTCAAATCATTCAGAAGTAGTTCTCAGCATGTTTTGATTCTCTGAAGATTTGTTTTGAAAATTCAGATTGAGTCAGATCCGCAGAGAATGTCTGAATTATTCAGCCAACCCTATTGTTTACTGTTCTAGCCAGGATGAACGGTGAACTGGCAAGAGGTCTGCATCAGTTGAATTAGTCTTCACTTGATGAAATATGGGGATGGTTGTGGAGGAGGATCCTCTTTCAAAAACAAGGAATTAAGCTTTAAGGTGTTGCAGATAGTTGTTCTGGCCAACTGAAAGGATTGTTATGTTTACTGTTCTGAAAATGTTTAAACTTGCTGCTTTAAATGATTTCAACATTCTGATTAGTGTCTGATTCTAAGGATCTGGGACTAGTAGTGACTTCAAATTAATTTAAAAAATGAAAGGCATTAAAATGTTTTGTGTACCTGGGACTGAAGATAAATTAATATTTAGAGCTGCAACACCACTTTGCATATTTGTTCAGTTGAAGCTAATATCCCTTTTCTGAGAAAACCGTCCTGCAGCTTTGAAGGAGTTGCTAAGTGCTCAACACTGATTAGTAAGTACTGTGGTTGTCGCCCCAAAACTTTCTAAAGCCTTTCAGCATTTTTTTATTGTATAAACGATGAACAACAAATGTGTGATTTGTTTTGCCCTCAGCCTTAAGATTGCTTATGCTGAGTGCATGAAAGAATAAGGGACAACATAAACAATGGTAAAAGAGTAAGTTTAGCATCCCAGGAGAATTAGGTTCAAAGGCTAGAACCTATAAATTAAATTTTATAACATTAGTTTGCACTGCATTATCCGAAGTTTGTCAAGATTGCTAGAGAACATTGTATTGTATTGGGGTTTAGACTGCATGGATTGTAGTCAGTGTGGAAAGAAAAGCATTGTTCCTAAATCTAAGGACAAACATGGAAATCACAAAAATAATTGTTGAACACCTGTAATCAGGAGACAATTTGTGACCTTTATTTATACCCTTCTACAATCTACATCCAATCTCGCATTAATTTTCTTCAAAATTAACCCATATACATTTAATAACAAAAGAAAGTTGTTTTTCAAAAATAACTTAATCTGGTTGAGTCAGCCACAAGGTTCACATTCAGTAGCTATAGAGCAGGGGTATCAAACTCAATTTCATTGAGGGCTGGATCAGCATTGTGGTTGTCCTTCGGGGGTTGGGCAGAGGGGCGTGGCCAGGGTGGTTGCGGCTGACTGGGCGTGGTCAGGAGGCATGGCCAGCTTGATATCATTCACATGGGTGGTGCCTATGAGGGCTAGGCGGAGTTCAGAAGGGAATTCAGGTGTCTCCAGTGAGTGGGGTGGTGGGTGGGGGCAGTGGGCGGGAGATTCTTCCTATGGGATGAGGAGTGATGAGGCAGGGGGCAGGGTGGCTGCAGCCAGAAAATGTCGGACACCACGCACTCCCTACTCTTTCTGCATGGGTGGTGGTGGTGGTGCCCACTGCTACCACCAGGCTGGCTGTCCAAGCAGCAGGGAGAGATGGAGGGGAGGCATGTAATGAGGATTGCTGGACGCGCTTATTCCGTCCCACTGTCTGTTTTGGCTTGCAACTGGAGAGCAGGCTGCCACTGGTCATCTTCTGCTTGGCTCCCTCATGGGTCTTGCTCTTGGCCTGCATATGGAGTGTGTTCCTCTCACGCACCCAAATGCACCTCGGCCCTGCTGTGGGTTGCCACCACCACTACTCGGCAGACCTGCCCAGCTTGAAGGAAGTGAAACAGCCAGCTAGAAAGGCTGAGTAGAGGTGGTAGAGCACGCCCAGGCCCAGCAAGCAAAAGATGGCCACCGCAAGGGGGGAAAGCCAGATCTCATTGACGCCATGGCCACTCATGCCCAGCAGAGATGGAAGGAAGAACATGATGATGGCAGCGGCCTAATGAACCTGTGCAAGCTGCTGGTGGCCTCAGTGGTGGCAGTGGCCCACAGCGGTGCTGAGGTGCATTGAGGGCACAAGAGGAACGTGCTCCATGTGCAGGCAAAGGGCAATACCCATGAGGGGGCCTAGGAGATGACCAATGGTGATCTGCTCTCCAACCACAAGCAAAAACAGATGGGACGGAGTAGGCGAGCCAATGGTGTTTGGCAGCAGCTGCCCCACCCCCTGCCTCACCTTGTCTCGGCCTGCAGCAGCGGCAATACCCAGAGGTAGAGGCATGTGGTCTGGCCTGTTGGATGTGCCAGGGAGCCCCCTGCCCCATTCCAGCCACAGGGGATGAAGCAGGCACATCCAGTAGTCCAAATCATATGCCTCCCCCCAACTCTGCCTGCTGCCAGTGCCACCACTGCTGCCAACACGCTTGCTTCTTGGAGGGCCAGTTGCTGACCCCTACTGCCAGACACCTTTCCCCGTGCATGTGCACACACACACAAACCTGAAAGGCCAGATACGCTAGTGTAGGCGCAGCTCTTCTCTGCAACCTGGTGGCATCAATGCTGGTATGGGGTGGGCCAGGCCAAGGTGATGCTGGCCCAATGCCTTCTTTGCACACATGCACATGCCGGGATAGGATGGGCCGTGCCTGTGTTTGCGTGTGCCTGTCTCCTCTTGTGCACATGTGCACCTGCTGGGATGGGGTGAGCCAAGCCTGTGTGTGAATGCACCCAATGACTCATGTGTGCCTGCACACATGCTGGAATGGGGTGGGCCAGGCCAAAGCGATGCGGGACAGCCCCTTACAGTTTCCAGGATGGCTGCGCGGGCCAGATCTGACCACATTGTGGGCCAAATGTGGCCTGTGGGCCTTGAGTTTGACACCCCTGCTATAGAGGAAGCTTAGCTATATTCAAAATGATAAATGAGTAAATGTGTTATTCATTAACTCTTTTTTTCAATGTTACATTTTTGTTTCTATGATGTCCTGTCTTGCTGGGGAAGACAGAACATCATAGTGGCCATTTGAGACTTTCAGATGTGTTAAATCCCATCCTCTTATCACAGACTTGGTGAGCAAACATAGGGAAAGTCAAGAGGTAATGGTGAAAGAACTCAACGAAGTTCTATCTGGTTGATCTTTTGGGTTTTTCTGTCCTAATCTAAGAAGGAGAGCCAGCATCTTTTTTTCTTTTTTTTTTTACTATTCTTTTAGTCAATGGTGGCCAAGAGAGGTGGCTGAACTTGTACTTCTCAAATGTCAGAACTACGGCCAAAGGATTACATTTTTGTGGTTTTCCTTGACAAGTGATTTTATAAAATATTATGATTTGCCTGTGAGTTATTTCACATAACCCCAATTCAATGAATAATAATTATTTCCTGATTCTTTCAGGACCAAGGACCCCTCCCTTAATTAAGCCTCAAGATTCTTGGGCAACCTCCAAAATTCAGTGCAATGTCACAGTTGGACCCCTTTTTCTAACCCCAATGTGGAAGATGAAAATTAGTGCAAATATAAACTCTTAACAGGCCCACACATTTAGTAGGTGTGCTCAGTACTGACAGATTAGTACAGGTAGTCTTTGACTTACAAAAGCTCATTTAGTGACAATTCAAAGTTACAACACCGCTGAAAGAAGTGACATGATCATTTTTCACACTTGATGACTGTTGCAGCATCCCTATGATCACACAATAAAAATTTGCATGCTTGGGAATTGGTTCATACTTATGACAGCAGCGGTGTCCCAGGGTTTTGTAATCACTTGTTTGGCGATCGCCTCACGAGCAAAGTCAACGGGGAAGCCAGATTCACTTAACAACCATGTCACTAATTTTACAATAGTAGTGATTCGCTCAACTGGCAAGAAAGGTCGTAAAATGGGGCAAAACTCACTTAACCGTCTCACTTAGCAACAGAAATTTTAGGGTCAATTGTCAAAAGTCCAGGACTACCTGTGCACCAGAAGCCTCCCTAATCCTTTGAGCACTGCTTGACTTTAAGGCCTTTAATCCCCATCCTCAGCACAACAAAATCAAAGGTGAGATTAGCAATGGAGACACATTTCTGAACACTACTGCATCAGTGTGCAAAAGAGCGAAGAGTTGAGATGAGCAGCAGCTGCAGATCATCTGTTCTGGTATGCACACCAAATGGAACACAATACTGATTTTTATCTCAAAGATACAGGAGTTAGCCACAACTTTCTAACCACAGCTTCCTTGGAATTTTTACACAAAACTCTAGCCAACTAGCCCAGAAGTCAAAGAACGGTCTAATCTTTTCCCACTTTCGGTGATGGCTCACGTATGTAGAATTCATCCCATTTCTAGAAATGGATGTGTACAAAATCTTTGTGAACAAATTATCAAAATTGGGAATTGCAGCAAATCAAACCAAATTTCTTTGTATTAAATTGGAAAGTTTGTGCATAAGATCCCTGGAGTGTGAGAATGTTTCTTAAAAAGTCAGTTGTCGTCATTGGACCTTGCTCTAGTACCGTGATGGTGAACCTATGGCACGAGTGCAGAGGTGGCACGCAATGCCCTCTCTGATGGCACGTGAGCCGTTGCGACAGTTCAGCTGTGCTGCGCAAGTGCGCGCGCCTCCTGCCGGCCAGATGGTCTGTCTGTCATACATGCGCAGGGGCAGGGCACATGCAGGGGGGCCGCACACGCATTGCATTTTGGGGGTTCGGGCGCACTTGAATGTTGCTTAGTGCTTAATCTTTCTTCTAAGCCAGTGACAGTTAACCTTTTTGGTGTCGAGTGCCCAAAGCCTGTGCGAATGCAAGCGCTCATGCCTGAACCCCCAAAATGCATTGCGAGCACCCCTGCGCATGTGCCTCCCATGCATGTGCATGTATCCCCATGCATGTGTGTGCATCTCCCGCCCATGCGCCCTGGCTCCTTCCATGCCCCCTCTTGTTTTCCAGATTGGTGCAAGAGACTTTCCAGGCCCAAAACAGGGCACGGGGGGTGGGCGTTGCACGGCTCTCCTATGCCCCGTTTTGGGCCTGGAAAGCCTCCTGCACCAACCTGCACCCTCGTGCATGTACCCTCCCTCTCTGCACATGCACATGTGAATCCCCGCATGTGCCCCATCCCCTGTATGCACAGCACAGACCCGAAGACCACCTGGCCAGTGGGAGGCGCACACACATGCGCAGTGGATCTGGGCTGGGGCGATGGCTGGCGTGCCCACAGAGAGGGTTCTGCATGCCATCTGTGACACACATTCCATAGGTTCGCCATCAGGGTTCTAAGCCATCACACCAAATGTTTAAACTAACAAATTGTCCTCCCACTCTGCAATCTGAGCAGTCTGGAATTCCCTCCTCAATGTAAAAAACAAACAAACCCCAAACATCATCCATACCTCCTTTTAAAATTTGATGCTTGATAGGGTCTTAACTGTAATTCCTGATATCTAGGTTGAAGATATCTTCTGTATGAAACACGGCTTGAAAACTCTGGTAACTTCATTAGTTTATTCTTCAAGGTAATCTACTTGGTTATAAAAGCTGACTATAGAAACATATGTTTTTCTCCAGGGGGGGCCTCAGCTAATTTTTCTTACATAAAATATGAACTTACTTTCACATCATCCACACTAAAATCTGCATCATAGTAAAGTGAATTCTGGATCTTATACAGACTGCGCAAATAAAATACACTTGCACATATTTTGGGGTCCTTTTGTATCAATTGCAAGTAATTGGAACACAATCCTGGAGTTTTATCTTTTGATTACTATGAGTATTACCCAAGTATCACTGTTTTTTCTTCTCACTTTGATTTTTCTTACAGAGTTTAGTTCCAACTGTAAATGCGCTAAGAGGATGAGTTTAATGCCCCAAATTAAAATAGTTCCTTGCATACCATCATGGACATTTTTTTTAGGCCTCAGAAATACAAACCTACTTCAATGTCTTGAGAAAATGTCAATGCCTCACATTTATGGTGAAAAATCTATCATAGCTTTTCCTGACCTGACAAGCTATAATTTATTTATTTATTGGTTCGATTTATATGCCGCTCTTTTCCGGAGACTCAGGGCGGCTTACAATGCGTTAAGCAATAGCCTTCATACTTTTGTATATACCTGCTTAGTAGGGCTTTTGGCCCCTCCTAAGCGGTGTTCTTTTTAATACAAAGTCATTTTATTGCCCCCATAATCCGGGTCCTCATTTTACTTACCTCGGAAGGATGGAAGGCTGAGTCAACCTTGAGCCTGGTGAGATTTGAACTCGCAGTAATTGCAGGCAGCTGGCAGCTAAGTGCTATTTAACAGCACTTTATTCCGCTGCATCAGCAAGGCTCTTGGTGGCGCACCTTATAATACCAAATGATGCTGCTGCATCATGCTCCCAGGAACTGTTCTATGACTCCACTGGTGGTTGTTCTCCACCTAGCCACCATGAGAGGGTGGTTGCAGCTGGTTCCGCTGGACTTATTTGTTGCAGCTTTGGACTCCCCCACCACTGTGAGAGAGTGGTGGTCATGCCGGCCTGTTTTTACTCCTATTCTGTTATTATTTATCCCACTTGTTACCATCTCGGTCTCCTGTTGCTGTCTTCCATCTCTCTCACATATTTATCCTGGCTTACACTTCGGTGTCCCTCCTCGCTCTGCAGATGCCCCCCTGTCGCAGACATGGCCTTCGGATTTGCCGAAGGCCTACCTCAAGGACAGGTTTTGGAACCCCGAGTAGTGGCATGCTTCTAAGCGTGGTCTGAGGGGTTTTTTAATTAAGGCTTTTAACCAAATTTTAAGGGGACCCAGGAGGCAGGTGGTGAGGGTTGAGTCGGGGGCGGCTCTCACGGTTCAGCAATTGGGCCCGTCGGTTGTGAAGGGAGGAGGGGAGGGGGAGGGAATGAAGAGGCTCAGTGGAAAGAGCGTCTCCCAATCCCTGTGACAGTTGGGAGAGGCAGGGGTGGGGAGGGGGGCTTGGAGAGCGCTTCCACTTTTTCAAGTGGTGGCGCTCTCTTGTCCCCTCAGCTTATCCTGCTCCCTGGATGGCGACGGAGTACGGAGCCCTGGACTCCAGCTGGTATACTTGAATGCCAGGTCCGTGATGAACAAGGCCCTCCTCGTTCGAGATCTTATTGACGAGGAAGACACAGACCTGGGTTGTATCACTGAGACCTGGCTGGGGCCGGAGGGTGGTGTCCCTCTTGTGGATTTATGTCCCCCAGGTTTCTGGATACTGCACCAGCCGCGACTCCAGGGGAGGGGCGGAGGAGTGGCGGTAATTATTAAGGAAAGTCTTAGTCCTAGGGAGGTCACTGTTCCTCAGACAGGCGGGTGTGAATCCCTCCTTTTGAAATGGGACCCTGGAGTTCAGTCAGGGCTGTTGATCACGTACCTCTCCCCCAGCTGCGTGGCCTCAGCCCTGCCTGCACTACTAGATGTCCTGGCTGAACTGGCGGTGGACCTCCCCAACCTTTTGGTGGTGGGAGATTTCAACCTACCATTGGCTGATGAGACATCTGAGTTGGTGCGGGAGTTCATGACCTCCATGATGGCCATGGACCTAACTCAGATTGTACAGGGCCCAACTCATATTGAAGGACACACACTTGACCTGATTTTTCTCTCTGGACAGTGGATAAATGATCATGGGGAGGGGACTTTTTTTATTTATTTATTTATTTTAGATTTCTATACCGCCCTTCTCCCTGGGGACTCAGGGCGGTGTACAGCCGAGTAAAAACACACAATATAAATATTAAGAACAATTTAAAAAGAATATCTAAATTGGCTCCAAAATTTAAAAAACACCCCAATTTAAAATTACTTAAAAGGCTTTGCTTAGGCCAGCCTGGCTTGTTGGGAAAAAAATGTTTTAAGGGCACAGCAGAAGGCATGGAGGTCATGGATTCTTCTTATCTCAGGGGGCAACTGATTCCAGAGGGTGGGAGCCCCCACAGAGAAGGCCCTCCCCCTGGGGGTCACCAGCCTGCATTGCTTGGCCAATGGCACCCTGAGGAGACCCTCTCTGTGGGAGCGCACGGGTCGATGGGAGGTCGTCGGTGGCAGAAGGCGGTCTCGTAGATAACTGGGCCCTATGCCATGGAGCGCTTTAAAGGTGGTAACCAACACCTTGAAGCGCACCCGGAAGACCACTGGGAGCCAGTGCAGCCCGCGCAGGAGCGGTGTTATGCGGGAGCGCCATGTAGCCCCCGTAATTACCCGCGCGGCCGCATTCTGGACCAGTTGGAGCCTCCGGGTGCTCCTCAAGGGGAGCCTCATGTAGAGAGCGTTACAGTAGTCCAGGCGAGAGGTGACGAGGGCATGAGTGACCGTGCACACGGAATCCCGATCAAGAAAGGGGCGCAACTGGCGAATCAGGCGTACCTGATAAAAGGTCCCCTGGCTACCGCTGTCAGATGTTCCTCTAAGGACAGCTGCATATCCAGGAGGACTCCCAGATTGCGCGCCCTCTCCACGGGGGCCAAAGACTCGCCCCCGATAGTCAGTGATGGCGTCAGCTGGCTATATCGGGATGCCGGGAACCACAGCCACTCAGTCTTAGAGGGGTTGAGCTTGAGCTTGTTCCTCCCCATCCAGATCCGTACAGCTTCCAGGCACTGGGACATCACTTCAAGGGCATCGTTGGGGTGGTCTGGGGTGGAGATGTACAGCTGGGTGTCGTCAGAGTATTGATGGTATCTCACCCCAAAACCACGGATGTTCTCACCCAGCGGCTTCACATAAATGTTGAACAGAAGGGGCGAGAGGACCGACCCTTGTGGCACTCCACAAATGAGAGGCCTCGAGGTCGACCTCTGCCTCCCTGTCAACACAAACTGCGACCGGTCGGAGAGAAAGGAGGGGAACCACCGTAGAACGGTGCCCCCCATCCCCAACTCTTCCAACCAGTGCAGCATGATACCATGGTCGATGGTATCAAAAGCCGCTGAGAGATCTAATAGGACCAGAACAGAGGAACAACCTCTGTCCTGAGCCCTCCAGAGATCATCAACCAACGCGACCAATGCCGTTTCCGTGCTGTGACCAGGCCTGAAACCCAACTGGAACGGATCCAGATAGGACGTTTCCTCCAGGAATTGTGAGAACTGTCGTACAACCACACTCTCAACAACCTTCGCCACAAAGCGAAGGTTGGAGACAGGACGATAGTTAGCCAATACTGCTGGGTCCAGGGAGGGCTTCTTGAGGAGAGGCCTCACCACTGCCTCTTTCAAGGCAGCGGGGAAGTGACCCTCACTCAACGAAGTGTTATTAATTCCCTGGAGCCAGCCTCGTGTAACCTCCCGGGAAGCCAGTACTAACCAGGAGGGACACGGGTCCAATAAACATGTGGTCGCATTAAGTCTCCCCAAAATCCTGTCCATGTCATCCAGAGTCACAAGGTCAAACTCCTCCCAGATAACGCTCTCAAGACTATTCCTCGTCATCCTGCCCGGATCTACCCAGTCAGAGTCCAAATCCTGTCGGATCTGAACGATTTTGTCATACAGATATCGTCCAAAATCCTCAGCCCTGCCCTCCAGGGGGTCCTCCTGCACTCCCAGTTGAAGCAGGGAGCAGGTCACCCTGAACAGGGCCGCCGGACGATTCTCTGATGACGCAATAAGAGCGGAAAAGTAATTAGACTTTGCCGCTTTTATCGCCACTAGGTAGGTTTTAATATGCAACCTTACCAGTGTTCGATCAGATTCAGCGAGACTGGTCCTCCAACCGCTCTCCAGGCGTCTTTTCCGGTGCTTCATCTCCCTCAGCTCCTCAGTAAACCAAGGGGCCGTGAGGGATCGGCACCGGGTCAGAGGCCGCAGAGGCACGACTCGGTCTAAGGCCCCGCTAGCGGCCCGATCCCAGGCCGCCACCAGGTCCCCGACCAAGTCGTGTGCCAGAACCTCAGGAAATGGCCCAAGCTCCATCTGGAATCTATCAGAATCCATCAGGCGCCTGGGGCGGACCCATCTTATAGGCTCCGCCTCCCTGTGGCGGGGTGCAGCGGTTTGAAGATCTAGGTGAAGGAGCGAGTGGTCTGACCGTGACAAGGGTTCCATGTCTATATCCCCTATAACAGACCCACTCAGCCACTGGCCAGAGACAAAAATCAAGTCCAGAGTGTGACCCCCTCTGTGAGTGGGGCCATGAACTAACTGGGTCAGGTCCATGGCCGTCATGGAAGCCATGAACTCCCGAGCTATCTCAGACGTCTCACCAACGGATGGCAGATTGAAATCACCCATAACCATAAGCCTGGGTGTATCAACTGCCACCGCGGCTATCACGTCGAGTAGTTCGGGCAGGGCCATTGCCACGCGGCAGGGAGCCAGGTACATAAGCAACAGGCCCATCTGAACCCCAAGGCCCCATCTCACAAAGAGGGTCTCACATCCGGCAATCTGTGGCACAGTGGATTCCCTCGCACTGAGATCTTCTTTAATAATCACCGCTACCCCCCGCCCCTCCCTTGGGCCCTCAGCTGATGGAACGCTCTGAAACCTGGTGGGCATATCTCAACCAGGGGGACCCCTCCCTCCGGGCCCAACCAAGTCTCAGTAATAGCTGCCAGGTCCGCTCCCCCCTCCTGTATAAGATCATAAATGAGGGGGGCCTTATTTACCACAGACCTGGCATTGCATAGCATCAGCCGGAGGCCCAGGTCCTGAGTATCTAAGCCACCAAGTATCTGAGTAGAGTCTTGGGGACCAGGGTGTGCAATGGCTCTCAAACAGCAAGTGCGCGCCCCCCGCATATGATATGGTCCCCTACTCCCGCCATATCTGCCCCTCCCATTTACCGTGCTGATGGAAAATTCCTCCTCCGGGTGGAAACTTTATCTATCAACCCTCTGTCATGGACCGATCATTCCCTCCTTAGGCTTGACTTTCCTACCACCATCCCCCGTCGCAGGGGTGCGGAACCGGTAAGATGGTTCTGCCCCAGGTACCTGATGGAACCTGAAAGGTTCCTGAGGGAGCTTGGGTCATTTCCCGCCTCCTTAGCCCACGATTCATCCGAGGCCCTTGTCGCAGCCTGGGAACAGGCTGCGGTGGGGGTCCTGGATCGAATCGTGCCTTTGCGGCCTCTGATCCGACGCTGATCCCGGGCGGCTCCTTGGTTCACCATGGAGCTCAGGGAAATGAAGCATTGGAAAAGATGCCTGGAGAGTGGTTGGAGATCCTCCCGATCTGAGTCCTACCGAAAACAACTAAGAACCCATATTAGGTCTTATCTTGTGGCAAGGGAAGTGGTGAAACGTAACTATTTTGCCACTCTCGTTGCATCTGCAGAAAACTGCCCAGCAGCCCTGTTTAGAGTGACCCGCTCCCTCCTAAATCAGGGAGTGAGGGAGGACCCCTTGCAGGCCACGCTGAGGATTTTGCACAGTTTCTGCAAGATAAAATCACTCAGATTCGGATCGGGTTGGACTCCGACTGGACAGAGTCCATTGAGGTGACAGGGGCTAGTCTTGATGGAGACATCTGGGTTGAGTTTGAACCTGTTTCGTTGGAGGATGTGGACAGGATTATGGGAAGGTTGGGGTCCTCCACATGTTTACTGGACCCTTGTCCCTCTTGGCTAGTTTCAGCAGCCAGAGAGGTGACTGGAGACTGGATCCAGGCTGTTGTCAATGCTTCATTAAAGGAAGGGGTCTTCCCCGCTGCACTCAAAGAGGCAGTGGTTCGACCCCTCCTTAAGAACCCTAGCCTAGATCCTGACGTTCTTAACCACTACTGTTCAGTCTCCAACCTTTGCTTTTTAGTGAAGGTTGTTGAGTCCGTGGTGGCGCAGCAATTCCCTCAATTCCTGGAGGAAACAGACTACCTCGATCCTTACCAATCTGGTTTCAGGCATGGCCACAGCACGGAAACGGCATTAGTCGCCCTAGTAAATGATCTCTGGCGGGCCAGGGATGGGGGTTGTTCCTCCATCCTGGTCCTTCTTGACCTCTCAGTGGCTTTTGATACCATCAACCATGGTATCCTGCTGCAGCGGCTCAGGGGGATGGGATTAGGAGGCACTATTTTACAGTGGTTCTCCTCCTATCTCTCTGATCGTCTGCAGTCTGTTTGGGCAGGGGGTCAGGGATCCTCCCAGAGGCCTCTCACTTGTGGGGTGCCTTGGGGATCGGTTCTCTCCCCTCTGCTCTTTAACATCTACATGAAACTGCTGGGTGAGATCATCCGTGGTTTTGGGGTGAGGTATCATCAATATGCTGATAATACCCAGCTTTACATCTCCATCCCTGACCACCCTAGGGATGCCCTTTCCGTGATGTCCCACTGCCTGGAAGCAGTGCTGGTTTGGATGGGGAGGAACAGACTTAGACTCAACCCTTCCAAGACTGAGTGGCTGTGGATGCCGGCATCCTGGGATCTGGAGGTTCCATCGTTAGTGATCGGGGGAGAGACTCTTGCTCCCTTCGATAGGGTCCGCAACTTGGGTGTCCTCCTGGATTCTCGGCTGTCCTTGGAGGACCATCTGATGGCCATAACCAGGGGGGCCTTCGCACAGGTGCGTCTTGTGCGCCAGTTGCACCCTTTCCTAGACCAGGATGCCCTCGCCACGGTCACTCACGCCCTCATTACCTCTAGGTTGGACTACTGTAACACCCTCTACATGGGGCTGCCCTTGGGATGCGTCCGGAGGCTCCAGCTAGTGCAGAATGCAGCCGCATGGGTAGTTACAGGGGCGTCTAGATACTCCCGTGTAACACCCCTCCTGCATGAGCTGCACTGGCTGCTGGTGGCATTCTGGATTCAGTTCAAGGTGCTGGTGCTTACCTATAAAGCCCTTCATGGCTTAGACCCGGGGTACCTGCAGGACCATCTCCAGCCACTCTCCCATCGTCCTGTGCGCTCTCACAGTGGGCCTCCTCAGGGTGCCATCGGCCAAATAATGTCGGCTGACGGCCCCCAGGAGGAGAGCATTCTCTGTGGGAGCCCTGACTCTCTGGAATGGACTGCCCACCGAGCTCAGGACAGCCCCCGACCTTCTTTCCTTCCGTTGTGAGCTGAAGACTTGGCTGTTCCGTCAACTTAACTGATCCGTTGGAGATACATTGTTATAATTTTAAACTGTTTTAATTGTGTCGTTGATTTTAATCTTTAATTCATTGTGATTTGTATTGGAAACTGTCATTTTGTAAGCTGCCTTGAGTCCTCAGGGAGAAAAGCGGCATATAAATCGCAATGATAGATAGATAGATAGATAGATAGATAGATAGATAGATAGATAGATAGATAGATAAGGTGCCCACTATGAAGGAGGCAGCTTATATAATTTCAAGACAAGGTGGCAATGATAATGCTGGGCTTTTGCTTCACGACAAAGAAATGATCTCAGGGCAAGGAAGATAGATAGAAAATAGAATTTTTTATTGGCCAAGTGTGATTGGACACACAAAGAATTTGTCTTGGTGCATATTCTGTCAGTGTACATAAAAGAAAAGATACGGATTGTGTTATGTAACAATAAATCAGTCTAGATGATTAAAAGACCTTTTACCTTTTTATTAATTATGTTCTACTATCTCTCAGCTGCACTAATCTTTGAAGGGCACTGTCATCTCTGAAGCGAATCTGGCTGAAACCATCTTTTTACTATTCCATAGTTGCCATGAACCCTGAGGGGGTGGGGGGAGGAAGAGGGGAAGTAAATAGACCGGCTAATAATCAAAACAAAAAAACTTTCTTGTGGGAACCAAGGTCATCTCAATAGATGTCAGTTGAAGGAGGAAAGGAGTGATCAAGCAGCCTGCCAGCTACTTTCATTAGATAATGTGATCGGTGACATCTGGGAAACGAAATATTTGCTGTTTTAGTTAGGTGAAAACAGTGGAAACTTTTAGAATTTATTTTCACCGGCTATGGCGATATGATGTACCCAATAAACATGTTCTTTGAGGAATCTACCTTGGAGTTCTGCTTTTGTTAATGCATTACTTGGAATGCTGACAGGCACATTGTGAAAATAAGGCAGTCTGAGGAAATGGCTCTAGCATTAAAAGACAAGTTTTGCTTTTTTACTAGTAACTAAAAAGCTAGTATTCCATATCTGGTATTCACCCGTCTTTTTTTTTTAATGAATTAATAGACAAACCTTGATAGATCACTGAATGGGGCACTGTACATCTGCAGCAATCGGAATGTGAAGAAGACACAGAAGAGGCTGTACTTCCTGAGAATGCTCAGGAAAATAAATCTATCTCAGTATCTACTTCTGTCCTACTATCGCAGCATCATTGAGTGTCCTGATATATGGCATTCTTGCATGGTGTGGGAGTAGCTCTGTAGCGGACAAAAAAGCTCTACGGAGAATCATTAAAACTGCCCAGAATATCATCGGGCTCCAGCTACCAGCCCTGGATGACATCTTCAAATCTCGCTGTTTGAGGAAGTTGCATAACGTTCTCAGAGACTCTTCCCATCCTGCTTACAATCTTTTTGGACTGTTGCCTTCTGGCAGAAGATATAGAACAATTAAAACTCGGACCATATGCTTTCTGAATAGTTTTTATCCCAGAGCTATAATTGACTTCAACAATGAACTAAAGGGCTACCATCAGTGAGCTGTTGGACAGCATTACTTGGTCTGTTGTGTGGATGTTTGGGTGGTTTAGGGGTGGGGAATTGTGGTGGGTGGGAGTGTGTTTGGGGATTGTTATATGTGTTGGACCTGGTCTTTGGGTGTTAAGTGAATTTCGTTTTATGGGTATACTGTGTATATACGTACAATGACAAAGTTATTATTATTAACCAGAAAGTGAAGTTTATTTTTAGGCAATAATTCTTAGGTATTGTCATGGCCCATTGGAGCCCAGGTCCAAGGAGGAGATGGAGCCAGGGGTGATAGAGGGGGATGGCGCAGTCCCTATGGCCCAAGAGAAATGACTTGGGGAAGAGGACGAGGCAGTCCTGGGTCCCTTGGGCTTCGGAAGAGTAGGCAGGGAGGAAGAAAGGGTGCAGGATGATCGAATGAGGGGGGGGGGGAAGGGCAGGCAGCGGAGCAGAAGAGCAATGGAGAAGAGCAACTGTCTTCCTCGCTGGATCCCCAGTATAGAATGGAGGAGTCAGCGCAGGGTGGCCCAATTACTTGGGGGACACCCTGCCCCTCCTCACTAGGCTCACCTGGATAATAGTATTTAGGAAGACGCCATGAGGAGTTTTTGCTATGAACAAGTGTTTTTTTTTTTTCAGATTATACTCCCCAGCTTTGACTCAGACCTTTTGCCTTGCTGTGAGCGCTGCTTTATCTTGCTTTGAGGACTGATTTTGCCTTGCTTTGAGGACTGTTCTTGTCTTTCCTTTGAAACTGCTTTTGTCTTGTCTGGACTTTTGCCTTGTGGCCTGGCTTGGTAATCTATGAACTGTTGTTTGGGAGACTGAGGGGAGAGCCTTACTGGTCAGTGGAGGGTCATTTGTTTAACCATTCCCATGGTCCTAACCATGACTACCTGGTTCATAACAGGTATCTTCTAGCAGATTATGTTCATACCAGATGCTTAACCTGGCTCTTGAATTAACCCATTATTTGGATTACTGGAACTTAATCTAATTAAATGAGTGGGATCCACACAACATGTAATCAACTGCCAAAGAGTAATGAAACTTAAGTGTGCTGAGCGGTGCAATACCTCGAGTGTCCGTTGTCTTGATAAATGTATTGTGTCAACATGGCCACCATAATTAATTACAAGAGATCCCTGGTCAGGGTTATCATGTCATATGTCAATAAAAAGGGTGAAGTGCATTAAGTGCCATCTACTGATTCCCTCCAGCAAAAGACTCTAACTCCTTCCACCACTTCCCATGACTCAGTGTGAAAAGCATTAAAAATGTAGCAGCGTTCTCCTCTTGAAGTACCCAAGAATATACTTTTTGAGATACTCTTTGCTGAATGTGAGGAAAGGGTGTTTTGCCAGTGTTGTCACTCACAAAGAAGAAAGAGGCTGAGGTGTGCAAGTAGATAAATAGGATTATTGACAATGAAAAGGACCAGATGGGAGGCCTGCCATCAATCCCCCTGTGTATTCATGGCCATCCCTAAGAATCGGCCAAAATAAAGTTTACCTAACCTGCAGGCCAACCAATTGAAATCAAACCCAACCCTGTTGTATATATTCCATGTCACTACAAATTTAGGTTGACAATATTTCCATTTATCAAAGTTGCAATTTTAAAAAAAAGGCAAAATACTTCACAGCAGCTTCCCCAAGAGGGGATCTCCATCATTTTAAAGATTTCAACCCTCTGCTAATACAGACTGGTCATCTTCTCTAAAAAATACATTGCTTTTGCTTCACGACAAAGAAATGTTCTTAGGGCAAGGAAAAAAGGTTGTGTTATGTAACAGAAAATCTGTCTAGATGATAGAAGACCTATTACATTTTCTATTAA
This sequence comes from Ptyas mucosa, assembly GCA_012654045.1. Taxonomy (NCBI): domain Eukaryota; kingdom Metazoa; phylum Chordata; class Lepidosauria; order Squamata; family Colubridae; genus Ptyas; species Ptyas mucosa. The sequence goes on from WNWU01013574.1 coordinate 5,242,259, forward strand.
AAGAGAGAATGAGGGAGGAAGGAAAAGGAGATAAAGAAAAAAAAGACATCCAACTGGTGCCACCACAATATTAGTGGTTTAGTATTGTCCAGGTAGTCAACTCTAGAAAGGCTCAGCACTTTTTTAGAGTAATCAGTTTCGTTCTACTGTGACTCTCTAGTTGTAGAACACAAATTGGTATTGTGGAACTGCCACCTTGCCTATCCTGCTGGGGATAGACTGGATTCTATCTAATTAAGCCACATCAACCGATAAACCTCTGCAGATATTGAACCAAAGTTTATCTGTCATCTGGCTCAATATGACACTAAATTAAGTGGTGGTCTGGTTCCATGCTTTGGCCCTTATTGAGCTTTTAATGCTGGGAAACACGGTTTTCCTTCCTTCTGGGAAGATCTTGGCTAAGTAGTGTGGGTTCTCCGATGTCGAACCAGGTGTGAATTCTGACCAAACTTCTTCCCACAGTCAGGGCACTTGTACGGTCTCTCTCCTGTATGGGTGATCTGGTGTCGGATGAGATCAGAACTCCAACGGAACTTCTTCCCACATTGGCTGCACCCATACGGACGGTCTCTGGCATGGGATACTCGATGCCTGGTCAACTCTGAGCTCTGGTAAAAACTTCGGCTGCACTGAGCACATCGGAAAGGTCTCTCTGAGGCATGGGTCCTCTGATGACGTGTCAGCTGGGAAGTATGACCAAAACGTTTGCCACATTGAGGGCACTGGTGGGGCTTCTCCCCAGTATGGATCCTTAGATGGGTGAGCAGATGTGAGTTACGGCTAAATGTTTTCCCGCATTGTGAACACTGGTGAAGGGACTTTCCTGCTGGGTGAGAGCGTCCAAAAGAGTTGGGGTGTGCAACTGGATTCTCTCTTATGTCTCCACATCTCACTTCAAATTGTTGACTCATCCGTTCACCACAATTCTCACCCAACATTTTCTCCCGGGAATTCCCAGGTAGCAATCCCATTTCCATCGTGCTTCCAGGCAAAGAGCGCTCCTCTCGGTTTCCATTGGCCAGTAGGGAGCCTGTCAAGAAAAAAAAGAAGTCTTTCATAATGGGCAGATGAGTCTGACAACATGCAGCTATCAACATAAGACAAACAGGCACAAGTAGTCCTCGACTTACAACTAGTCGTTTAATGACCAGTTGAAGTTGCACCAGACCCCCCCCCCCCCCCCAAGCTACTTGTGATCTAGTTTTGAAGTTCTGACATTGTGCTCTTCTGCCAACATGCGGCTGCATTTTGGGTGCTTGGCAACCGGTCCGCATTTACGGCTCTTGCAGTGCACTGTGGTCAGATGGCTGATTTATGATGGTTTTGCTGGAAGCCAGCATTTACTTCTGGTTTCCAGCAAGAAACGGTTGATAGCTAACAATGGATTCTTCCCACAATAGCTGTGACATTCACCAAACAACCCCAACAAAAAAGATTGTAAAACTGGATCTGGTCACATGGTGACTCTGCTTTACAACCATCATGACTTATGACTGTAATTGCCAGGCTCAATGATGGCCATAATTTGAGGACTACCTGCATGCTCTCCATTGTAATTTACTACAAACTGTCTCAGTTCTTGTAACTTCTGTTTGCAAACTGATAGCTTTTATTTTATCGTTTTAGAAATGACGAAGCTGGGCAGTTACTTTGGATCTTTATAACCTCAACAAAAATCTTGTTCTGCTATTAGCACAAGTGTTATACTGACTCTCGGCTTTCCCGCAGCCCATGCATCTGGACTGCTTGCCTTCCCCCCCTGCACCTCTGCCTCCATCTGCTGCTGGTGCCGCTGCACAGAGACAAGCCTCCTGCAGCCGCCCACCCACTCTGGCTTTCCCAAGGCCCCTAAAGCGTGTCCGGACCCCCTCCCCACCACCTCTGACTGCTGCTTGGACAGGTAATCAACTCACCTGCACTGTTTGGGCTGCGGCTACAGATGGACCCTGCAGCCTCGATGCCTTCAGTGCTAGCCACCCCCCAACTGATAACGATCTTAACTGAGGCTTATTTTGGGGCTAGGGCTTATTAGGAGCACACTAAAAAATCAGACTAGGGCTTATTTTCTGGTTGGGTCTTATTTTCGGGGCAATACCATAGTTTGAAGAAATAAGGAAAGAGTATACAACCTTGTCTTACTCCTTCCAAACTTCCACCAAGTTCCATCCAGATTATATCTTCCTGGGCTGTGTAGGAGGTTTTGCAAGAAAACAATGAGACATTCTAAGATTGTTGTTTTGCTAAGAACATGCCACAATTTGACATGGTTGACACAATCCATGCCATTTCTATATTCAATGAAGCATGTATTGATTTATTTTTGGTATTCTTTGGCTTTCTCAATTATCCAGCATGCATCAGCAATAATATATGTTGTTCCTCAGCCTTAAAATCATAGAATTGTAGAGTTGGAAGAGATCTAAAGGGTCATCACATCCAACCTACTGCACACTGCAGGATTTACTACACCATCTCCAATAGATGACTAACCAGCCTCTCTTTGAAAACCTCAAATGAAAAAGACCACTCCGGCAGTAACTTATTCCATTGAGTGAAATGTCTAATATGTCTAATAAATGTAATATAAATGTATAATATTTATGTCTAATATGCGCATATACATATATACATCCTTGAGGTTTCGTCCTTTTAGATATAGTTTTACCCTCTGGAGCAAGTAAGAATGAGCCCAAATAGTAATAGGACTTAATGCTTTATAGCACTCTTTAAGTGATTTACAGAATTAGCATATTGCCCCCAACAATCTGGGTCCTCATTTTATCAACCTTGGAAGGATGGAAGGCTGGGTCAACCTTGAGCCAGTCAGGATCAAACTCCTGGCAGTGGGCAGAGTTAGCCTCCAAAACTGCATTCTAAGCACTGCATCACCACAAATCTTCTGTAATGTGACAACCCTTTAGAAAGTTGAATACAACATCATGTTGCCTCTTATCTTTCTCATCTGCAAGCTAAACATACCTAGGTCTTCTAACTGTTCCTTATAGGATTTGGTTTCCAATCGTTTCAACCTTCTTGGAAGCCCTTCTATGGACTTGCTCCAGTTTATCAATTTTTTAAAAACTGGATGTATAGAGCTGAATGCAGTACCCCAAGTGAAGCCTGACCAAAGCATAACAGACTGGGACAATTACTTCTCACAATCTGGACTCCATCCTCCTCTTGATGCTCTTCAAGATGTTGTTGGTATTCTCTGCAAGCTGCATAACACTGTTGAGATTTGCTGAGCTTATGATCCACTAGTACACCCAAGTCCTTCTCATATGTGCTGCTCATGGGTAATTATTTTCTGCATCCTATGTAGATTGTCCTTAATTGAACAACTGTAATGGGAGCCTGTATATCCTGACGTTCATAAGTTGAGGCAGCTCAACCCGATTTTATGATGATCGTAAAGCGAATCTGGCAGTTGTAAAGCAAATCTACTGTCAGCAATGGGTGTTGTTTGCCAGCAAAAAAAGCCATAAATCACATGACTGCCGGTTCCTACAAATGCTGTAAATACGGTCAGTTGCCAAGCACCCAAAATTCGATAATGTGACCATGGGTGGATAGGGAAGTGGCTATTTGTAACTATGAATCGGAGTTGTAAGTATCTTTGGGGAGTCCATTGTCACTTTGAATGGTTGCTAAGCAATCAGTGATAAGTGGGCTACCTTTATATGTATTGACCATCTTTCCTAGCTTTGTATCTTCTGCGCATTTGGTAAGTATTCCTTCGACTCCAACTTCCATATTGTTTATAAAAACACCAGAATCACCCAAGACACAGCCCTGTGGCACCCATTCAGAATGTGTGCGCGGGGTACATTTGATGCTATTTAGAACTACCTGTAGAGTATGATCCTTGAGCCAACTGTGAATCCATCTAGTGGTTGAGTTGTCAAATTTACGTTTGACCATTTTGTAGGTAAGGGTGCTCTGAGAGATTTTAGTCAAGATATACTATATCCACAGCATTTCCCTAATCAACCAGACCAGTAATTCAGTCAAAAGGAGATTGTTAATCTGACATGACTTATTCAGCATAAATTCATGTTGGCTCCTATTAATTATTGAATTCCTATCTATGTACTCTGATGTGCTCTCTGATAATCTGCTCAAGGATCTTGCCCAGTATTAATGTTAAGTTCATAAGCCTGTTGTTTCCTGGGTCCTGCTTCTTTACATTAATTATTTTCCAGTCTTCTGGGACCTTGTCTATTCTCCAGATGTACTCAAAATTACAGAGAATGGTTCTTCAAATATCTCTGTTAGTTTCTTCAATACTCAAGGGCAGAGCCTCCCAACCCCTGGGTCATGGACCCGAGGGGAGTGGCAGGTAAGCGAGTGAAACAGAATCTATTCCCCCTCCCTCAATGGAAAAATTGTCTTCTACAAAACTGGTCCCTGGTGCCAAAAAAACATTGAGGTGTGTGTGTTTCCCCAGGGTATAAATCATCTGGTTCTGAAGAGTAACTTATTTAAATTAGCTAGGAATTCCCTCAGTTGCTCTTTGCTTATCTTGAGCTTCGGTTCATTCCACTCCCCTCCCCCCAAATGGCACAGTGTGAGCCAACCGAAAGTTCATTCAACTTCTGAGAAAAAACAGATGCAACATAAAAGTTGAGTTATGCCTTCTATCCTCTTCCTTGACCATTTACCATTCTCTCCCTTCAGAAGATCTGTCTCTTTCACTTTCCTTTTGCTTGGGACTTTCCTGGAGAAAAACAACAACTTTTGTTGTTTTTGGCATCCCTAACTAGCCTGACTTTGTACTAGCCTTTAGTTCTTCTCTCACTAAATCTAGTTTTTGCAAACTGCTTTGTATTCTTCTTAAGATATATTCCTCTCTTTCCATTTCTTGTACATTTGTTTTTTTTCCTTTAAGTGATTTTTTTACGTTCTGTGAAGATCAACTTTGGTCTGTTCAGATTTTCTAATTTTTCCTTCTTGTATGAATTGTTTGGATTTGTGCCTCCAAGATCACATTATCGCAGAAGCTCCCAATCTTCTTGGACATTTGTCTCCTATACAATACCAAACTTTTGGATCTTGCCTACTATCTTACTAAGTCCAACAAAGCTTTCTCTCATGAAGTTTAATACTGAGGTATGACTGCAGTTTCTCATCATCACGTTATCTGAAATTCCAGGACAGCATGATCTCTACCTCCCAGAGTTCCAATTATTTCTACTTCCTCAGCCATTTCCTCTCTTTGGTGGTCACTTTTGACATTCATCCATAACAACTTTTTAATTTTATAGTATCTCTGGTTTCCTATCAGTGAGGTTCAAGACGTCAAAGCGCCTAATGTTGTCTTTGAAAATGGAATGCTTATGTTTAAGATCTTACTTTGAAAACTGACTGCCTTTGTTCTTCCACTTTAGCTTGAGCTGAATCTATTCTGTGATTAGCTCCTGGTCACGTCTTTGTTCTTCTAACTGAGCTCTTCCACCTCTTTATATAAAAAATAGAGTCAATTTAGTTTCTGTATGTTCCATTTGGTGATGTCTGCATACATAGGCATAGTTTTGGTTGTGTGTCAGACTAATAGCTGATCAAAAATAAGTTGGTGTAGGATAAGACTTATTTTATTCCAGAGCATCTGTACAGAGTACAAACAGAAGTAAAATTTAAAAACCATTTCCACAAATTAATTTTTAGTTCTTGGTTGAAGATTCTTTGGCACTTTTAATTGTTGGCCATGTAACAGCAATGATTGTTGAGTTTGGAAAGCAAGAAGTAGAGAATAAATATACAAATTTGATTCCAAAAAGGGGAACCAAAAGCAGCTAACTATAGGCAAGGAATGGTTGAAGTTTGGTAGAATAAAAAGAAGAGATGCCTCATTTATGATTGATTTTGCTCAATTCTTCCTTTCTCAGATTTTAACTTGTTCTATGCAATGTCTATTGTAATTATTAAGTTTCAAAAGAGTAGATTTAGGTTAAACAACTGATACAGGAATTGGAAATCAGATAAATTTACATTACACTGTAAATGAACATCTTGGAGATTCTCAGTCATCCAGGTCATTATTGTCTCAAAGGTGCTTTTTCAAAAGGCAACTAGACTTTGTTTTTCCTTGAAGGCATTTTGTTTCTCATCCAAGAAGCTTCATGGGCTCTGGCAGGATGGTGAGGATGATGGAAGAATTAGATCTGGCAGGATGGGGTGGTGGTGGAAGGATTATATTTCTTTGCAGTCCTCTGGTTGTTAGCACTCTCCCTGAGAACTCTTGAGGCCACTTGAAAGTTTGTTTATCTGTGCTCTCAGGGTCACCTGTATCAGAGGGCAAATGGGGGATGGAATCTTCTTGGAACTGCTGAGAGGACTATGTTGTAGATAGAAGATAGGTGGTGTCATATTCCTCTCCCTCTGTTGAGAAAGGCTGCTCAGTATACTGCTTAACATAATTTTTTATCTTTTACACCTCTTCCAAACCAATGGTCCTCTTTATCCAGAACGGCCACATTCTGGACTTTCGCCCCCAACATCCTGCCAGAACCCATGAAGTTCTTGAATGAAGAGCAAAATATCTTCTTCTTCTTCTTTTTCCTCAAGGAAAAAACAGTCCAGTTGCCTTTTGAAAAAGCACCTTTGAGACTGTTAATGAACAATTCTCTTCTGTCCCTAGCTTGGATAATAAAAAGCCTGAGGCAGTTAATTGGAGGAGCCACAGTTGGGCCCAATTAAAAGTTCTGGAAATGGGAATTCCTGTGATATTAACACGTGATATTTGGTAGGAGCCAGATCAGGCCGCATTAATGGAACACCCTTCATCTTTCTAATCCTACAATCACTTTAATGAACCTGAATAATATGTAGTTTTGAGTTGTATCTCAAATTACTGTTCTCTGTAATCAGTCGATGGAGCTTCTATGAAAAGCATAACTGACATATATCCTCCATTTATTTGGAATAGAAGTTCAACTCATCTGAAATGCATCAAATAGAGAAAGACAAACTTCTTTGAAAGATGCATTTTTCTCTCAAATGCAATAGACACAAATGAGATCAAATGAGATAGGATTTAGACACAAAATCATTTAAATTTTGTAGTGGTATAGCAGTTTCAAGTTCTAGTCCTGCCTTAGGCTTGAAGCTGTCTGGGCTTGGCTTTCTCTCTTAGCCTAGAAAGCAGGCACAGGCAAACCACTTCTAAAAAACCTTGACAGGAAAACTATAGGGACTCATCTAGACATTTGCCAAAAATCAGGATTGACTCAAAGGCACAAAAAGAAAAAGTGCTACATTATTGGAAGAAATTGAATTTTAAGATTTATTTTCTTTTTCCAATTCAGCTCCCCCCCCCCCCCTTTCCAAAACCATCTGGGCAGAGTATATCTTGTTTAGAGTGGTCATGTGTAAGCTGCTCTAATGAGTGAAATAAAAATGCTCAGATAGATAAGAGATAGATAAGGTAGATTATATTCTCTCTTCCACCTTCATCAAACTGCTGTCCCCTAAAAATGAAATATTTTTTTATCATATTTACTATTAAATAACATGGTTTAGACAGAGCCACCAAATTTTTACTGCAAACATATGGATGCCCACTAAATGGAAGCAAAGCATTTAGAATTTTTAAATGAATATTCATATTCTCTGATAGCCAATCATTCCATAGATTTTCTTTAAAAATACTGTCTGAATTTCTTAGGTCAACTATCTTTCAGCTATTGCTGAACTACAAATTCCTGTTCCAACTCCACTGGCTAGAGATAATGGGAGTTGGACAATTCCTCATCTGTTACAGACAAAGCTTCCCAAAATATTTATCACTGATTTGTTTTTCTTATGGCAACTGATTCCCTTTGGTAGGAAAAATTCATAGAACATTCCTATTTCTCTCTTCCTTCTTACCTGTTTCCTGAAGGCCTTGTGGTTCCTGTTTTGGGATGCAAGGCATTTTGAGAGCTGGGCCTGGGATAGGCTGGTTTAGTGTGGGATCAGATGAGGATAGGTACTCAGGATGGGGCAGCAGTGAGGCTGAAGGATCCCACGGTGCTCCAGGTAAAATCATTTCCTGTGGGCTTACCTGTTCAACTTTGACCCGCACTGTAACCTAGCAACAAGAACAACAGTGGGTCACTAAGAACTTGGGGGAATCTACCCATTCCATTTATCTGTTTAAGCTTTGAATCTAAAAGAGAATAATTAATCAGCCTTTCAAGGGTCCATGGTTGTTGTTTTGCAATTCCCATTCCGAAAACTTTTCAAAAGGATACAGATTGGTCTGATAGCAAGTCCACCTTATCTAGCACTCTATTCATTGGAGTAGCCAAAAGCCTGGAGTCTTCTGAAGGTTTTGGATTTCAGCTCTCATCAGTTCTAACCAACATGGCTAATAACAAGAGGCTGTGAGAGCTGCCGTCCAAGGCATTTGGAGATGTTGCTTTTGGCTTGTTTCCCGCCAGAATCCCTCTTCTTCGGGGGATTAATTCTTCGATGAAGAGCCATTTCCAGCCTGAATAAATCAGGAAGAAACGTGGTTGGCTGAACGCAGATTCATTTGTTAATAATGAGGAAGCCTGTTGTATGACCCAATCTTCTCTGCCCCCTTTGTATATAAAACAGGAAAAGTTTTAAAGCCTAATTAAAAAATAATTGATAAACAAATCAACACATTAAAAAAAAAAGGCAATTCTGTTGAAATCTTGTGCCAACTCAAAAAACTTTTACCTGTGTACCATCCTTCCTCTATTCTTGACTGAGCTGTTTCCTGCCCATTTATTTTGCATGTTGCATTTGGCTATTTTTATATCCATGGAACACTGATTCAATCATTAAAAGATTGATACAATTCTCCTTTGCCTTGTGAATGGGTGGGGGTGGGTGGAATGAGAAAACATATATTGGAGTGTTAAGGATGTTAGAAGTTTTCATCACAATGTATCTCCTAGAATCAAGATTAACCGTTTCCTTACCTGCTGCTCCCACATTCCTGTCTCTCGCCGTGCCATCTGGTATCCTTCTACCAAGGCCACCGCTTGGGCGCACGTCTCAGGGCCTCGTTCACACACCCAGCTCTGGATCTCTTGGGGCAAGATAGTCAGGAACTGCTCCAGGATAAGCAGTTCCAGAATCTGCTCCTTTGTGCGGCTCTCAGGCTTCAGCCAACGTCGGCAAAGTTCCCGAAGCCTCCGACAAGCCTCCCGTGGGCCTTCGGAGTCCTGGTAACGGAACTGCCGGAAACGCTGCCGTTGCATTTCCACATTGGCACCTGATTCCCCTCGCAGGCTGGAAGATTTAGATTTTCTGTGCTCATTCCTGCCACTTCTGGCATCCAAGCCATTATGTGGTGGCTGGGCTTTTCCAAGAGCTGGCATAAGGCGGCTCATCCACTCTCCTCTTGGCCACTGGCATGATTCGGCTGCCCGCTCAAAGGATGACAGGTAGGCTTCGATGTCATCCACAGGTGCAAGCTCAGGTAGCTGGAGATTGTTCCAGCCAGGGGCTGGGGGAGGGGCAGGCACAGGGGCTGGCATGACATCACCAGGTGTCCTCAGGCTTTGCACCATCTCCTGGCACTGAACCTCCCAGAGCTGTGGAATTGGGTCGCTCCTCACTTGGGGAGGAGTTGCCCACCTCAACAGATCACTAATGGTGCCTGCCTGGACAACAAGAGGAGTCTTCCCCGGAGCATCCCATTCCCAACCAGCTTCAGGGCATGGGGGTCCAGGCTCTTCTATTTTCACCCTGGGTGCCATTGTTTCTTCTAATGGGTATAAAAAATGGAGGCCCAATGCTGGAGGAGGCACTTCCTGTGTGGCAGCCATCTTTTACTCCTGCAAGAAAGGAAGTCCTTGTCCTCCAAGCTTCCTGCAGATAAAAGTAGAACCACTAAGCCAGACGAGACTGGGTCAAGTGAAAGAGAGCTTCAATGCAACGTGTAGTCCCAGGGAGCAGATAGATATAAGACACCCAACAGGAAAGGATGGACAATCTTTAAAGGTATCCTCCTGCCAGTGATGTGATGATTAGGTAAAAGGGCACCTCCCTGATACAGAAACGGGAAAAAAAATCATTAAGAATTATATCAGAAGCATCAGGCCCATTCTTAAATATCACTTTCCCAACCATTATTTGCCTACCACTAATACTGGTTTCACACCTAGGCAGTGGCAATTAGGTGCTAATATATGAGGGTCAAACAATTACCTATGGACATTTTCCCTGGCAGTCTCAATCAAAGGCCTGGATAGTAATACAAAATGGTCTAGTTTTCTAGTAACCTCCAGATGTCTTGTTTTATAACTCTATAAGACATCAAAAAGGGAACCCTGAATTAGAATATATTTGCTAACAAAAGGGAATGCCCATTCTGTCTTCAAAAAGTCCATCGTTTCTGGAATTCTCAATATATCCACATTGGATATTACAATAATATCCAATTAGAAATCAGGAAATCATCAACAGAGAAGAAAGCAATGCATTTCCCCTCCTGTTTTCAGGAGCATATTATTGATTTATTGCTTTGGAAGACTGTATTTCAATATAGAAATCACAACTAGTAAGTAGGACCTTTGAGAATACACAATAGGATAGAGAGCTATGATTCAGGATGCCAGCTCTCTGATCCATTCCTACCCCTTTGCCCAAAATGCTTGTGTGGTCCTCCCATTTCCCCTCCACACTTTTGTGTGTTTTTCTGTGAAAAGAAGGAAATACAGAAAGAAAAAAATAAATGAATATAATTAGAACTAAAAGGTGGCATCTGAATGCCCCATAAAGATCTATGAATGAGACAGGGCTGTTTTGCAATAAACTCTTGTCAAGAAGCAGTTTTAAATACAGGTAGTCCTTAACTTATGATCATAATTGTTCCTAGCAATTACAATTGTAAAATGGGTCATCATCAGCGACCAACCTGACTTTAGAATCTTCTTTGTGGCAGTCATAACCGTAAAACCCATTGTTTGTGGTGGGCTGTTTTCTGCTGGAAAGGAAGTAAACTGCCAGTTTCCTGCAAAAACATGGTAAATCATGGTTATATGACTGAGGTACTCTGCAAATGGTCATAAATGTGGGCCAGTTGCTGAGTGATCAAAATGCAGTCACGTGACAGAGGAATGTGGCCGTTAGAACTCTGGAACTAGGTTGAAAATAGCACTTTTTTGGTGGGTGGGTGTCCCACGTAATTTCAAATAGTCACTAAGCAGCCACTCATAAATTGAGGACTACCTCCATTAAAATTCCTCCACGTCATCCTAATTTGTTCCTTCTACATATTTTATGGAGTCTTCCTAAGTCTGCTCGGGCTACCATTTTTCAGTCATTGGTGCTCTTCCTCCTACATAAATATCAGCATTCATAGCTAAGTATCAGAAACAGGGAATGAAAATAATCTCCTCCTTCAGGAATATGTCTAATCTCTACTTAACGTCATTTCACTTATGTGACAGACTACAACTGTTTAAATTTCTTCAGCTTTGAAGGTAGAGGCTCCCAGCTTAGTTGTGTATCTGGTGTCTCTTCTGTCACATCCTGTAGTGAATCCCAGAAGAGAAGAGAATTACTTACGCTTTTATTACTGGAACTACAATTCAGCAGATTTGGGAATAAGTCTTAATGAATGATAGGTATATATAGGTATGCAGGTATATCTATGAATGGATAAGTATATATAAAACAGTATTTTTCAAACTTAGCAAATTTAACAATAATGAGAGTTGAAGTCCACATCTTAAAGTTGCCAAATTTGAAAAACACTGGTATAGAATGTACTGTACTGTCTATTTGAATGGTAATATGAAAGTCCACTTTCCCTTAAGCTCTCTCTCTCAAAAAAAAAGAGATACAGATCCTACAACATTTTGAATCTCCAAAGACCTATGCAAGGCTTCTCTCTTCGTAGATTTCAGCTCAGCGTTTAGTATCATCATTCCAGATATTCTTCTAACTAAACTAAATCAGCTAGCTGTACCTGACCACACTTATAAATGGATCATAAGCTTCCTAAGAGACAGAAGCAGCAGGTGAAGCTAGGCAAAAGCACATCAGATACCTGTACAATTAGCACAGGAGCCCCCCAACGCTGTGTTCTCTCTCCACTTCTCTCTCTATACCAATGACTGCATCTCAAAAAATCCATCTGTTAAAGTACTGAAGTTTGCAGATGATACAACAGTGATTGGTCTCATTCGAGACAACGATGAATCTGCATACAGATGGGAGGTTGAACAACTAGCCTTGTGGTATGACCAGAACAATCTTGAACTGAACACAGTTCAAAACTATAGAAATGGTGGTAAATTTTAGGAGAAACCTTCCTATACTACCGTCTCTTATAATACTAGACAACAGAGTATCAACAGTAGAGAGCTTCAAGTTTCTAGGTTCTATCATATCTCAAGACTTAAAATGGACACCTAACATCAAAAATGTCATCAAAAAAGCACAGCAAAGAATGTTCTTTCGGCGTCAACTCAGAAAGCTCAAACTGACCAAGAAGCTGCTGATTCAATTCTACAGAGGAATTATTGAATCTGTCATCCGCACCTCTATAACTGTCTGGTTTGGCTCTGCAACCAAACAAGACAGACACAGACTTTAAGGGATTAGAACTGAGGAAAAAACAATTGCTACCAACCTGCCTTCCATTGAGGACCTGTATACTGCATGAGTCAGAAAGAAAATATCTACAAACCCCTCACATCCTGGACATAAATTGTTTCAACTTCTACCCACAAAATGACACTCCACTGCACACCAGAACAACTAGACACAAGGACAGTTTTTTCCCCGAATGCCATCACTCTTCTAAACAACTAATTCCCACAACACTGTCAAACTACCGTGTTTCCCCGAAAAGAAGACCCTGTCTTATATTTTTTTTAACCCCAAAATAACTGCTTGGCCTTATTTTCAGGGAGGTCTTATTATTTTGGGGTGCGTGGAGCAAGATGGGGATCCTCTTGCTGTCTTACCTGATTTCCAGCTCTGTCTCCCTAACCAGAGGAAATGGCAGGGAAGGACCGGCTGTGCATAGGTTTAAATATTTTGGGGGGCAGTTTTATTTTTTGGGGAGGTCTTATTTTTGGAGGAGTTCTTATTTTCAGGCGAGTTCTTATTTTCAGGGAAACATGATATTTACTAAGACTGTATTACTATTATTCTTCTCATCCTTCCTATTACCTATCTCCTTTCACTTATGACTATAACCTTGTTGCTTGTATCTCTACAATTTATATTTATTTGTTTCCTAGTATAATTTGATTCAGAGGTGGAATTCACTTACCTTCCCTACTGGTTTGCAAATGTGTCTTCTAACATTATCCTCTTGGGGATGGGTGATTTATTTTTGCATGCTATATAATCTTTTTGGTATTTTCAATTATACTAACCGGCACGACATCCTCTGTGCAGAGTGGTGCAAGGGTGAAAGCAGGGGTGAAATGCTCCTGGTTCAGACCGGATCACCTGATCCAGTAGCGATGGTGGTGGGTGGTTTGGAGAACTGGTAGCAAAAATCCCTGCGCTCCCCCACCCCATGCCCAGCTGAGCCACATGATCATCAGAGGCTTTTTTTTTTTACTTTTAAAAGCATTTTTTCTCCACAGAAGGCGCAGCCGAAAAAATGCTTTTAAAAGTAAAAAAAAAAGCCTCTGATGATCGCATGGCTCAGCTGGGATTGTCAGGGGCTTTTCAAAGCATTTTTTTCTGCAACCTCTTGGTTGAAGAGGTGGTAAAAAAAATGCTTTGAAAAGTCTCTGACGATCTCAGCTGAGTTGCCTGATCGGCAGAGGCTTTTCAAAGCATTAGAAAAAATGGAGAAGGATATACCAAAAGGAAATATAACTCACAATACTGCACCCAGAATGAGGAGCCATTTCCTTAGTGATGTTAAACAATTGGGAACCTGAAATTCTTAAATTATCTGCAGGATGCGAAATAGCTACCAATAAATATAACTCTCTCCCTTATGCTCTCTTCTGGAACAGGCAAACAAATGATTTGATAAATCGTTTTTTTTCTGTATTGCTCCTTCTGGTATTTATTTATCCATTTATTCTTTTCGGCAAGACTGCAGCCTCATGGTCTGTCCTGGGACCCTACAGCAATTTTTCTCCATTTTGGCCACTTTGAAGATGTGTGAACTTCCAACTCCCAGAATTACCCAGCCAGCAGACTGGCTAAGGAATTGTGGGACTTGTAGTCCACACATATTCAAGTGGCCAAAGTTGAGAAACACTGCCCTACAGAGTTACAATAAATCAAAATTCATAATTCTGGACCAGATGGATAATTGCATGCTCATCTAGTAAATCTAGACTTTAGTAAGCCATATTGACTATATCTGCATAGCACGCCCTTTGGGGATTTATACAATGCACTGAACCATCAACTTCCAAAATGGCTTGGGTTTATGTTAATTAACTAACTACACTTCCAAACCCCAGAGTTAAAACTAGCTAAAGCATCCACTGTGTCTATAACTGACTTCACTAAGCTTACCGTGAATTTAGCCATTGCAGTTAGGCTACTCAACTGTTCAATAGGGTACACTTTTGATACTAAATAAGTTTAAAATCATGCCCTTTTTCAGATAATGTGCGTCAGTTGCAGTCTGATATGTCATCTGAATCTGTAGGTCTCCAATAACTACCATTGTTTCCACCTGCCATAGAAACAGGCTGATGGAATGACTGCAAAGCAGAGTTGTTCTGACAGCAACATCTCTACTTTTCCAGCTTCTTTTCAATTTCTGTGAACATGCAGGGAATTAATTGGGCTCAGGAGGGAGGTGGGCGAAGATCCAGCAACCCCCCACTCTGTGCCTCCAATTCCAAAGCCATTAGAAATTTTTATTCCATTTTTTTAAGCTCAAGGAAAATGCGTAAGTGGCTTATATATCTGCTGTGAGACTGTGCTGCAGGGATAGTTAATTTGATTACCTCTGCATCGATCAGGATCTTAATTCTCCAATCATGCTTCAGGGTGACTTAAACTCAGCAGATCATACAGGCATGGTCTTATCTAGTATACTGTAAGGGCGACTCTAGAAAAGAGACTTTTATTTCATATTTTGCTTGTATGCATTTAGACCAAGCAAAATATGGGAAAAAAACTTTGATACCTTTTCTCAGCACCTAATAGTGTACTGATTTGGGCAGGGATGAAATCCAGCAGGTTCTGGAGAAGCGGTAGTGGAAATTTTGAGTAGTTCAGAGAACTGGTGGCGGAAACTTTGAGTCGTTCGGAGAACCAGCAAATACCACCTCCGGCTGGCCTGCGAGTGGGGTGGGAATGGAGATTTTGCAATATCCTTCCCCCGGGAGTGGGGTGGGAATGGAGATTTTGCAGTATCCTTCACCTGGAGTGGGGTGGGAATGGAGATTTTGCAGTATCCTTCACCTGGAGTGGGGTGGGAATGGAGATTTTGCAGTATCCTTCCCCTCCCATACCCACCAAGCCACACCACACTCACCGATCCATGCCCACAGAACCAGTAGTAAAAAAAATTTCACCACTAGATTTGGGCTAGCTTTTCCCAATCTGATATCTCCTCAGGTATAAAACAATTGTTAGAATCCCAAGCCAGCAGAGCCCATTGCTGAAAGGATTTATTTAAGCATATGGCTTTCATTGTTCCACCTTGTGTCTGTGATTCATCTAAATTGGCCACACATAAAGAAATTGGCAAATTCTTTAGTTAATCCCACACTAAATGCCAAACTTTTTTGTTGGGCAACTGGAATTGTTCATGGAGCATTTTGATATTCCATCTTTAGGCCCATTCCCTATATGGTAAATATAGTATTTTTAAAAGTCTTCCCTGCATCTAGTGGCAATAATTATGAACTTTAAAGTACATGAGTCGATCTGTTCTGAATCATCTGCCAATCTATTTCATTAGATATACCACAAGATTTTCCTTTTTGGGAACAAGAGGAGAAAATATTGTACAAAACTCAAGAGAACCAAGAAGGGAAAACTGAACCCTATTGCTAAACTATTCTTTTCTGAATCATACATATAATTTTATCCTAAATTGGTGGATGGTCTACCTCGAACTGCAGTTCCTTTGTTCTTGGGCTGCTGAAGTTAAACAAATCTACAGGAAAATCCTTGTGACCTAAAGCAAAATTTGTGTGGCAGCCACTCCTAACCTGATGATACATTTTGACTACAACTCCCATTTTGACCCGGGATCCTGGGAAATCTCCTATTAGGGATTTCTGGTCTCTTAAAAATGTAGCAATGGAGTTCTTTTAAGAACTGAGCACACGTTAATTTTAAAAATTAATATTTTTAACACTGGGGTTATCTCTTCCAACACTTCCTGCCCTGAAGAAATCCAGAATCCCACCACTAGTTTGGACAAAAAAAAAAGTGTGACCGAGATGCCTTGTGCCAAGTAGATCCCACTTTTGTCTTGCTCAAGGCGGATCCTGGGCTATTATTCCTTCCACCACCATCCATCTTTCCTGTACCCCCTTTCCCCCCCGTGCAGCTGCCTGGCAAAACCCAAATGCACATTCAGAAGATGCGTTTGAGCCTCTTCTCTTCTCTCTCCTCCGGGGTCCAGACTGCTAGGTTTCTCCAGGACGAGAAGCGTGTTTCCAAGGAAAGCCCCTCTTCCCTTCGGCGAACAGCCCACCCGCAGCCCTCTCCATGGCGCATGAGGCGCCCATTCATCTCTTCCCTCAAGGACCCAGGTATTCTCCTCCTGGCGCCAACCCAGCCTCCTTCCTCTCCGCCTCCTTTCTAACGGACCCGGCAGGACTAGCCCTGTTTCCCGGGGTGGAGACGGGACGATCGCGGGCTCCACGCCGGCGCCGCCGCCGCCCTCCTCCTCCCACCCCGAAGAACTGCCGAAGTTCTGGTCCCAAGCTCCGAGTCCCGTCCTTCGCGGAACCGCCTTGAAGCCCGGGCTCCCCTTCCAGCCCTAACGGACCCGGAGAAGCGCCGAGTCCCCGCGCGAAGCTCCAAGCCCGACGATCCTCCTCCGGCTCCAGCCGCCTGCTTAAAGCCCGGGAGTCCCGGCTCCAACTACTTCTCCGCTCCCCCTTTGTTTCCTCCGCTCACTCGCCCGCCCTCCTTCCCTTCTTCGCCCGCCTTGGCGCGCCCCGGGCCCGGCTGCGCTACCTGGGCCGGGGCGCCTCCAGCGCGGCTCTCTTTTAGGGCTCTTGTGGCGGCGGCGGCGACGGTAGCAGCGGCAGCGGTAGCAGGAGCAGCATTGGCCGCGGCGGCGGCTCCGCCTTGAGTTCCGCGGCGCCCATCATACCCTGGCCGGCTCGGCCCGACCCAGCCCGTCGCCTCGCCCGCTGCGCCGCTCCAGCCCTCCTCGCCTTGAACTGCCCTGGAGGTGGCCACCAGGTTGGTTCCCGGGCTGCGCCGGAGAGGCTGGGGTTAGTCCCCCCTCCACAGGGCAGGCAGTGGCTGCGATCCCTGTCAGTCAGCGCCGAAAGGAAGGGGAAGCCGGCTTGGGACAGCCCCTCGCCCAAAGGGGGAGGGGGAGGCTGGGTAGGGTTGCCTTGCCACGATTGCTCCATGGAGGAGTCGCCGAGCCGGGCCCCTCGCTGGACGATTTCCCTCCGCCCGCTGGGATGCGCCGGGGCCCAATGGCGCGCATCTGGGCCCGCTGCTCCTTCTCCTTGCCCTCCCGGGCCCCTTTTCTCTTTCTCAAAAAGGGCTGGAAGGTATCGAATTAGCAGCATGCTTAGGGATGGGTTTTTTTGTGTGTGCATATATGTGTGTTTGTGTGTGCATGGCTTCTGAGTATGTGCAGAGTGCCCTTCCTCGTCCTCGGGAAAGGAATGACCATCTCTAGGGAAGGCACAGAAGTAGAAAGATGAAAGGGGGAATCTCTGGGTTTCTATGGCCCAATAGAAAGCAGTGCTGAACACAGATTTGAAAAATGGTAGCATCAACCTGGACAAACCAAGATGAGTTTCAGGATTTCACTGAAAATCCAGAACTGCGGGACTGGATTAGATGGATCAGTGTTTACAGACTTGGGTCTTTTCAAATGGGATTTTAATCTGGCACTTATTTGTCTTATTAACTTAATTTTTACTAGGGTTCCAAGTGATGCTGTGGTCCTTAGTTAACCTCCAGCATTTGCCACTTACTACTTTTCCTTTAAAATATAATTCAATAGAAAAGACTCACTGAGGAGGAAGAGATGGAATAAGCCTTGTCAAAAAAATCCCTAGCCCTAAAACTCTTGCCATCTAAGACAGCATGAGACAATGCCTTTTAAAAGGAGCACGATATGACATGGCGCCTCTCTGCACATGTTGCTGAAGTTAAGTTAGGAACACCAAACTTTGCCTGCACTCAGGGATGGGTTTACCAAGGAAAGAATATGAGGTAGAAAGTATATCTACCTACCCACCAATTTGTATAATTCATAGTGACTGGCCTAAATTTAAAAACCTCCAAAATAATAATAAAAAAATCTTAAAAGTAGCAGACTCAAGAACTATTGAATTATTTCTTAACCAAAGATTTTAAGGAATCCTTGCTCATGCCTGGTAAACTTTTTTGACAGTTTTCAATAGACAGGATCACTACAGAAAAAGTCAATCAATCAGTCAGAACTTCAATCAAAATAGAGCTGAAAGTCTTACCTTGGAGGTCTTCTAGTCCAGCCCCCTGCTCAAGCAGGAGATCCTATACCATTTCAGCTGTCCAGTCTCTTCTTAGAAAACCTTCAGTGATGAAGGACCCACAACTTCTGAAGGCAAACCCTTCCTCTAGTTAATTGTCCTCATTGTTAGGAAGTTTCTCCTTAATTCTATGAATCCTGGAAGAGTGCCTCAACTTCTGAATGATGAAGCATACTGACCTTGGTACTATCCTTCTTAATGCCTTATATGCATACATAGGCTGTGATAGTACAATCATATGCTCTGCACTGTGATTTAGTGTGGGTTAAGGAGCTCGGCTAAGACCACCCAGGTTCATCCTTGAACCCAAGAAGCTCATTTAATTATTTGAAGCTTATCTTAGCTCTCTGTCTCACAGGCTTAAGGAGAAATAGAATCTAGGACTATGGATGCCAATTTAAGTTCTTCAAAGGAAAATGGGATATAAATTAATAAATATCACTACTGGTAAAAATTGTAAAAACCCCTGAGGTCTGGATTCCTGCTTTGGAGGTTGGCTAGAAAGTATGGTCATTTGATAATCTTATTAGAAGTTCAATATTTTGATAAGCATGAAAGGTCAAAAATGTTGGAACCATTGTTATTTTTTAAATTTTTAATTACCGGTAGATTTTTTAAAATTCTGCCTTTATTATTTTATATGTAACTCAAGGTGGCAAACATACTTAATACTTCTTCCTCTTCCTATTTTCTCCACAACAATCCTGTGAAGTGGGTTGGGCTGAGAGAGAAAGCTTTAATGCCTAAGGTAGGACTGTAACTCATAGCTTCCTGTTTCTAGCATGGTGCCATAACCACTAGACCAAGCTTTTGAAAAAGAGCCTGGGGATGTGGGTAGGGCAGCTTTCCAAGAAGTGATATCTGAGCTGGAAATCTAGGTCTTTTAATCCCAAAACTGGTTATGTGATAGGAAAGTAAGAGTCATTGCACTTTGCAGAGTGCAATTACCTGAGGAGAGAGAAATTTCCCTACAACTGGTCTCACAACAACAGTTTAATATTTTGTTGGGCTTCCGAGCCATTCATAACAAAGAGTGCTCCCAAACAATTGAATACATACCTACCCTCCAATAATACAAAGGTTTCATCTTTACAGGGGAGTGGGAGGTGTGAGTACCCTTTTAACAATTAAGGATGACCTGATCATGTCCAGCTTTCCTTTCAGTTAGGCAAGCAGTGGCAAGTTGTAATAAAGAATTCAGGTAATCCTTGACTTATGGCCAGTTGGTTAAGCACCATTCAGAGTTACAGTGGACAGCCTCGGAAAGAGTACTTTATAGCCCTTCCAGATGTTGTAAAATATCATGCCACACCCATCTGCCCTGTGAACATATGACCACATTTTGGGTACTTGACAACCAGCTCATATTTACAACAGGTTGCACCACCACAGTTACCCGACTGCAATTTGTGATTTTTTTGGCAAAAACTGCCCATTTAGCAGAATGAGATCGCACTTAGGATGGTATGATTCGATTAATGCCTGCTGTAAAACCAGTTTTAAAGTCAGGTCCGGTCACATCGGTGCCTCAACTTTCAATCGTGACAGCTTACAACCAAAATTTCAGTCCCAATTGCAGTTGTAAATTGAGGACTACCTATATGAAAATCAGGATAAGGATAACAGAATAACAGAGTTGGAAGGGACTTTGGAGGTCTTCTACTCCAAACCCTTTGTTGTCTGTTTGTTGAAATGAATATTACAGTCTGATTGACTAGGTATTAATTCCAATGATTTAAAGTCATGAAACTATCATTGCCATTATCATCATCATTATCACTTCCCCTCCCTCTCTTCCTCCATCCTCCATCCTCCATCCTCCATCCTGTTTATATTTGGTAGAACAAAAACACCAAAATCAACTAGCGGTACGAAAGAGTTATCTTGTTATTCTGTGCAGAGTCATCGTTAGTAAAAGACATTAAGTCACATCTATGATATTTCTTCTCTCACACTTTTTGGTTCTATAACCGAAGCTGAACATGGAATGCAAATGAACTTGGTAACTTTTCAGTGTTCACTGAATCTTATTTTTTTGGCATAGCAGATAAAAATCGATGCTCTGCTCTCTCTAAGTTGGAGCTAAGCCATAAATTCAGCTGGGTTAATTGTTAAGCGTCTCTCAAAAGAAATCTGGGTATATGAGGGGAAAATGAATGGCTCTCCTATTAAAGCTCTCTACCTTTCTCATACACTTTTAACAGAATTCCTTAGAGACTGAAGGGAGTCTAGCTAGTCAAAACAAGTTGCATTTCTGGCAAATCAAGAGTTGGCTTTGCTTTAGGATGCTCCTGTGAGTGAAGTTCCTGAAAAGAACCACTGGATGGCAAACTCAGCATAGACAAGAAAAGGACTTTTATCCCATCCAAGATAATGAATACTTTTTCTCCTCATCACTCAAAACTGGTTCTTGCCTTGAAAGGCTCGATTGGTCTGTGAAAGAAAAGCCTGCCCTGCTTTTGGCATACCAGGTGTTTGCTCAAAAATGCTGTTTGCAGACATTCTGGAAAATTTAATACATGGGGCAAATAAAAGCTGAGGTAACAGGGAGTGTATTAAGGAAGCTGTTGGTGTTTAGCTTCCCTCCAGGTTGGACCCAAGCAAAGGCAGACAAAATCTGAGATGATTAAAGATTCAACCATCTCTACAGTGACCTGGGAGGAAACTGCCAACTCAGTGGGAATGATATCATTCGGGAAAACCCCAACAACTCAAACTGGATTTGGTATCTTGAGTTAGATCACATATATCAATTGTAACTTTTCAACCTGCCAAAAGAAAATATCTGTGCAACGTGGATGCTGATAAGAGAAAATTAAAAATGTAAAATTTACCAGTGAACTTCACATCTTCAACATTTACTTAATTCGATTCAGATCCCACCTTTTCAATCAGCAGCACACAGCACTCCCTTGTCTATTTTCCCCCAATAGGTAGGAACAACAGGTAGGCTGGATTAGGAGAGTCTCCTGACTCTTAGTCTAACACTTAACTACTGGCTCATTTGGGAGTTTTACACATTTGAGATGTGGCTGCTCAACTCCAGTGGATGTCACAAATACAAGTTAGGAATGTAAAATTTAGCCTCAGAATTAAAATTGTGAGCACTTTGTGCAAGTTTATTAACCTCTTATATAAAGCAACTATTGAATGGTTGGGGGAGCAGTGCTTTTACTACAGTAGATAAATACTATTTATTTATTTATTTATTTATTTATATTAAATTTATAGACCGCCCTTCTCCCTGAGGACTCAGGACGGTGTACAGCCAGAATTAAAAAACACATAATATAAACAATAAGAACAATTAAAAATAGAATAATAAATTTCGGCTCAAATTAAAATACCAATCCCCATTAAATTTAAAATTTAAAATACTGCTTGAGCCAGCCCCACGTGATTGCCTCACGTATTGCCTCACGTGAACTGTACTTTCTAAGAGCTAATTGCCAGCATCCCTACCTCAGTTTCAGATCTTCTGTCCTACTAACAATATTTATTTATTTGTTAATTTGTTGCCTTATTGTTTGATGATCTACCAGCAGGGGTGCTATTCAGCAGGTTCTGACAGGTTCCGGTAGCGGAAATTTTGAGTAGTTTGGAGAACCAGCAAATACCACCTCTGGCTGGCCCCAGAGTGGGGTGGGAATGGCGATTTTGCAATATCCTTCCCCCAGGAGTGGGGAGGGAATGGAGATTTTGCAGTATCCTTCCCCTGCCACGCCCACCAACCCACGCCCACAGAACCGGTAGTAAAAAAATTTGGATTCCACCACTGCATACCAGGAATGTCCTTAATAAGTAGCCTTCAACTTGTTTAATGGCAGCTTTGAAAAGAGTGCTTTACAGACACTTCTAGTCATTGTGAAATGTGCTTCCCCCACCACAGTCACCTGACCACATTTTGTGCACTTCGCAACTGGCTTACAACTGCAGGGTTGTAACCACAGGACCCAGATCTGCAATATCCTGCAAAAAGACCCCACCCATTTGGGAGAATGGATTCGCTTTTATGACTGTGTGATTTTATTTGTTTTTTGTTTGTTTGTATCCTGCCTTTTTATTTTTAGAAATAAGGTGGTGAACATATCCAACATACCCTTCTCCTATTTTTCCCCCAACCCTATCTCTCAGGGTTGGGCTGAGAGATAGTGACTAGCCCAAAGTCCTTATGTGACATTCATGACTAAGGTGAAACTTGAACTCATGGTCTCCTGCTTTCTAGCCTAGTGCGTGAACCACTAGACCAGACCAATTTACTTAACAACCATATGATTTGGACTTATAGCCAAGTGATTCTCTTAATGGCCATCATAAAAACAATTGTAAAATTGGGTTTGATCCAGAGATGCCTCGACTAAATAACTGAAGAAACTTATGAATGAAGTTCTGGTCCCGATTGTGAGTTGAGGACTATCTGTTTTTTTTAAAAACCATTTGTTGTTCCCATTCATTAGTTTTGAGCAAATGCATCTTTCCCTCCTTGTTAAACTATTGTAATTTGCTGTGTCATATTGTTTATCACAGTACATCAGCCTGAGGCTTTCCAGATGTGTTAGATGTTATGGTCCCAACACATCTGGAGGATACCTGCCAGAAGAAGGCTGTCATTGGACACAATACAAAGAACAGGAGGCACCAAACAAGAAAAATAAACTTCATTTCATGCTAGGCATTTTGTAAACTGTCCCTTTGTCTGCACTCTTAATTTTATGGTACTAATTAAGGCTGATAACTTAAGCAATCAAGCAATTATATTAATTAACCTAATCCACTGTTTTCAAGCAATGTTGAATTATGAAAATCTAGCTAGATTAATAAACCTTTGTTTTTAGTACACATAGTTAAAAAAACAATGGCTGCCTACGTCTTGCAACAGGCATTTCTTGTCACATATAGAGAAAAGATGGCTTTTTTAACTTGTGTAAGGCCCAACTACCTTAAGTCCCCAAAAAATGAAAGATGGCCTAATTTTTATGTAAAGCTACAAGTAGTCCTTGTTTAGCAACTGTCTTGTCTAGCAATGTTCACAGTTAGGACAGAAAAAGTAACTTTGTGATCAGTTCTCTATGACCTCCGTGGCTCTGTAAAGCAATGGAAAGCTGGAGTAAGATCATAAGTACAGTTGCAGTTCCACTTAATGACTGCTTTGCTTAATGACCAAGTGGCTGGTCCCACTTGTAGTCACTTAATGAGGACTGCCTGCATTCCGATTCCCAGCAAATCTCACATTTACAAAGAAATTCCCATTGACTTGTCTTATGCATAAGTAACTGCACAAAAGATTACGCCATTAATTCATTAACCGATTGCAGATCATATAATTAATAAATTTAAACCAGTGGAAGCTTAAGGGAATCTTTTTCTAGCTCTCTGCAATTCAGGTTCCTTTATGTTTCCACTTCCTCTTGTTTCCTCACTCTGGCCGATTCTGTTCTGCTGAAGGCTTCTGTGAAACTTGAAAGTGTGTGTAACAGTAACAGAGTTGGAAGGGACCTTGGAAGTCATCTAGTCCAACCCGCTGCTCATGCAGGAGACCAATACTAGGGATTCTGACTCCAACATGTTTAAGTAAAGTATAGATAGATATACCATGATTGCATTTGTTATCCCTAAAGAACAGGGGAGAGACCCGCCTGCATTAAGACCCTGACTCAAGAACCTCTCTTTTAGCCCTCTCTCACCAAACTCAGATGTCCTGAGTTTTGCCCTCCCTTTCCCCCAGGCCTTCATCGTTCACACTTTCTCATTAAGCTGCTGTCTCTCTCCTGCCAATTCCAGCAAGCTGGGGCAGACTAACCGGTTCCTTTGCCAGGAGGAGAGAAGCAGCAAGGGAAGGAGGGGGTGCCTTTGTCCTGACAGGGTTCCCCCACACACCTGTCAGCCCACCCACTCATTAATCTGCTGAGTGCATGGACCCCCAAGGACAAGTAGCATGCAACACCCCCACACACCGCTGGCTCAGGCTGTCCCCTCTTGCACCATTCGTCATGTACCCCAATATTTTACAATCTGACCTCTATTCTTAGACTCCCAGACACAGGTCTGGCTGTCAAGGGGCCGCGACTGATTTATGTGGGGAAGATTTCTGCTTCTCCAAGCAGCTGCAAAGGGAAGACAGCGGCAGAGGGGGTTCTGCATGGTGGTAGTAATTGAAAGTGAGTAGCAAACACCCCTTTTCTAAAGGAATCTACACTGGGTTAAAATGCCAAGTTTAGCATGGCTAAAATCCCTGTTCAGATTGTTAGAAATTGGAAGGAGATCACTGCAGGATATTTGGATTAATCTTACATTCAGTTAGGTGCCCTTTATTAAGCCCATTTCGAGAAGCGTTGCAATAATCTACTACTATCCCCACATGAATCTGGTGGAATGATAAACCGGGAGTTCATTTTTATATGTGATGTCCTTGCAGCAGGAAGGGAAGTGAAATTATCACAGTTGATTTCATGATATCAAAAGCTCATCTGTAACTACCATAAAGGATATACCCTGTTTCCCCCAAAATAAAACATCCCCTGATAATAAGCCCAATCAGGCTTTTGAGTGCATGGCAGTAAGGCCAAGCGCTTATTTCAGGGTTCAAAAAAATGTAAGACAGGGTTTTATTATCGTAGAAACATGGTAAAACTTTCTGAAAATCCATCCTGTTTTACCCACCCTCATCAGTAAATCTGGATTTCTGAACATTAGGAGGCTGTTAATTACATTTGTGAAGCTGCTGTCAGATTCTCCAAAATTTTATCTATTTCTTGCCAATTAAGGATTTTGTTTTGTTTTGTTTTTTAAAGGGAAAGGGGTTAGGGTTGGATAATAAAATCCCTACTCCTGCCGTTCATTCTGAAATCTCATTTATAAGGGTAAGCTGACCAGATCCCATCACAAAAATGTGGGCAATTAGTAAGTGTTAGTCATATTTACCGTGTTTCCCCCAAAATAAGACCCTGTCTTATATTTTTTTTGAACCCTGAAATAAGTGCTTGGCCTTATTGCCATGTACTCAAAAGCCCAATTGAGCTTATTATCAGGGGATGTCCTATTTTGGGGGAAACAGGGTAGTAAGCTTGTATTTTTTTTTTTATCTTCTAAAATAATTGTCCAGGATTTTTTGTAGCCTAGATCTGATTGATCTGAAATGGGAAAAGATTGAGTAAAGAGGTTTATTTATTTATTGTTTATTTATTATTGTAGTCAAATCCCACTCATTTAGGATTGGATTAAGTGACTTCTGTGATTCCCTTCCCATTTCCAGAATCTGTGATATTGAGACAAGTATCTGTTCCTTGGTGACTTACAACAATGAGGAATTGCTGGTTTGCCAAGGGATATCACTAGTCTACCATCCCTGAGAGGGCCCCTTGGATCATCTCAACCCACAACCACAATGCTTTTCTAGCAAGGTCAAATCAATATTTGATTGCCAGTTCAGTTAGACGAACCCAGTATGGAGGCATAATACAACTTTCCTTAGTAGATCTAAAATTCCTGTGGGGTTTTTTTTTTTGGCATAAACCACTCACTAAAAGGAAAATTAATTTGTTTACTATTCCTTAGCAAGCCTGATTAATTAAGTTAAGAGAAATGTAGAATTGCTGATTGCATTGAAACAACTACTTTTAACCATGCATTGTAAATCAACCTCAACATATCTGGGAGTGACAGTTCTTATCACCCCATTCTTCTTGGAATTTATAATCTAACATTGGGAGGGGCCAGGAAGACTGCTGTGGATGGGAGTTTAGAATAGCATTAGGTGCCTGATTGGGGAGGAACATGCATACGTAAAGCCCATTGCACTTTTTACTAGTAAAGGATTACATACTAGATAAGAAAAAGTACATTTTCTTTCCTCTGCCAGTCTTGCTTTGTCTTTTTTTCAAGTCATGTTTACAAATAGGTGGTTTTTTAATCAGTTTTGACGTCCTGGGGCAGGAGGGGGCACTGTTGTAAGTATGTCAAGGGTGATGAAAGTCTGTCTAAAATAAAGGATCTGGGTTCTGAGGAAAGCCCAACTCTCCCTCTGAAAGATGGGATAAAGCCAAGTGCAGCTCTCCCTCAACACTGCCTCCCTGTCACAAGGCCAGCTGGTGGCTTCTGGCCTACTACAAGCCAAAGAGGAGCCCACAGCTCCTGGGTTCTCCAGCTTCTCCCATATGGCTACGTGCCCTCCCTGCGGCCCAGCCCCTGGATTGCCTTCCCTCACTCGGCAGTAATGTCAAACAGTTGTCTGTGGTTGGAAAATAATGTTTTTAACTGACAATTTGGAAACTTGTGAGAGTGTTCAGCGTGTGATGGAGTGGAGGGAGCAACTGGGAGGTACCCAGGCTGCGGAAAGGGACATAGGCACACGTACACACAATGCTGGATGGTGCCCAAACCCTTAACGCCTTCTCTTTGTCTTTTGAAAGGCACAGCACCTCTCTGTTTTTAATTGACAAGGAGGTGAGTTTTATGACACGCTGAGTTTTCGCTTTTGACGAGCTAAAATGGGCTTTGGTACATTGTTAATGGTTAATGGTTCAGCAATTTTGCTTCAAGCTATCAGAAGTAAACTGCAAAAATCTGGATAACCACCAGAGGGTGCCATGGAGATACAGAAATTGTAAGATCTGGATTTTTGCACTGTAAGATCTGTAGCCTTGGTGTGGGAATCCAGGTCTCATTTTGAGACAATCCACCACGTTAAGCCACAATATGGTTTACTTTCTTAGGGACAACATGTTGTAAGACTACAGTTACATTTTGTTAGTCTTCTGTATTTAAGGTTTAGTATGCTAGGTGGTAGATAACACTACTGTGTTTATTAGGAACCTACTGCAATCCTCGTTTAGTGATCACAATAGGGACCAGCAATTCAGTCATTAACTGAAGCAGTTACTAAGTGAAACTGCAACAATTTTATTTCAACTTTCCTTTGCCCTATAGATGTGTGAAGGTCATAAATGTGAGGATTGATCATAAACTTATTTTTTCATCACTGTTGTAACTGAATGGTCACTAAATGAGGTAGTCATTAAATGAGGAGTCTACAAGGCTTTGTTCTTTAATATTTACTACTTATCCCAGAAAAGCCAAAAATTCATTGGCCTAAAGATTTATATGGCTAACTTTAAGCCACAATAACCTTCAGTGCCACCCTGACCCCTTTCCCCAGCCTTCAGCTTTCAGTTGGGTTATTTGCAGCCATGACATCTCTGCCAGGGTTGGTTGGGGATGATGGGATCACAGCCCACCAAATTGTAAACACTGCATTTGGGAAGGCTGTTTTAAGTGGCCATGAGGAAAACAGGACTTTTATATAGCACAGAGGGGGACACAATGTAGAAACCCAATCTGATTATAAAGGAACAAATCTTGTTATAATCTAGAGAAGGAAGGGTTTGTCTAGCTAGCCATCAGTTGATTCATAGGCTGACAGTTGGTCCTTTCTCCTTCCCCCTGTCCTCCCTGGCCCTTGGCTTTGCTGGTAAATCCAAATGATTTTCCTGTCCCAAAGAAGAGAGGAATCTAAGGAGCACAGTTATACAGTAATTTGGTTTGCTTGGAGATGATAGGAAGACAGTAAGTCAAGGGAATGGTGGAATCAGGAATGATGCTAGAAGAGAATAGATTTATGAAAGCCTCACTGATGTTTCTCTATCTTTTTTCATACAATCCTACAACCATGGCAAGAGAGCGAGTTGGCTTAAAGTGGTTAAAGGCCCCAAAGTAGAAACCAGGAAATTGTGACTTCTAGTCTCAACTTAAGCCTGAAGCCAACTTGGGCAAGTCAATCCTCAGCAGTAAGAAGATGAACTACTTCTGAAAATGTTGCCAATAAAATTGCAAGGAATTGTCCAGGCAGTCGCCAGGGTTGCCTAAGTTGAAGGCACAAATATATCTCATCACGGTAATCAGTACCGTGGCTTGAGATTGTTAACTTTGCGTTGTTTCTTAGAGATATATTGGGTGCTTTTGTCCTAGGGCAGTGTTTCCCAACCTTGGCATCTTTAAAATGGGTGGACTTCAATTCCCAATGCCAAGCTTGGGAAACACTGCACTAGGGATTCCTTGTTTAAGAAAGCCAAGCTATAGATTTCTCCCTCTCTAGAAGATTATCTCAAAGTCTGGCCCAACTTTTTACAAAATGCCTTGTTTTTCCTTACTTGAAGCTGTCGGTCTCACTTCCTTTGGTTTCGTTCTTGGTCACACTTGAGAGTGTGTTCACAGAATGCCAAGAACCGGACATTTGTGGTCTTCAATGCAAATGAGAATTCATGAGCCATGTATGGAACAGCAAGTGGAAACACCATTGTCTGCCTTTCTGTCTGGATTCAGCGTCTCAGCTCCAATGTCGAACTGAAATAGCACAGCAAAGAGACAGAGAATAATATCTGTCCTACTTATTATACGTGATGGAACTTATAAGAGGCTTAGCTTACAATTTCCCTTTTCTGAGGGACTGGGAAGGAAGAAAATTTGATCGGTAGCAGTTCTGATTCTTTCCTGAGACGAAAGGGATGTTTATCCAAGGAAATCTATAGGTGTATCTAACACTTTGTCTTTTAAAAAAATATTTTATGAAGATCTGCAAATGGATAGAAATCTATTCTAGTGCCTTTAAGCAAACTGAGGGCTGCACACGGGGCTGATTCAGACTGAGACCTGTTTTTGATTTTTAAAAAAACATTTAGTAAGATCAATAAAGGGCAGCATGGCTCAAAGGACTATATTCGCCAATTGCCACATGTCAAATACCACATCAACATGTCTGCATTTATAGTGACTCACAAGCCATAGTAAGAGGCTCCATACACAGACCGCCCTGGTGTGTTCTTTAATAGCATTGGCACACCCACATATTACGCAGAATTCAACCCACTTACGGATAGGAAGTTGCATTCAAAACATGCACACAAAATGTTGACAAACCTTTGCTTCAGGCAAAATTGTTAGTGTTGTGCCCCCAAACTTTCCTTATTCATCTCTACCCATCTTGGTTTAGCATTAAAAAAAAAAGTGTGTACTGCTGTGAACAAAGTGGAAGGTTTTAAAGAGAAAGATGTTGATACCACTCTCAAGTATTAAAACATATACAGTATATTCTCTCCCCCCCCTCTCTCTCTTTCTCTCTCTCTCTCACACACACACACACTCAGTTGCTTTTTCCAAACCAGTCCTCCCTCCCTCTGCAAACTTCAACAGCTGCCTGAATTGCCTCCAGCACAAAAGCTTCTGTTCTTTTACATATACATATATTATATCACACACGAACGTATTAAGTTTCTCTCTCTCACACACACAGACATAACTACTGTCCATTTTTAATGAATAAGTATTGCTGCTCTCACATGTGTTAGCCATTATACTTCTATTGATTATTTTATTCATTCATTCATTCATTATTCATTCATTATTCATTATACACTCAGGAGCCTGAGTGGCGTAGCAGGCTAATGCCTCCTATTAAGGCAGCATTTAACATCCAGCTGTCTGCAATTACTCGAGTTCTAATCTCACCAGGCTCAAGGTTGACTCAGCCTTCCATCCTTTCTAAGGTGGGTAAAATGAGGACCCGGTTTGTGGGGGCAATAAGCTGACTTTGTATAAATATACAAAAGTATGAAGGCTATTGCTTAATGCATTGTAAGCCACCCTGAGTCTCCAGAGAAGGGCGGCATATAAATATAAATTAAAAAAAAAATATTCATCACATTTACATAGTGCCAAATCTTTTGACTTTTATGTCTCCTTTAAAACTCTCCGAAGCCTGTTTATGTGCTAACTATAGCACAAAAACCACAGTTAATTGCGGAACATTAACATTAGTAATAATAAAGGCCAACAAAAGTTAAAATGGAACTGCAACATTCAGGAGCAGTGTGCCACTGGATGCTGGTTGATACAAGATGGGCAATAGTGAGGTGGCTTGTAAGCATTAAATGCGGCTTTGGGACTCATCATCTGTAAGCTTCTGGATGAGATATATATCAGTGGGATCAAACAAACCTTAAAAAGGACAACTTATCACTTTATCAACCAGTAGGCCCACTCCTAATGCTTACTTGCATGCATAATTCTGTTTGCTGACAGAGGGCACTTAACAAATTTGCCCAGCTGCAAGAAATGGCAAATAAACAGATGTCTCCATTGTGGCGCACCAGGAACTCCTGCTCCGTGCCACTGATACACTGATGCAGAGAGATGCACATGCATGACAGTGTTTGCTATCTCCCGCCTCTGTGAGTGACACATGGGGGATGTTTGATGCACATCTGGCAGAAGGGTTGTGTTACTCCATCTGGAGGGTTGTGTAATGTACATTCCTCAGACTGTGAACTAGCTGTTCCCACACCCACCTCCGTTGGAGAGGTACTTGTGCTTGTACCTACAGAGATGTGACTGCACTGAAAAGACAAGGCTAAAGCAGTTGCTTTGAAGCCCTTCCATACATGGTGGATAGGGCCTAGCGGGGATAGGGCCTAGCATGCAAGAGTGTGAGGCAAAGGCAGAGGAGTTATAGGCCTGTGGTGTGGAATCACTGAAACAACATTTCTACATAGCGGATGTGCAGGATCTGGGGCCTGGGGACCACATCCAAAGCTCCAGGGAACTTTGGAGCTATTGATCATTTATTGTGGTCACCGATCCAAAAAAAATAATAATAATAATTCTAATCAAAAGCAACAAGAGTGGCTTACAGATTGAAATGAAACACATTAAACCAATAAAATGTATGCCAATAAATGCAGTAAAACCTAAGTTGTGTGACGATGCTTGGTCCGTGACCTGCATTCACAGGTCTTCATAGCAAAAAAAACAGAAAAGCTGCTGCAGAAAAGCAGCAGCTGCTTCTTGCATCAAGCTCCATTTACAAAGATCCAACAAGTTACAGTTCATTTAGTGACCATTCAAAGTTCATTTAGTGGTCATTCATTTAGTGACCACTCAAAAGTTACAACGGCACTGAAAAAAGTGATGATCATTTTTCACAGTTACAACCTTTGCAGCATCCCCATGATCATGTGATCAACATTCGGATACTTGGCAACTAGTTCATACTTATGACCATTGCAGTGTCCTGGGGTCAGGTGATCACCTTTGGCAACCTTCTGACAAGTAAAGTCAATGGGAAAACCGGATTCACTTAACAACCAGGTTACTAAGTTATCAACTGCAGTGATTCACTTAACTGTGGCAAGAAATGTCGTAAAAGGGGACAAAACTCTCTTTAACAAATGTCTCACCTAACAACAGAAATGTTGGGCTCAGTTGTGGTCGTAAGTGGAGGACTACCTGTACTTTCATAGGCAATGCGAAGCTTATCAGCTGATCTTTCTAACATCAGGAAAGGGCTGAATGGAATAACCCAGTTAGCGTCCTAAATTATGAACTGCTTGTAAATGTGCATGAAATGAAATGAAAGAAGACTTAAGATCTGCCTCCCTCCCATCCACCCCTTTCCTGAGGACACCCCACTCAAAGGGGTACCATTGGCTAAATGGCAGACTGTCATACAGGAACATTATGATGGCAGGGGACTAGGAATGCCCTCTGGCTGCCCCGGTGGCTCTTTGGAGAATTGCTCCCCGGGGGACCCAACTGTGCAGTATCTGCACCTCCCCTACACACCGGTTGTGCCTTCCCACCCCCTCTGGTCACCCCTGACCGATCCCCAAGCATCCACCCACTCCTCTTAACACATTTGTTGCCATTCCCTTTGGTAGCTGGATGCCAAGAGCAGGAGACAGAAATAGCTGCGCCTGGTAGACTATAGGATGAGAGGAACAAAAGGCAGCACGCCTGGAATCTCAGGCACCCTGCTTCAAACAGGAGCCGGATCAGAGCAGGCTCAACATTTGCCAGGTGCAGCTGGAGGCAGATCTGAACGCAGAGGGGGTGACGGGAAGAAAGCCATTCCTGGCTGATGTGCTTGGAGGATTGGGTTACTCGGAAGCTGGGGAGGGGGGCACTGAAGAGGGAAGAGGGTAAGGAGGGAGCAGCAGAGACTCCCATGGGGGAGAGAGATCCCAATCCCAGTGCAATTATAATGGACCATTTGCAAAGTCTTCGCTTTGGATCACCCCAGAATTTTTTTCAGGTTTCAGATTTCAGAAAGGCTCTGCTATCACTGACGTTGCCAAAGAGGCACAGGTAGTCCTCAACTTACGACGACGACCGAGGCCAAAATGTATGTTGCTAAGTGAGAAATTTGTTCAGTGAGCATTTCCCCGTTTTACGACTTTGCTTGCCACATTTGTTAAATGAACCACTGAGGTTGTTAAAGTTAGTAACACGGTTGTTGAGTGAATCTGGCTTCCCCATTGACTTTGCATGTCAGAAGTTGCAAAAGGGGATCACATGACCCCTGGGACATTGCAACCGTCATAAATAGGGACCACTTGACAAGCATCTGAATGTAATTCACAAGACCATGGGCATGCAGCAACAGTCGTAAACGTGAAAAATGGTCATAAGTCACTTTTTTCAGTGTGCCGTAACTTCAAATGGACATTAAACTAACTGTTGTAAATCGAGGACTACCTATACTGAAAAATCGTTGAAAGTCATTTATATAGCCTGAACACTATCTCTGGAAAACATCAGGGGCAATAGAGCCATGGGTGGAACGCTGGACTACTGGTGTTTGGGGATTTAGAATAGAATAGAATAAAAGAGTTGGAAGGGACCTTGGAGGTCTTCTAGTCCAACCCCCTGCTCCCTATACCATTTCAGACAAATGGTTGTCCAGTCACTTCTTAAAAACTTCCAGTGTTGGAGAATTCACAACTTCTGGAGGCAAGTTGTTCCACCTGTTAACTTCTTTTAACTGTCAGGAAATTTCTCCATAGTTCTAGGTTGCTTCCTTCCTAGTTTCCACCTGTTGCTTCTTGTCCTGCCCTCAGGTGCTTTGGAGAATAGCCTGACTCCCTCTTTGTGGCAACCCCCGAGATATTGGAATGCTGCTATCATGTCACCCCTAGTCCTTTTTTTTTTTGTCCACATACATTTGTGGGCCTGTGTGTGAATTTGGCGCATTGAGACTAGCTCTGCACGTCCAAGAACTCCTGTTACAAACAACAGGTTGTTACCATTCAACCAAAGCATTTCTCCTTAGAAACTGATGTGAAGAACAACATGATGTATCTGACTTTCTTCTCCGCTTTCTCTACTTCTGAATGGCTGAATATGACGTGCTGTGTTAGGATACCAGTTGAGTGAAAAGAGAAAAATGCTGGCATGACCTTCTGCTTTATGGCAAGTGGACTATAGTTACTGTACTTACTGAGTAGCCTGAAAACATGTATGTGGTGAAATCATCATTTTAGCCATTGTCTATCCGCTGCAGGATGAAGACCTCTTCCGCATGTTTCCAGCCAATATGGTCCTGGGCTTTCCTTTGCCAATTGGGCCCACAATATTTGCTGATGTCTTCGATCGATCTTGTTTTAGGTCTCTTTCATGGACGCTTTTTATCAAGTGAGCTCTATTCTCTGACTGCTTTGGTCCACTTGCCATCAGTTCTTCTTGCCCATTTCCAGTTCAATTCTTTTACTCTCTTGATTATATCGTATAATTTTGTTTGTTCTCCGAGAAGCGAAATATCTTCAAGGAAAACAAAATCCAACTGCCTTTTGTAAAAACACCTTTGGGACAACCATGACCTGGATGACTGAAAATCTCCATAGCTATTCATAAATATAGGAAGCCTTGCCCAATCTGGTGCCCACCAAGTGTTGGGACTGCGATATCCAGAATTTCACAGCCGGCATGCTGTATGTTCCATCATGCAAGGCAATCTGCCAGCTGTGGAATTCTGGGAGTTGTAGTCCCAATATAACTGGAGGGTGCCAGACTAGAGAAGACTGATACATACAGAGACACTGGATTTATCATTACTGTGTTTGAGCAACTCTACCTTAAGTTTTTCTTTAATTTCCACATTGCACCCTATTCCAGGGGTGGCCTTCATCAGTGGGAGAGGAAGGGGGTGTCCGTGTCCCTCTGTTGCAGCATCAATTCTGGGACTCATCAGGGCCAAATTAAAAGAAGAGGGATGTGGCATTGAGTGGGTGGGAAGTGGAGATTTTTGAGGCCGGTTCTTGCAGCTGGAGGCCAGATGAAGGCAAGGCCTGTCACACTGTCACCATTTGATTTGCATTCTTCTTAATCCTTAATTAATGGACAGGAAGAGACAGAAATTGCCACCCGCTCCGCACCCCACACTTGTCTTCCCCTCCGGAACCACCTGTTTGATTAAGAGGGAGCTTCCCCAGGGCAGTGTCCTGTGTCCCACATGGGTTAGGAAACAATCTCGCATGGAATTGCCCTCTGCTTGGGTTGCACAAAGGCTAGCCCAGAATAGCTCCGGTTCCCAGCTCACAAGATAAGGCTGGAGATGTTTTGATCTTCAGTTCCCACAGTCGTTTGACATTGACCAGGCTGGCTGGAATAGATGGGAGCTGGAATCCTACAGTCCAAGTGGATCCTGTTGGATTCTTCCAACTGTTTACAGGTAGTCCTTGACCTACGACTCCAATTGAGCCCAACGTTTCTGTTGCTAATTGAGACAGTTAAGTGAATTTTGTCTCGTTTTATTACCTTTCTTGCCCCAGTTGTCATGTGAACCACTACAGTTGTTAAATTAGTAATAGGGTTATTAAGTGAAGCTGGCTTCCTTATTGACTTTGCTTCTCAGAAGGTTGCAAAAGGGGCTCAGATGACCCAGGAACATGGCAACCGTCATGAATATGAGTCAGTTGCCAAGCTTCTGAATTTTGATCATGTGACCATGAAGATGCAGCAGTAGCTGTAAGTGTAAAAAATGGTCACTTTTTTCGGTGCCATTATAACTTTGAATGGTCACTAAATGAACTGTTGTAAGTCAACGACTACCTGCACTAGACCAGGAAGCCTTGGGATGATCAAAAGTCCATCTCCTCCTGGATTAGTTAGCATTTTGTGCCAACACTACCACAAAATCTAACCTGATTTCCATTCACTTCTCCCAAAACTCTTCCCCACCTGGTGCCCTCGATGTGATTTGGGGCTGCAACTGCCAGTATTTCAGCTTCCCTGAACGTTTAGGTCAGGGGTCTGCAACCTTAAATACTCAAAGAGCCATTTGGACCCGTTTCCCACAGAAAAGAAAACATCGGGAGCCACAAAACTTGGGTGGGCATGGCCAACTTGAGATCACTCACTCCCACCCAGTCACATGACACCCCCTAGCCACACCTACCCAGGTTTTGTGACTCCCAGTATTTTCTTTTCTCTGGGAAACAGGTATATCTCTCTTTCTCTTTCTTTCCCTCTCTCTCTCTTTCTCTCTCATCTCTCTCCCATCTCTCTCTCTCGCTTTCCCTCTCTGTCTCTGTCTTTCTTATCTCTCTCTCATCTCTCTTTCTCCCTCTCCCCCTCTCTCTCTCTCATCTCTCTCTCTTTCTTTCTTTCTTTCTTCTCTGTCTCTGTCTTTCTCTCTCTCATCTCTCTCTGTCTCTCTTGTGTGTGTGTATGTTCCTCTTGAACTATTTCCAAAAACAGGCAAGGATTTTTGTTGTTGATGTTGTTCTTCTTTGGTTGCTACTTACCATATGTTTTAAATCGAGTCATTTCAGGATCCCAGATAAGTGAAGCTCTTTTGTCCCCTTGCTGTGGCTCCCTGTCAGCTGAATCCACCACTAGCTGGCCCCACCCCTCAGTCACTCCTTGCCTGAGAAGGTAAGGGTGACAGAGGTGGATGGATACTTGCTCCATATTCCAAAGCTGGAGAGAAGCACCCTTGTATTTGCCTCTTCTTCTGGTCCTTGGCGCTGCGCGTACCTCGGTCGCTTGGGAAGATGTGCAACTTTCTCTCCGCCCCGAGACACTGGCCCAGCCTGGCTTCAGCTGATGCTCCTCGTTGTAATGGGCTCCAGGAGGAGGAGGGGATGCTGTCTCCGCCATTGCGAAGTGTGCTAAAATTAAGTCTGCTATGCAAGGCGCTGCAAGAGCAGTGAGCAGGCCATGGAGACGGCGAGAGCAGCAGCGTCAGCTGCAGTGGGCCAGGCCAGTGTCTTGGGGCGGAGAGAAAGTCGCATGTCTCCCTGAGTGACCATGGTGCGCGCAGCACCAACAAAGGCTGGAAGAAGAGGCAAGTACAGGGGTGCTTCTGTCCCACTGTGGAATATGGAGCAAGTATCTGACGCTGTTGCCCTTACCTTCTCAGGCGAGGAGTGACTGGGAGAGGAGGACAAGGGGCGGGGCCAGCCAGTGGTGGGTTCAGCTGACAGGGTGCCACAGCAGGGGGATGAAAGAGCCGCATGCGGCTCCGGAGCCATGGGTTGCTGACACCCGATTTAGGTGTATTATCTTGACATGTCTGCAGGGGGCTAGCATGAGAAAGCCCACTTATACCTTGGTTGTGTTCACACAATATTTGAAAGTTAGCCCACGGTTCAGCCAATGGTTTACAGAAGACAGTGAACCATAAAGTCACTCACTGGATAGATTCATACAACTCTGAGACATAAACTGGCAAGCCACAGCGATGGAGTGTGTTGTGGGAGGACAGCCAAAGCTTTTCAGAGCTTTCCCTGTCTGCAGATGGTTAGAGGCCTTCCATACGCAAGGCATATATTATCTATCCTTAGGCCACAACTTTTCAGTAAAAAGTTACAATTCTCTCCTCAGCATTTGGAGAGGTAGTGAATCTGAATCACAGGGAAAATATATAGTTACCGTGTAGTTTGCCTCTGTGGATTTGTCTTATTCCCTTTTAAAGGCCTCCAAACTACTGACCACCACCACATCCTGTGGTAGCAAATTCCACAAATTAATGACGCGTTGTGTGGGGGGGGATTTTTTTCTCCCTTTTTCTTTTGTCTGTCCTAAATTTCCTGCCAAACTATTCGACGGGATGACCCCAAATTCTAACTTTATGAGGAAGGGTAAAATAAAATGTATCATTTGGGTCATTTTGCCCACATCTAACACTCTCTCCCCCACACAAACACATGTGCACTCACATATACACACATGCCACCCAGAGACATCTGCAGAAAAAAAACTCAAAATGGCAGCCTCAACACTGAACCCTGTTTCTTTGTATGTGAACATAAAAAACTGTGGCTTCAGTTGCAACTGCTATTTTGACCTTTTTTTTAAGCTCCCCCCCCCCCTCAACCCACAGTCACCCATGGCCCCACCTTTATAGCCCATAGGCTGTTGCATTAATGTCAGTCTTTTATACGACAATCTTTCCACACATACTGGATAGATTCCAAAACTATGTTCAATCTTAAATCCAACCAAAACACATAATTGCTGAGCTCATATAAACATGTTATTTCTCTCCCACCCCCTCCCAAACAAACCATTTAACATGGTGGCCCGCTTCAGAAAAATGTGTTAAGATATTGTCTGGATTCCCACAACTCAGAGAACCACAAACTACCTAGCTTTAATTAGCCTCATCTAGGATACTGTGAGAACTCTGCTGATGTGTAATTAACTGATGGAATTCATTGCTGAAACAGCCTTTAAGAGGATAGGACAAAACCAGATACCCACAGACCCATTGAGGTCTTTGCTGGGCTAGCAAAATAAATCCTTCACAGCCACAGAATGAGAAGATGGGCCGCACCAGTGTTTGTGGGGGGAAAAAAGAGGGAGCAGATATCTGCAAGGGAATCTAGCTGGCTTCCTTCCCAATATGACCTCATCTGGGCTGGTGTTCCAGGTGTTGTAGCTGCTGTGATGTGTTGTTGTCTGGGACCCCATTTATGGCCACGTAGCTAAGCAGTGTCGGGAGCTCTGTGCCCCTAAAATTTTCCTCCCATTGAAAGGATCTGGCCTTCAGGTGAACATCCAATAGGCCCAATCCTTGCCTTTGCAATTTTTATTGCTGAAAGTGTCTTCTTGTTCCGTTTTCCTTTAAAAAAAAAAAATTACAGCCAGTCTCCTGAAAGGCCAGTTTGGATTTTTGCAGTACCAATTTGGGAGTTATTCTAAAGTCAGCAAGTGAGTGGAAGGAGAAGGAAGAGGCTTGGCTTCTTGCCATCCATCCATCAACTGAATGCCAGCAGAAAGTTGCCGACCACTATTGTATGAGCTTTAGGGGTAATGTGAAATTTCCTGCATGTTGGGCCCTGAGACAGTTGTGAATTATTCTGCAGTAATCATATATTAAAGATGAGAAACCAAACTTGTCTCATGTGAGTCTCTCGCTCTAGGTCCCTCACTCATAAAAGGAAAAATGATCCTTGGATACTTGAGGACTAACTTTCCAGTGGTTTGGCAAAGAATGGGAAAACCCTCGCTCAATCATGTGTGCATAAAAAACAGTCTTTTCCTCCCCCCCACTGCCCCAAATAGGCTCTTGCCAGCCCTCCTTTCCCACATATCCAGTTCTACTTCCAAGATGCTGATTGCTGGAAGGGACACAAAAGATGAAGGGGAGCCATGATCACATATTCTATGATCTGGAAGAAGAGAAATTTGAGAATACAATTCCGTTTTGGACAACTTGAACATTGAGGTTGGTTGGCTGGTGGTTGGTTGGTTGACTGCCTGGCTGGCTGGCTGGCTGGCTGGCTGGTTGGCTGGCTCTCCATTCAAGTGTTCAGCCCACATTCCTACAAACCTTAGCTTTGAAATCTATTGCTAATTATCAGCGGTAGATTTCAAGGAGCCTTGTTCATCATTTTTCAGAGCCCTACAAAGCAGACGAAATGGCTAGAAATGTCTGATTTTTTTTAAAAAAACGATTAGAATAGGGATTATAATTTCAGGGTGAGTCCATGTGTATTCATGCAGATGTTCTGAAGTTTTTTTTTTAATTTGATTTATATGCCGCCCTTCTCCGGAGACTCAGGGCGGCTTACAGTGCGTTAAGCAATAGCCTTCATACTTTTGTATATTTATACAAAGTCAGCTTATTGCCCCCACAATCTGGGTCCTCATTTTACCCACCTTAGAAAGGATGGAAGGCTGAGTCAACCTTGAGCCTGGTGGGATTCGAACTTGCAGTAATTGCAAGCAGCAGATGTTAATAGATGTTAATAACAGGGTGCTTTAAACCACTGTACTACAGGCTCTGCAAATTTGATCTACAAGTTTGATCCTTGGGCCAATAATAAGAAACTTGAGCAGGAGATCCTGAGAAACTCTTCTGCCTATAACCTGGTCAGCCGCTGCTGATCAGACCAGTCAGTCTTTCCTAAATTTTTTTGTTTTGGGGACCTGTTCCCACTTTTTAAAAAATATGGAGAATTCCAAAAGAGTTTTTGTCTGCATGGGAGATAGATAGATAGATAGATAGATAGATAGATAGATAGATAGATAGATAGATATCAATATTTAACAATTAAAATTGATGCATTCATAGAATGCTTTTTTACCAAATCATTTTAAAACAATAATATTAAATCCATGAGATCAGGCATGTCCAACCTGTGGCAAATGGACACTGGACAGCTAGTAATGCAGTCCCACAAGATTGTAAACTTTTAACATTATTATCTGATATTTTTTCAATATTTATATACATTATTTTGTATATTTTATGTGTAGTCCAAGATAATTCATCTTCACTCAACGTGCCACTCATTGGAGATTAACATCAGTAACATATTTTTCATGAAAAATCCCTATATTTTTTAACAAAGAATAAAAATGAAGAGGGTGAGATTCTTATTTTATTCATTCATTTATTTCATTAATTTTATTACTGTTACTTTACTTAGTAATTAAATTTATATGCTGTCATCTCATCTCTAGGTGGCATATAAATTGTTCTAAATTTTTGCAAATATCTTCAATATCTGGCCAATAATTTTGATTTTGCAGAGCCCTGGCTGAAAGGGTCTTGAGGGACATCACCTTCCCCCCGCTCTGAGGGTTCTTAGACCACACTTTAAAAAAAAAATTGGATTAAATGACCCAGCGGTTCCCTCTAATAGCAAGCAACATCCACTGGGCTCCTGAAAAGGCTGAACTGGGTGCCAACAGATGTAGAAGCTGTTCATTGGCTAACTGGTTGGAAGGGTTGTCTGTAGACTTCGGGTACACCAGCTTCAGGGGGAAGGGTATTTATTTGGTGATAATGTTTGGTGTCCCTGGTTGATTCCTATACCAAGAAACACCAGGATCCAAGCTCCACCACATCATCTCAGAAGCTCATTATGCCACCCTGCCCTTACTGAATGTAAGGGAAGGCTTGCATTCTGCAATGGTCAGGGGTACTCTTGCAAACGGGATGCAGGACTCAAATCTGGTGGGGATGCTTGCTCCTCAGCAGCACCAAGCTGGAAGGTCTTCAGAT
Organism: Ptyas mucosa; assembly: GCA_012654045.1. Lineage (NCBI taxonomy): Eukaryota > Metazoa > Chordata > Lepidosauria > Squamata > Colubridae > Ptyas > Ptyas mucosa. The sequence continues at coordinate 5,283,164 of WNWU01013574.1, forward strand.
GCGACATTTTGAAGCATTGGTTCTGTGTAACAAGGTAAGCAGCCCGCACTGGTCATATCACTTCTGGGAAATCCCCTTTTTTCACTGGGGCCTCTTTTCACCCTGGGGAGGAGGAGGAACAGTAGAACGTCAGGCAGTGAAGGGGGGCAGTGACTGCTTGCAGTTTACTGCCCCAGGGACACTTACTAATTACAGGTATGCTGCTTCCAAACGGACAGCCAGAATAATTAACAGAGAGGTGCTAAATCATATGAAACCAGACACATCATGGAATCTAAAATCACAAGACTACGTCTGATTTACTTTGGTCATGTCATACGTGCAAATTCATTGGAGAAGTCAATGATGCTAGGAATGGATAGTGGAACAAGAAGAAGGGGCAAGCAAAGAACACACTGGCTTGATAATATCAAATCTGATACAAAAATGAACATCCCACAATTGAAAGAAGCTGTGCTTGACATGGTAGCATGGAGATCACTTGCCTGTAAAGTCGCTAAGAGTAGGACAACTGAATGGTGAAACAACAACAACAAGCTTCCAAATATGGAGGTTAAATGTTCAGAGCTTGAGGTTGGGTTTACTTTAATAATAGTAACTGCTTCTGAAGGCACATACTGATGGGATGTGTGTGTGTGTGTGTGTGTGTGTGTGTGTGTGTGTGTGTGTTCCATCATCCCCTGTTAAAAGGCAGAGCTGCATGTTCCCATCTTGCCACTTTGCACAACAAAGAACGTTCTTCCTGTGTCAACGCAAAAAGTGCAGACTTTTGTAGAGAAATTATCGAGTCTGTCATTTGTACTTCTATAAGTGTCTGGTTTGGTACAGCAACCAAACAGGACAGGTACAGACTTCAGTGGATGGTTAGGACTGCAGAAAAAAACTATTGCAATCAGCTTGTCTTCCATTGAGGACCTGTATACCATGGGTCAGAAAAAGGGCTGTGAAATTATCTACAAATCCCTCACATCCTGGACATAAACTGTTCCAACTCCTCCCCTCCGGGCTCTGCTACTGGGTATTGCATACCAAAACAACTAGCTATAGAGTTTTTTCCCTTGTGCCATCATTCTGCTGAACACCTAATTCCCACAGTACTATCTTATATCTAAGTATATTTACCCATGTAGTATGGCGGTATTACTTTTAATCTTCTCATCTGTTCTACTACGTTCCCTATTAGTATCATTATTATGATTATTATTACTTTGTTGTTTTGCATATACTCTAAGAGCTTCTGCATCAGAGACAAATTCCTTTTTATCTACCGTATTTTTCACACTATAAGATGCACTGGACCATAAGACGCACATTAGCTTTAGAGGAGGAAAACAAGGGGGAAAAAATCTGCCTCTGCCTCCCAGCATCCATCTGGTATTCATCTGGCTAGCGTCCTTGCAGCAAACAGCAAACAGCAAACAGCTTGGTCAGCTTCAGCACGTTATCACAACCCCAGCACATGGCTCATCAGGGCTGCACTCTGTTGCGCCCACCACCGGTCAACTAAGCTGAGTTGCTGCTGCCGGCGGAGAACACTGGAGCCTTTGCTGTTGAGCAGCTGATTGGCAGTTGGATCATCCTCCTGGAATACTGCCGATCAACTATTCTAGGCAGCGGGGATTGCCGCTGCCGTTTACCACGGCCATTTGCCGCTGCCGTTTGCTGCTGTTCGCTGCAGCCATTTGGTGGTGGTGATCAGCAGCAAACGGCGGCGGCGGCAAATGGCAATGGTGATTCCCGCTGCCTAGAACAGTTGATCGGGAGGCCAATCCAACCACCAATAAACTGCTTGGCAGCGAAGGCTCCAGCGCTCCACGGCGGTGGCAAATGGCAGCTGCGGTGACAGGAGACAGCAGCGGCAGTGACATGCCACCGCAGCAACCCCCTTCCTCCTGCCGCAATATTCGCTCTATAAGATGCACAGACATTTCCACCCACTTTGGGGGGAGGGGTGAGTGCATCTTATAGTGCAAAAAATATGGTAATCATATGGCCAAATAAACCTGTTCTGTTCCGTTCCGTTCCGTTCCGTTCCGTTCCGTTCCGTTCCGTTCCGTTCCTGCTTCTGCTTCTGCTTCTGCTTCTGCTTCTGCTTCTGCTTCTGCTTCTGCTTCTGCTTCTGCTTCTGCTTCTGCTTCTGCTTCTGCTTTTGTTCTATCCTGATGCCTTGAAATTGTAGCTGGGGAAAATGTTCCCTGTTGCCAGAAATGAAGTAAGAGTAACCTGCTAGCCTGTTCAAGTGCTTTGCACAGACTGGGATTAGAATCTCCAAAATCAAATCTTTATTACAGCCATAAGCCAGCATAAGGAAGATGGTGAGCAGTCATGAAAACAATATAAAGGAGACATCAATAGTAAAAATAAAAGTCTAAATCTAAAAAAAAGAATGATGAAAAACTAGAAGATACAAAAACGTATGAATTTAAAACGAAAAGTATAGAGGTAGTCTTCGTCTTAAAGCCATTCATTTAGGGACTGTTTGAAGCATTGAAAAAAGTGACTTCCAACAGGCTCTTGCACTTATGACCATCACAGCATGTCATGTGATCAAAATTGGATGCTTGGCAACTGTCAATTATTTGCAAGAGTTGCAGCCTCTTTGGAGTGACGTGATCACCATGTGCGACCTTCCCAGCTGGTTTCCAACAACCAAAGTCAATAGATGGAGCTGGATTCGCTTAACGACCACATGATCTACTTAACAACTGCAGTGATTCTTTTAATAACCACTGGAAAAAAGATTGTAGATGTCAGGCAGGGCTCATTTAAACCACCGCCTTGCTTAGCCAGAGAAATTCTGCTCTCAACTTTGATCGTAAGTTGAGGACTACCTGCATACAAAAATCAAGAACCTTAAAACAAAGGGTAGTAGCAATAAATTGTTATAGGGAGCATAAAAGCTTAGTGCGTGGAAGACTGTGTCAAGTTACAAAACACTCTAATGAGTGACTGAACTCAATGCTCATTAAATCTAGTTATAGAGCACAGCTCATCAAGAGATAAATTTTGAGCACTGTTGCACCGAACCTGGCAATATTATTGTATGTCACTGCAGGTTTGATATTGGAAGCAACAGACTGGTGTAAAATTGTCCTGTCTGCCGGAGGTATTGATGCAGTAATGATGAGATGAGGCAGGTTAGAGCATCCATCTTTTTCTCTCAGGCAGCAAAATTTCTCAGGCCAAGGTTCAAGCCGTTAGGGCAGGGGTGTCAAACTCAAGGCTTAGATCTGGCCTGCGGGTCCGCCTTGAAAACAGTGAAGGACCGACCCATGATGCCAGCGGCCCTCCTGAGCTCCTTTTTTGCTGGCAGAGGGTTCCAGGAGGCCGTTGCAGCTGAAAACTGGCCTTGGGCGCCCGTTTTCACTGGTAGAGTGCTCGGGCCCTCACAGGCGCTCCCGACATGAGTGATATTGAGCTAATCGCGGCCATCCTGACCCTGTGAGATCAAACACAACCCTGATGTGGCCCTCAATGAAATCGAGTTTGACACCCCTGCATTAGGGCATCTGAGGTACAAAATCCAAATAGCAGACCTTGCCTGCCGTTTTAACACCAATTCTGGCATTAATTACCATATTTTTCCAAGTATATGACACACTTTTTTCCTTAAAAAGGGTGGAAATGTTGGTGCGTCTTATACACTGAATCTAGCCATTTTTGGCCTCCCAAAGTCCTGCTCGTTGCAAAAAATGGGCCCGTTTTTCGCAAAAACAGGGCACACAGAGGGTTTGGGAGGCCTGCAGAGTGCTCCTGGGGGCTGGGGAGGGCAACCCCCCTCTTTTTTTCTTACTTACCTCTTCAAAATCTTGATGCACCAGTGCGTCTTATAGTCCGAAAAATACGGTACTTGATGGTTTGAAAAGGTAAGGAAGTGGTTTGCTTTTCTTGACTGAAGCTTTCAGGTTCACATGTCCTGTCCTGCTCGCATTCTTGATCTATGGCCCCTGGAGAGATGGACTCTCAGCTTGCCTGGCTAGGCTTGTGTATGACACCATGCCTCACCCTACCATTGAGAAAGGACTCCCTCTACCATTCCACCCAATCTTAGTCACGGGGTTTACATTCAGATGCTTGACAACTCACTCACTTTTATGTCGATTACAGTGTCCCAGGGTCATATGATCACCTTTTGCAACCTTCTGACAAGCAAAGTCAATGGGGAAACCAGATTCACTTAAAAAACATGTGACTGACTGAACAACTGCAGTGATTCACTTAACAACTGTGGTGAGAAAAGTCATAAAGTGGGGCAAAACTCACTTAACAAATTTCCCACTTAGCAATATAAATTTGTTGCTCAATTCTGGCCGTAAATTGAGGACTACCTGTATACATCTCTTTGTTAAATTTCTTTAGAATTTAATAATCTTGCATTTTCAAACCAGTGTTCACTGACTGACATGTTTCAAAAACGGCTGTTCTCCAAATTCTGCAGTGTGGTTTGTTAACAGTTTAAAATAAATTGTGGAGGAGGAGTATATTATAGAAAAGTATGTTCAAAAATGCAATTATTGAATTCAAATAATGTACCCAAGAAGTTTTCTGGTGAAAATATTTATTTCGCTATACTAACTATTGCAAAGAAATGAGGGTCAGGATATTGAAAGAAATGTGCACCAAAATAAAACTGGTGTTAGCTCAAATTTTGTTTGTCTGAATCAAACTATTTGCAATAAGGAGAAACCCATGACAAATGAAACTGATAGACTAATTCTTTTAAACTGGGTATCAATGCTCCCTGCTCACATTCAGAGTCCTGAGTATACTGATTCCAATACAGGTAGTCCTCGCTTAATGACTATTAAGTGACTATTTTAAATTACAACAGATCCACCAAAAACTATTTATAACCTGTATAACCTGTATAGAGTTCCAGTGATGGCACATAACCCCACAGTCACATGGCTGCATTTTGGATAATTGGCAATTGCCCAAACTTCATGAAGAGTTACTGTATTTCGCAGTCTTGTGACCATGATTTACAATGTTTTTTGCCAGTTTCTGGCCTTCGGGGTTGATTTTTGGCAAAAAATGCTCATACATTGATTCACTGAATGATTGCTGTGTTCACTGAATGATCACTGAAATTTTACGAAAGTCGTAAAATCAGGTCTGGTTGTTTGGGCACCTCAAGTTACAACGGTCATGACTTATTTCGGAAATTCCAGGCCATGTTATGGCCATATATCAAGAACTTACCTGAGGAAGAGATTACCATGCAAGAATCTTACTATTTCTTCCACAGAAGTGAATAGGGGTGGAAAGAATCTTAACAAGGGTCACATTTGTCTTTAGCTGTCATTTTTAAGAGCCATCCTCTAAAAGTGGGAGGGAATGGGAGGGAGGCTTTGAAGACAGGTGTTATGATTATACCATGTTTTTAATACAGGTATGAGCAACTACCTTATTTAGCAGCCATTCATATTTATGATGGTGATGAAAATGTAACTTTATGATCAATCCTCACATTTACGACTTTTGCAGAACTGTACAGCATTGCCACAGCATAGCAAAGCTGAAGTAAAGTCATAGGCACAGTGCCAGTTTTACTTAGCTATAGCTATAGCACCTACACTTATATACCGTTTCACAGTGCTTTACAATATTCTGTAAGCAGTTTATAGAGCCGTGATGGCACGCGGAGCAATATCAGTGGGTACGCGAGCGTTGCCCTAGCTCAGCTCCGGCGCACATGCACACATTGGCCAGCTGATTTTCGGGCCTACAAGGCCCACCGAAAGTTGGAAAACAAGCTGTTTTCGGCCTTCGGAGGGCCTCTGGGGAGTTGGGGAAGGCTGTTTTCGCCCTCCCCAGGCTCCACCTCTACCGGGCCCACCATACCATAAGCAGGAGAAGCGCGAGGGGAGGGTCGTGCATGCATGTGTGGGGGGAGCACATTGAATTATGGGTGTGGGCACCTGTGCGCGTGACTCCCCCGCACTCCCCCCGCTTTTGGCACACGATAGCAAAAAGGTTAGCCATCATTGTTATAGAGTCAGCATATCTCCCCCAACAATCTGGGTCATTTTATTGACCTCGAATAGAATGGAAGGAAGGATGGAAGGCTGAATCACCAGTCGGGAATCAAACGCCTGGCTGTGGCCAGAATTAGCCTGCAATACAGCATTCTAACCACTGAGTCACTACGGTGCGGCATTGCATGCACCACGCAGTCCTTAGCAGCCACTTTGTTTAATGACCCAATTGCCAGTCCCAATTATGGTCACCAAATGAGGACTGCCTGACATTTCCCCCTTCAATCGTGTTGCCAAAAGTGGTGGCAACTTTTGAGGGAAGTCTCAAATTCCTATTCCAAATTTTAGGGGCTACACCCAAAGCTTGGACAGTGTTCATATGAGGTCTCTTCCCATGCACCCTGATATTTGAAATTGCATACACTTCATCCTTTGAAATGGCTGAATGTAGTATAGTTAAAGTCTGTAAGTATTTGAATTTGATCGTCCTTTCCATTGTTGGCTACCATCCTTTTATGAAATACTCTATTTCAGTCACCGCTCGTTCTCTTAGCTTCTCTACAAGTGAAATGGATGGATTCTCATCCTTCCCTATCTAATTTCCTTATTATAATTTATTGAGAATGTTTTGAAAATATTGGGCTGGAAAGAGGATGCTGAATGAAAGGACAGATCGAACAAACCCGAATTTGATTTTTACAGGTGGTTCTCAACTTACAACAGTTTGTTTAGTAACTGTTCAAAGTTACAATGGCACTGAAAAAAGTGACTAATGACCATTTTTCACAGTTACGATCTTTGCAGCATCCCGATGGTCACATGATCAAAATTCAAATGCTTGGCAACTGACTCTTATTTATGACAGTTGCAGCAGGGGTGTTATTCACTTACCTTCGCTACCGGTTCGCAAATATGAGCGCACATACCTCCTTCACTCATATGCAGAGGGTCAAAAACAGGATGTGATGACGTCCGGTGGGTGGGCGGAGCCTCCCGCCGCGGGTGCTACCGGATCACATGATCTGGATAGAGCCAGCTGAATTTCACCACTGGGTTGCAGTGTCCTGAGCTCACGTGATCACCTTTTGTGACCATCTATCAAGCAAAATCAACGGGGAAGCCACATTCACTTAACAATTGTGTTACTAGCTTAACAACTGCAGTGTTTCACTTAATTGTGGCAAGAAAGATTGTAAAATGAGACAAAACTCACTGTCTTGCTTACCAAAAGAAATTTTGGGCAATTTGTGGTTGTATGTTGAAGATTACCTTTTTCTTCTTATTAAATACAAAACTCCTGAGGAAGACAAGACCAGTCCAAACTCTCCCTGGACCTTTGACTGTGACCTCCATGGTCAAGGAAGTTCCCAACCATGGGAGATGGTTTGGAGCAACCGTGTGGAGCCTTCATCTGTGTGGGGCTTCATCACAGACCTGTGCTGGGGCTCTGATGTGTCTTACAATCATTTTGGGGAAACCCAGTTTTCTGGCCTTAAAGATATTGTAAGTTTAACTTAATTGGCAAGAGACGTTGGTGAAGGGAATGTGCTCATCATTAATCATCTGGGGTGAACTCTCCTCATCTGTCCACCTTCAGAAAAATGGCTGACTGTTCAAAGAGATGCTAGGCATCTGCCAGACTCCATGCACCATAACTCTCCCACTCCCACCAGCCCCAGCCAGCGTGGCTGGTGGGGAAGAGAGTGGGAGTTGCAGCCCTTCAAACTTTCCTGGGTCACAGACTATCTGCCTTCGCTCTCTCTCTCCCCCCCCCCTTGTGAGTGCCTGTATGCACTTGTACACTATTCCATGTGGCTACCTGCGTGCTGCGCTACTGGCAAGGAATGTGTGTGTGGTTGCAAGGGGAACGTTTTGGAGCTTGCCTCAGCATTTGAGGGACTTGGTTGCATTTCAAAGTCTGGATTTTTCTATGCTTGAGTGTTCACAGAAGCTTTTGTAGTCGAGGTATGATTGATGCCTCCACGGCCTCTTTCTCATCCCCCTCCCCTATATGCACCGCTATTTCAGCTACCACCTGGGGCCACTCCCTGCCCCCCTTCTCCAAGCCTGGGGGGGATTCCAAGCCCCCTTCAAAGGGAGCAGGTTTCTGCAGGCCCCAAAATCTTAGCTGGCTTCTTCTCCTCCCTGCACGGAAACCCCCTCAGCCAGCAAGGGGAGCTGCCAAGAGACACCAAAGCAAGCCACATCACACCTAATCCCCCCCTTGATCCCCACGAAATTGTTTCCCTCTGCCCCCTCCCCCTTGATAGCTTTGAACCTGAAAGAAAAAGGCAGATGAAAAGGAGGAGAAGAAAAAAGGTGTGGTATTCTGGGACTGATAAGCCACAATGCCAATTCACAAGAACCCGTTCTGACACTGTTTTGTCCCTTCCACCCACAGTTTGCTAATCCTGGCATCCTTCTCTGCCATCTCATTGTTCCTCTACTCTTAGTCTCCCTAGGAAACCACATCTGGAACAATGCCCTTCCATCTCTGAACATCTATCTCACCAGACATTGACCTAATTTTATGTAGGTTGGGGTCATTATTGGTCCCCTGAAATGTGGAAAGATCACTAGTAGAACCTATTTGAGAAACAGAGTAGAACAAAAGACCTCTATCACACAGCGTAACACCCTCAGAGAGTTAACACTCTCAGCAGTGGTGGGATTCAGCCGGTTCGCACCACTTTGGGAGAACCGGTTGTTAACTTTCTGAGCAGTTTGGCAAAGTGGTTGTTGGAAGAAATCATTAGGGCAGAGAACCTGTTGTTAAATTATAAAACTACAGAGCCTGTAGTACAGTGCTTTAAAGCACCCTGTTATTAACATCTATTAACATCTGCTGCTTGCAATTACTGCAAGTTCGAATCCCACCAGGCTCAAGGTTGACTCAGCCTTCCATCCTTTCTAAGGTGGGTAAAATGAGGACCCAGATTGTGGGGGCAATAAGCTGACTTTGTATAAATATACAAAAGTATGAAGGCTATTGCTTAACGCACTGTAAGCCGCCCTGAGTTTCCAGAGAAGGGTGGCATATAAATCAATTTTTTTAAAAAAATTACTTGAATCCCACCACTGACTCTCAGGCAGTATTAAGATTTGTGGACTTCAACTCGCAGAATTCTGAGAGTTGAAGTCCACATGTTTTAAAATTGTTAAAATTGAGAAAACTGCTTTAAGGCAATTTTTGGTGTTGGTCCACACATCTTAAAATTTCTGAGGTTGAGAAACTCTGCTGTAAGACATAATTTTTTTGTTGTGATGTCTGCCCTGTGGAACATCAATCCCCCCCTCCCTCCCCAGAGATTAGATTAGCCACAATCTTGCTACCTTTCAAAAGATCCTGAAAGCACTGTTTGGCTAACAGGCAGAGGGGGCCAGGGAACATCACATAGCCAGCATAGTGACTGTGCTGAATACCCCGGCTATGGGTTTTTATCTCACAATAACCCTGTGAGAGCAGTTAGGCTGATGGTTGTGAGGGTTTTTTGGGAAAAGCATTGTTTACATAGTCTTCCATTTACGACTGGTCGCTTATTGACTGTTCAAAGTTACAACGGACCCCTCCAAAGCTGCTGAGTGGTTTTGAAGTTCTGGTGTCGGGTGGTGTGCTTTGAGTCAATTTAGTTCTTGTGACCTTCCCAACAAATAATCCTGTGAAGTTTAAGACTTCAAAAGTGTTTTTAATTTGAACGAATTGTGTTATGGTTCCTAAGAATCTTTGAAGGAAATCTACAGTAGCTAAACTAGTTTCTTAAAGCAATTGAATATTGCAGTGTCAACTTTCTTCAACCCAGGGATGGTCAGACTTAGGTTTTCTGGGTTGACTGTCTTTGCTAGAACCTCCAAATCTATCTACCTGGAGGGTAGGTGACAAACAGTGGCTCAGGAGATGAATCGGGATGAGGGTGGGGAATTAAGAAGCAGAAGTATCTCTGAATGTAATTTTTAGTGCTCAAATGACAGTCCTTTCGCATGAAACCCTAATTCTGATTTTTTTTTGGTTCATTTTCTTACATCTCAGCAACATTGTTCTGAGGGGGAACAGAATTTGATTTTGTTGCTTTTGCTAAATAACTGGGAGTCAGAAATGCATTTTGATCAATTGAGAATTATTAAGAGAATGATTTAGGTGGAGATGAAAGGAGACAAATCTGTTGCACCTGGAGGGAGAGGCCATTTTGGGGAGGACTGCTGTAACCATTAACCAAGCACAGACTCATCTCTTCCACCTTGGAGTGTCTTAGTTTCCCCTCCCCCCCCCAAGATTATTGCAAGGAGATGAAGCAGGGTACCATACAAATTCACCCTAGGTTCATACTTGGAATCTCTTTTTATAGCCAAAATATTTCATTTAATAGTATGCATCAGTCTAGTGAATTAGATGACATATACATCACTATAATAAAAAAAAGAAAAGCATTTGAATATGAACAGACAGCATTTCTACTTGAATTAATAACCAGTGAGATCAGGCTTTTACTGTGAATTTCTAGCAAGTATTGAACCATGGAAACACTGTGTAGAAAATCCTCTTGGATAGCCCCTAAGCCAGGGGTGAAATCCAGCAGGTTCTGGAGAACTGGTAGTGGAAATTTTGAGCAGTTTGGAGAACCCGCAAATATCACCTCTGGCTGGCCCCAGAGTGGGGTGGGAATGGTGATTTTGCAGTATCCTTCCCCTGGAGTGGGGTGGGAATGGAGATTTTGCAGTATCATTTCCCTGGAGTGGGGTGGGAATGGAGATTTTGCAGTATCCTTCCCCTGCTATGCCCATCAAGCCACACTCACCAAGCCACACCATGCCCACCAAGCCACGCCCACAGAACTGGTAGTAAAAAAAATTGGATTTCACACTACCCTAAGCTTAGCTCTTTCCGCCTTTCAAAGAGTCCAAAACAACCTTTGGGACGTGTAAAATCAGAGCAGTTTCTCTAGTTTTTCGTGACATTGATTTGAAACCGCTAGATAAGATTTGGAGTGTCATCAACATATCGATCACCCTGGGGAAATAGCTGATACCTTTGACTGTCACTTGGGCTGGCTTAGTTTTGTGCTGAACAAGTGCGAACAAGCAGAGCCAACTTGGAGCTGCTATTGATGAAGAGATAGCTTGGCCCAGGTTTAGATTTCAAATTGTTCTAGAAGCGTTACAGGTTTCTTGGAAATGCTTATTTGCTCCACTTGGCTTCCAGACTTTGAGTGGCAGCAGAAGGGAATGCTCCCACAATTAAGTTCATCAGCTGTAATGTTTTCTTTCAACATTCCTCCATACTTTAGCCACCTGCAGTGAGTTATAAGTAGGGCTATCTTGAAGAATATCCAGAAGGTTCTATTGGTGTGAAAAGTTGCAGTTAGGAGTATTGATTCGGGTGGGGTACCTCAATTATATTCTTGTCACTGAAATATCTCTGCTAGGTACCATTGCTTTTCCAACACTTTAATTTATTAACCTGTAAAAGCTTCTATGGTTGATCCCGGCTATCTGATTGATTGTCCATATTCTATGACTTTATCAGTTCACTCCAGTAGACAATTTTGTTTTCTAGTTGCCCACTGACCCAGCTTATGAGGAATGGCATTCTGGCAGATGAATGCATATTCCACCCACTCGCTTTGCTTCTGGGAGAATTGCCAGAGCTTTTTTTTTTTTTAAATTACGTGTTTTTTTTTAATGCGGGTCTGTGTTTGTTAAAAGGGCTGATTCATTGATTCTGTTGTTTAGTGAACTATTCTGTAGTATTCGTGGTGTTATTTTTGTTTTTACTAGGTGATCGCTTAGTATCTCATCTGTGATCTTCATCTAGACGGCTTTCTCTTGCTGACGCAGGGCGGGCGTTGAACAAAAGCTGCCGGGCGGGGTGCAATCCATTATAGCTCCCGTCCTGGCCATCCAGCAATTTCCATCGCCCCACGCCCGCGTCCCCAAAACTCCCGTTTTCTCGTTACGAACCACCTCCTCCTCCTTTGGCTCCGCCCCGTCTCGGATTTCAAGGCTGCGCGCAACGCTGAGAAAAGGCAGCGACTCGCTTGCAAAGCCGACGACGCCGAAGAGCCGCTTCTTCCTCCCCTCCCTCGGACCTCCCTCTCCGGGATGGGACGTCCCAGGGGCGGCCGCCGGCCAGGGCGGGGAGATCTGCTGGGAGTGGGGTGGGGATGGCGGTGGAGCCGCCTTCCCTTCTGCCTCCGGCTGCCAGGGGAGCGGGCTGGGGGAACGGAGCGCGGCGGCGGCGATAGCGGCAGCTGCAGCACCAGAGAACAGAGCCGTCTGGCCAAGCGTCGTCGAGCCGGGGCGCGCGGCTGCGACAGGTGGTCGTCTTGCTTTAGGACGGCTACTAAAGGACCCGACCTCTCCGTCACCCAGCCAAGAGGACCACAACTCGGGCTGTCCGAGCTGCGTCACCCGACTGATGTAAACAAGCGCCACGGTTCTTCCCCCCTAGCTTTTGGTCCTTCGGGGATCGGCCGGCTCAGCAGGCGGCTGGGACTGGCAGGATTGCTCTGGACTCCACCGTCCAGTAGACGCCGAGCGAGATTCCTCGAGGGATAGAAGAGATCCACCTGAGGATGACACCTGGCGGGAACTGGGTTTGACCGATCTGAAGACGGGAGGATCCGGAGATATCCGGATTTATTCCAGCAGCGAGAGGGGAGCAGAAGGGATTGGTCGGAAGCCAAGAGAGGCGGGGAAAGGAGGCGGAGAGACAGAGACCGGGAACGATCCCTAAGCATCCCGCTTCTGGCAGGAGACTCAGCCGATTCGAGATCTGAAGTTTGGGAGCGAAGCCGAGAAGGGCGAGGCGCAATCCCGTCTCCGAGGCGCGTCTTCAATCCCGCCGCCAGGATGATCTCCGACCCGGAGAAATCCCAAATGTCTCCGGGAAAACAAGCCTAATCTGTGACTGCGCTGGGAGGGCGCCTAATAGGCTCCTGACTCCCGAGTAAAGACTCCAGGTGCGTCGACTGCCGCTCCTTCATTTCGGGAGAAGGCAGCCTCCGACGCTCTAGAAACCCAGAGGAGGAGCATAGTTCCAACGACAAAACCACCCTGGACAGCGAAACCAGGTCCCCGGGACCATGGCAAACAGAGACGTTGCCCACTGATCCAGCTTGATCCCTCCTCTCTTGGCCGGCACTGTGACATTTCAGAGAGGGTTTGCAACTCCAATTGCCAGCTCTAGCTGTCAGTTGGGACCCTGGCAGTTCCCACAACCTCCAGCTGTGGGGCAGCCTTGATGCCCAGAGCAGGGGTGACACAGTCCAGAGATGCCCTGGGAAGTCGTTGGTTTCCTGCTGGTGCTCCTTCAACGGTCCTGGACTCTGCAGAAAGCAGGTAAGTGAACTGGGAGAACAAGGCTGGGAATGGGGTCCATAAGACTCAGGACTTAAAACCTGGGAGATGGGACAAAGAGTCTGTATTGGCCAGTGATGAGGAGCAGACATCCTAACTTGGCCATCTCTGCTTTCCTGAACCAGTGTTACCCAGGCAATTCAGACTACAATGCCCATCATCCCCAATCACAGTGGCCATCACCTATTTGGACCCTTTCTATGCACTCCTAGCAGCACCATGAGGGTTCTAGATCACACAATTGAGTACTAGGTTTGATGGAGAGCTGAGCAAACATGCCCTCCATCTCACGTGCAGGCAGTATTCACACATCATATCAATTAAAAATCTACCAGCAGCATTTGCAAAAGTGCTCAACTAGTTTAGTTTTGAGCTTGGTTTGTCTGTTCATGGGTTGTGGGAACATTGCTGTGCTAATAATGTACAAACCAGTGATGGAATTCAAATAATTTAACAACTGGTTCTCTGCCCTAATGATTTCTTCCAACAACCAGTTCACCAAACTGCTCAGAAAGTTAACAACCGGTTCTCCCGAAGTGGTGCAAACTGGCTGAATCCCACCACTGGTACAAACCCCCAAAATGGGATCATTCTAGAACCAAGTTATTGTGTGAACATGCATCTATTTATTCCATGTGTGCCTGTGGAGGTTGTTGTGAGAGTGTTAGCCACACAAGATTGTTGAGATGCAGAAAGTGGCAGCTGGAAACACAGCCATATCCCTCAGCATGGACACGGCAGAGATTGGGAAGAGAAGAAGGAGAGCCACTTAAGTGGTGTTGGTAGACTTTTCCTCTGTCTTTGGCCTGGGAGGACCCTCCTGCCTCTTTCACTTGGTGACTCTGCTTGGCCCGAGGAGCCCTCGGCCTCAGAAGCACCCCGGCTGGACCACCTGTCCTGCCCGACTGCAGACAGATGAGCCTCGCCAATTTTTCCCTCACCCTGGCAGACCAGACAGCTGCTGGACCACAAACGGCAGCTCGGAAGGTGGTGGGATGGGAGGAGAACACCCTGGCAGAGATCCTGCCCTCTTTCCTCCCCCCTGCAGCCCTTCTGAACTGAAGCATCCTCTACCCCTCCAGATGTGCTTGACTGGAGTCCAAGATACCTGTTGAAATGGGAATCCCAAGTGCCTGGAGAGGGTTGGGCTAGACTATTATTGAGAAAAGACTGTGATGGCAGGAGAGGATGAGCCTCACTGACACCCCCAAAACATTCCCATTCCACTATAATGATAGCAGCTTCAGTGACGGTTTTTCCAGTTCTTCCTTTTTCTCCTCTCCAACAAGTTATTTTTCTTTCAGTTATTTGCAAAGATGGTTATTTGAGATAAGGCAAAGCTTGGGGGGCTGGCTCTAAGAGTAGCAATGGGAATTGCTTGCTGTCTATTGAACCTGGGTGTTATTAAAGTTTCTTCAGCAAGGAGAAATTGGGGAGTTTGTGATCTTGATGAGACCTCAGGCTTTTGTTTCCAGCACTCACAGCACTGGATGAAGAATGAAGGGACAGGAGGCTGCCCCAAAGGGGCTGTAAGAAAGGAAAACTGGAGAGAGACGGAGAAGAGCCGAAGTACAGCACTGGAAAAACAGCTCCATGTTATTAGCTTTAGTCAGGACTGCTTTACAAAGGCTGGTGCCTTTTGGGATATGTTGTATTACAGCTCCCATTAGTCTCAAGCAATTGACATACCGGCTTGGGATGATGGGGGTTGTAGTCTTAAACCCCTCAGGAAAAACTCCAGATTGGGGAAAGCTGGGATTGGATGCAAGGAACTGTGGAGAGTTCCAGTGGTATAATGGATTAATTAAAGTAATTAAATGGGAGGAAAAGCTTAGTGAAAGGTGTGTGTGTATCCATCATCACTAGAGTCAGTTTGGTGTAGTGGTTAAGACTCCAGGCTAGAAACCAGGAGACTGAACTGGGTGCCTTCTGGCCACTCTCTCTTAGCCAAGCCCACCTCAGTTGTTGTTGTTGTTGTAGTTGTTTTGGAGAAAATAGGAGAAGGAAGGAGTATTAGGTATGTTCCCCACCTTGAGTTATTTACAAAAATTATAAAGGCAGGATGTAAATAAATAAAGCAAAATAACTACCACTGTGCCATTTAAGTGGGAAATCTGACCCTTGATGTTGAAAGGACCTAACCAGGATTGTGATTCCTCCCCCCCCCCCGAGTGTGCACTTTTGTACATATTCAGTGTTGTTCTTGCACACATTCCAGAGTGAACTTCTCTTTGGGAAGGGATCGTGGCAGCGTGCTAAAGTACCTGCTTGGCATGCTAGAGGCTGGATTCCATTGGAAAAATCCAATTATAGCAGGTGAAGGAAAGCATCTCTATTTTATCCTCCGGAGATGGCCTTCTGGCAGAGCAGGCTACCCCAGCCTCAGAGGACCAGTTCATCTCCACATGAGACGGCTTCATATATTCACAACCCAGCCAATATAGATACGTTCTGGGCTGAAGACCAAATAACAAATGCTGTCCAGGTATGCAGGAAGAAGACATTTCTATTCCACACCTCCTTTCATTGTATCTCCCAGGGAGAGGGAAAGATGTCTGGCTACTTTCCCAGCCAGGCAAGGACTTATATCATGGAGCTGGATATTAATCCTTGAGATCTGACAGTTACTAGGGCTGCCAATATTCTCCCCCTTTCCCCTCCCTCCCCAAACATACCTTGGCTGTCCTTCAGTGCCTTTAATGTAATATTTTCCTGAAGTCATCCTACATTTCTATTTATTCTTCTGTTTGGGGACTCTTTGTTCTTTTTCTCTTTCATGGACAAGTGGTGTAGAAACTCTTGGGTGGTATGGTTGATCCATGCGTGGGTGTGCTTGGTAGGTGCCATTATTCGGAGAGGTTCAGAATAGGGCTTCCAAGATGGTTGACGAATGGAAGACTCATCCAAGAAGATGAACAACTCTTCCATTTTTCTTCTTCCCATTTAGGGCCTTCTTCAGAGTGGTTAGATGTTACTTGGATAGGGAAACATGTGTCTTGAAAAGCACAAAAACAGCCAAAGAGAGATGCCAAAATCAGAACAGTAGTGGAAGGGATGGTAGGGTGACACAAAGAAGAGAAGTGAGGTTCAGTCTTCCAGTTTTATAAACTCCACTCACTGGCTCCACCCACTATTTGTTTTGGGCTCCACCCACTCTTCTTTGGGCCCTCGCCACCAACCCACTTTTATTTTGCCTTCCCCACCACATCACCACCAATATTTCTCCACCCATTAGTCATTGTTCAGTTTAGCATGTCATGTGAATGTAACCACAACAGCTTGGGAATATCCGTTCATTCTTTTTGAGCTTCTCTTAATCTGTTTTTAAAAGAAAATGATGGGGAGTAAAGACATTCAGCTTGTTGGGACTTTTATTTTTGAGGGGGCCACATTTAATTTATCCAGAATTTATTTGTTGGAGAAAGAAAATAGGTTGGATCACCTATCATGTGATCCAGCTCTTCCTGAAACCTCCTCTGCTGTTTATGCTCTTTTACGTTGACATGTTCAGGGTAAAACAGCAATTCAGCAGATGAAATATGAATACCTGCACTGAAGCTGTGGTGGATCATGTAAGATTCACCTGTTGAACCTCTGCCCTTTGGTGCAGTTAGCAAAGGTGGGGTTATTAGTGTTGACAACTCTGATGGTTGCAGATCATGAAATACTCCATTTTCTCTTTGTTGTTTTGCTTGAATCAATTATAATTTCTTTCTATTTCTTTTGTAACAGGAAATGCCAGTTAGTCAAAGTAGCTTCTTTCTGTTTTTCTATGTTCGGAACAATAAGAGCAGAAAAAGCCAGTTTTAAAGCTTCGGGCTCCATAAGGGGGCACTGTGGTCACGGAGGCAGTTAGACCCGTTTGCTTTCTTTTGTTCCAGACAATTTTCAGAATGTCCCTACGCTACTTTGATTTTTTTTTTTTTTAATCTCCTGGGTACGATCTTTTAATAATGCCTCTGCAATTCTCACTGCCCCTGAAAATATAGTTGCCTTAATTACCTGCTGAATTTCATTTTGGAAACCTGTTTAAAGATGAGACTCAGGAAGAGAGACACAAAAGAAAACTATAAGGCAATTTTCCAGTTTTGTGGAATGCGGAGTAGAACGCAGAGGCGTGACCTTAATACATAATCCGTGCTCCAAAATTAAAGAGTTATCTGAATTAGCGGCATTGTCACATCTTGCCGTAGGAATACCCAGTCATTTCACTATGCTGGTGTGTGGATTTTGGCTAAGCCAGGATTTATTAATTTATGAGCAAGAACTCCTGCCAAAAGGCTTAAGCCAAAGGGCTTGTATCAAAAGCACACACCTTTCAGTTTCTCACAAGTAAACTAGAGGCGTTCCTATACTTGTAAAACCCATTATTCTGACGCCAGAGCTACAGTCTACCCTTCCTTCCGATGTATGCAATAGGTTGGAGCTGTCAGTCTTTCCAAGTTCAGTTTCCTCTTCCAGTCAGCTACAAATTAGGTCTCAGCAAGGGGTTGCATGTCTTTGTTTCCACATACAAACGCACAAACACGAGGGAACGGGTAGCCCCTGCCCTGCAAATACGATTGCTGGGAAGGCTTACTCTGAATTAGTTTTTTCAAGGAACGCTTCAACTGAAAAAAAAAAATGTGCACTCTGTTTAAATCAGGGGCGGACAGACTACAATATTGCAAGCTAAATGAAGACCAGGCAGGATAGAAAATTCAGCAATGTGTAACAGATGTGTTCGAGCATCGGTTCCTGCTAGGAAAACTTGAGTTCTGTTTCTATCCCACCTTTTCTCAGAGAAGCTCAAGGAAGCAAATAGGATTCTCCTTCCTGCCGCCTCCCCCTTCCTCCCCACCATTCCTCTGGCAGGCAAGTCAATCAGAGACAGTAATTAGCACAAGGTTATTCTGTGTGCAATATAGCTGAGCATGGAAATATGCCTGGATCTCCTCTGATCAGTGCATCATGCTGGCAGGTTTCTGGGGTCCATTTGCAAAATGTTGAAGAGGGTGAAAGAAAAAGATTATAAAGCTGGAAGGGACATCAGCTTCTGAACCTGGTGCCCTCCAGATGTGATGTACTACAGTATGACATCAGCCCCAGACAATAGCTGCTCCGTGCCCTACAGCAGAAGAAACCGCCAAGGCCATTGTAAATAGCTGACAATCATTAGGAAATGACATCTAAGAAGTTAGCCAGAAGCAGACATTTCCTTGCATTTTTCTTTTCTTACCCAGGGCTTCCAGTCCAGGTCTCCGAACTACAACTGGGAATTTAGCTCCGCTTTATATGTGACAGTCTTTCAGGAATTTAAGACCATTGTCATGCTTTTGCTTGATCTTCTCTTCTTGGGGTTAAATATGCTGAGCTCTTTCTTTCCTCCTTCAAAGGACTTAATTTCCAGATTCTCCTCTGTTTCTCAGTTCTCTTCTTGACTCTCTTTTTAAAGTGTTGAATATTTTAACTGAATTTTTATGAGCTTGTAGATTCCCTGTTTAAACAGGTCATCTTTTCTTCAGATTTTCACTTTAATTGGTTAATCTCTCCCCCACCCCTAAAATAGGATAGACTGATGGGATATTAGATTTTTAACACTGCTGGAGAGCATTAGATTAAGGAACACTGCTGCATGGTATATTTATTTAATTTGCAGGAATAAATGATTTTGCATTCATGCTGCATTGTGCTGGCTGCAAGCAAAGAGGGCATCTGGTTGGTGAAAAAAAGAGAAGGAAAAGGCAATTTTTAAAAAGTGATCTTCATTTTATGGCTGCCTGAGGTATAGCAGCCCAGATATTATATGTTGCCAATAACATGTATGTAAATGGCATGTGCTAGAAATCCAAAAATCATCCCACTTTTTATCTCATCTATGCTTTTATGGATCCCTTGGTAATGGTTTCAAAGCTATGCAACAGGAATTATTGTCCTGAAATGTTTAGAAAAATACCATTTAATGTCATTGAAACAGAGACGTAGCAGCACCGATTTATCAGTAATGACATTATGGCAAATGTTGAACTGCAGCTTACTCTGACAGATTATATTTGTGTGAATGTGCGTAAGTATCATCACCGTTGTTGTCGTCATCATCATCACCATCAGTTTAGCCATTGTCTATCCAGCTGAAGGATGAAGGCCTTTTTCCAATCAATACCGTCCTGAACTTTCTTTTGCCAATTGGGCCCACATTACTTGCTGTTATCTTCAATCCATTTTGTTTTAAGTCTCTTTCACGGACACTTTATCAACCATTCTATAACTGCCTTGGTCCACCTGCCATCAGTTCTTGTATGTATTTATATATGCATACTTAAATATATGCAGAGGTTTCTTAACACTTATTACACAATATGATTAAAAGAACAAAGACTAAGAGAGGAGCTCCTCTCTCCAATGAGTCTGATTTATACTGATATTTTGGGAGGTGGAAAATTAGGTGTAAAGAGGAAGAGGATGGGATATTCTGGAAGAGTTATAAATGGCTAGCTAGAAAACTGTTCCTTCTTTCCCCCTCATATCCTTATTCTTTCCTTACCTACCTCTCATTTCAGCTTTTTACTTTTCACATTTGTACATGAAGCATCAAGAAGTGCATCACCTTTGTTTCTATTTCATTTTTTTTATTCTCTCAGGGTTCAAATTGTTTCCAAATCTCCCACAGGCTGCTTGCCATAGATCCTTTGAGTGAATCAGGAAGGCTGCCCTAAGGATGTGTTTGAAAGCACCATTGTTGGCCTCTGGGTCCTGAAGGCCAAACTGGATGTGGCAGTAGCGATAAACCCAGATCCCTTCACAATTTTGTCCACTGACATATAATATGAGGAGCAGAGAGTGTAGATAGCTTTACTTAACTATATAAATGGTACTGAAGAAGGGGAACACCAAGCCCTTCAGGATTTCTGGGCCTCGCTACCTCTTCAGTCCATCACAGTGTTTTTCCATTCCTTTTCCATCTCACTTTGGCTATGTTTGAACTGAAAAGAGAACGATGCAGCTAGAAAAAACAGAGAGATAGACTGAAATCCAAAGCAATGGTGCTTCTCTAATGTGCTCCCTCTAAGCTTCTATGAGAACTGTGTGAACATGTGAATGATGGCCCGAAAACACCTCAGGTCCTCCCTCGGCCTGCTTGATGGGGAAGGAGAAGATCTGTGGGTGTGGAGCAGCTGTCCCACATGATCGGCCATTTGCCGTGGGGCCATTTGCTGTAAAAATGCAAGGTTATGGCATGAACTCAGAAGGAAGGGAGGAGATGTGTATTTGCAAAGCCTGCATAGCAAAAATAATGGAAGAGGGAGTGTGGACAGGTGGAGCCCCTTTCAATGTAGAGAACAAGAGCTGACTGTCAGGCATATCATACAAGATATATTGCTAAGATAAGGAATAGGGCTAAGACAGCCAATAGAACAGGGGTCCAAATCTGTGGGCTGCTGCCCATTACTGGGCCATGGCCTATTCACAACTGGGCCGCATGAGTGGCCGGCTGGTGCGTGAGCACACACAGCCCCACTCACACAAGCATCTCAGGCTCTCAGGGTGCCACTCGCGTAAGCATCACGAGCACTCGTGGTGCCACTCATGCTAGCGTCATGGGTGCTTGTGGTTCCACTTGCGCTAGCATTGTGGGCACTCATGGCCCCACTTGCGTGACAGTGACACGTGCTTGCGGCCCCACTCATGTGAGGGTCGTGGGCACTCTCAGCCCCACTCATACGAGCAACGTGTGCTTGTGTGCATTTATGCACGGCTCTGCCTCTCTCACAAAACCATCCTGTCTTTCCTCCCTCCCCCTCTGCTCCGGGCCGCCAACCTTGGGGAACTCTGCAGCAGAAGACTTGCTAAAAATCTTCTAGGATGCCTATTAATTAATTTTTAGGAATAGGGATGAAGTAGAACCAATAGAATACTTGTTAGATAACTTTTGAAGTGTTTATTAGTTAAGACTTAGAAATAGAGATGGCGTGGAACCAATTTATGACCTTTTAGATAATTTCCAAAAAGCCTATTAGACAATGTTTCTTTATCCCACCTTGAAAAACTGTATAAAAGCTTGTTGAATCCTTTTTTCTGGGTCCTGGCATTTTGATGGCTAGGACCCTTTTTGCTGAAGCACTTCAATAAAAGGAAATCAACCCTGCACCTCATGTCTGGTTTTCTTCATTGGCTTCGGCGCCAGGCTAAGGCCCGAATTTGGGGACAACACCCAAAGCAGCTGATCTAATATGACTGCTATTCTCACTAAAGGGGCCTGGTAAGTATCCAAGCATCTCCAGAGTATCCGGAACACAGATGCAAGTCCCAGAGATACAGAATAAAGGTGTGAATATACCCTTGGTTTCTTTTTAAAGAAAGGCATTACAGAGATTTTTGACATTCTTGCCTCTCCTATTCGTCGTCCTTTCTCCACAGCCTGTTGGTCTTTCGACAGCTGCAACCCCAGCAGGAGGAAGCTTTCCACAATGGTACCAAAATAGCTAATCCCACGTTTGTTGAAACAGAGCTATGAGCCTCCCAGGCCGCCTGTATGCGTTCCATTACATTCATGTCACATTTCTTCAGCAATTCAACAGTGCGGTAACACCAAGGCCTCCTTTACCATTTGTCTAATGCCTCACCCCTGATTTTTACTCCCCCCCCTCACCTCCCCAGGGCCATCTCACATTCGTGCCCCCCAGATAGCACTCCACTGGTCCTAAGCATCTTCTAAAGGACCAGCTGCCAACACCCGCCACCTGCTAGACATCCAGTCTCCGGCCTCTGTGGGCTTCCACATCCTCCCATGAAGAGCTCACTTTGCTACCCTCCCCTTCCTAGTCTAGTCTAGTCCTCTTGCTTCATATCAACCACCTGTTTATTATGTTCTCAGCTATTTCCATCTCCAGCAACAGGTGGGTCCCGTCCCCCTGGGGCTTATGTCTGCTGGTTGGAAAGGCATCTGGTTACACCAGGAGAGGTTTGGGCTTGGAAGGTGGTTGGTTGGATGGATTGATGGCAGGAGGCAAGTGAAGAGAAACACAAGTCATGGGTTATTCCCAGCTGTGGAAGGACGTTACTATGTCTGGGATAAAACAAGGCAGGCTGGGGGCCAACGCTCTCAAGTTCTTGGCGGGGGTGAGGGGCAGCCGCTGGATGTCTGATCTCCTTGCCAGCCCAGAACGCAGCTTCCCTTCCCCCTTTGTTCACCCTTGTGAGTTCTACCACCCGGCATTCGGCATTATTTAGACTGAAGGATCACTTGCTGAATCTGTGCCATTTTTCCAGAATAAAAAAAGAAAAGAAAAAAGGGAGAACTACAGATTGGATTCTGCAAGGAAAATGGCCTTCTGCCACTTCTGCAACCTAGCCAAGTAGCACAGATGTATGTTTTTGCTCCTACTTTTTCAGCAGATGTACACGGTTGTGCAAATTGCCCTTATGGCTGCCTACGATCCTTTTGCTTCCTTGAAGTGTTATTCTATGCCAGCATTCTGCCTTTGCACTCCTTGCAGGGCAGTTTGATGCCAGGGCAATCTTCAAAATGGCAGGGGCCACTGGGCTTGGTCTTGATATCTCTTCTGATCCAGAACACTATTTTCTTTGCCTAAAGCTGTAATGGAAATAAGTGGCAGGGTTCCAATATTTGTACAAAGCATATACTTCAGACTCTGGATGACAGAACTAACTTGTGAAGGTTCTTGGTATGTAGACGCATATGAATGCAGTGAGGAATATGCTTGTATGACTTTGAAAGAGAATACAAGCAAAGCCAGGACTGGGTTGGGTTAGAACGTTTTTCCTTGACATGTCAGTTTTTACTTGGGTGAAAGGGAGTGTAGGTTTTGTGTGTTTTGTTTATATGCAGGAACATTTAGAAATGACATACTAACTTGTAGCCTGATGTGGTGCATTCCTTCCTTCATTTTCACATTTCTACCACTTCAATCAGCTGCCTAGTGTAGTAATTCTCAACCTTGGTCCTTTTAAGATGTGTGGACTTCAACTCCCAGAATTCTCCAGCCAGCATTCTGGGAGTTGAAGTCCACACATCTTAAAAGGGCCAGGGTTGAGAAGCACTGGCCTAGAGAGACAAGACTTTCCCCTGGGATTAGTCCTTCTGATGTGAGGAGAAAACACTGTAAAAATGGGATTCCTGGGAGAATTAAATCTTGATATTGCAGATGCAACTGGATGGCACTCTACAGTGGGGCAGGATGCTTAGTAAAGGATCCTATGATCACCCATCAACCCTAAAAGTTTGGTTGAAATACTTGGAGCCCTTTTAGAATTTCTAATTCTTAATGAATTATATAGGTCAGGGGTCTCCAACCTTAGCAACTTTACGACTTATGGACTTCAACTCCCAGAATTTCTCAGCCAGTGCTGAGGTGGGAGTTGAATTTCACAAGTCATAAAGTTGTCAAGGTTGGAGACCCCTGATATAGGTAGTCCTTAAAAAAGTGACCCGATCAGTCCTCATGCTTATGATTGTTGTAGCATTCCAGTGGTTATGTGATTGTGAGTTGGATACTTGGCAACTTGCAAATTTATGGTGGATGTAGTATCCTGCATTCATGTAATCACAATTTCTAACCTTCTCAGCTGTCTTTGGACAAGCAAACTCAATGGAGAAGCTCTCAGCAAAGGTCATAAGTTGCAGACAAGTGATGTCTGGCTTAGTGACCATAGCAAAAAAAAAAATCAGGTGTGGGCAAGTGATGTCTCACTTAATGACTGCACTGTTTAACAAATTTTCTGGTTCTTATGGTAGTCGTAATTCAAGGACCACCTGTAGTGTTAAATATTTGAATATGAGTCCTTGGTTGCATGTATATTTGCTTTAATAAAATTAATTAGGTTTTGAGGTAAACAATTCTAAAACTCTGTAGGAAGACAAGAATGGAGATGACATCAATCAACAAATAAAGATAAATGATAAGCCTAAACAGGAAAATTAAATAAATAGGAATAATCCTATCATCTGCATGTAAATAAACCAATTCCATTTTAATCCAATTGAATTTAATTCTGTCTTGGCTTTGCCCAGTTCATTATACTGTATAGTCTCTACCAACTTTGGAGAATCTATCCCCACTGTAACTCTACTCAAAGACCAAATGTGACTTACCACCGCCTCCCCAAATATTGTTCATCCTTGGTTTACAAAGACTCGTTTTTGACCTTGGTGGAGGTCAGAGATTTAGCAAGGGCTTTGCCCATCTCACTGTCCCCCCATATTCTTTCTTTGTGTTCTGCCCGCACTTGACTGTCTTGGCATGGGCGATTAAATGTCTTTGAACTCTTTGATCCTCCTCCAATCCCTCCTCTTCCCAAATATGAGATCTAAAAGGGTCTCCTGTGTTTCTCTTGCCTCCAGCCAAATCTCACAGGACACCCTCCACCATTTCCCTTTGAATCTTCAAAGCCCTTGCATGCTTTAACTGATTACACATTTAGCATCTCTAATCTCGTTTTGGCCCCCACCCTGGAGGCAGTCTTGAGAGGAGTCCCTCTTCTTCCAAGCTTGTCTTGTCACGCTTGCTCTGATGTTTCTCCAGCTCCACATTTCAGGATTGGGAGGGGAAGGAAAGAAGGGGCAGCTGGAGGTC
Organism: Ptyas mucosa; assembly: GCA_012654045.1. NCBI lineage: Eukaryota > Metazoa > Chordata > Lepidosauria > Squamata > Colubridae > Ptyas > Ptyas mucosa. Next base: position 5,308,068 of record WNWU01013574.1, read on the forward strand.
TCCTGTGAATTTCCCAGAAGGTCTCTTTTCCAGCTGCAGGTCTTCAAACATGTAGTTTCCTTCAACTTTTTGACCAAAGCAAATTCTCCAATTACTGGTAAAAGAGAATCAGGACTATCTTTTCAAATTTTCTGCCCCAAAATTATAACTTGTTTATATAATTATAAAATTATAACACAGAAGCTCTTTCTGTGAAGAAACAGAAGGAGTTTCCTTCACCAATAAATAATCAAGGGCTGAATTAAGCCATCAGGACGGCTGAGATATTAGCTTTAAGATTGTTTGAAAATTTTGGGTCTCTTCCTCATCTAGAAATAAAGTTCTACAAGTTGCGATTGTATAGGATGTCAAGCTATTGTACATAATTTATGCCTGATTGAATTTTTGAACCAAGTACAGGTTTTAGTCCTAGTTTAACGATCACAACTGGGATAGGCAACTCGGTCAATAATGGTAACTAAATGACTTACTTGAGCTTCCCTTTGCTTTATAGATCTAAAATGAGGAATGGTCATTAAGTTACTATTTTTTAATTGACTGACTGAAGCTTGTTGTATGAACAGACCACTAATCTCTGACCAAGTACAAATTCACTAGTCCAGAAGCCTTAGGTTTTTTTAAATTGAAAACCCTTTATTTTCTTGATTATGTAATTTGTATCCGTACATATCAGTGGTGGGTTTCTACCAGTTTGCCCCGGTTCGGGCAAATCGGTAGCGGCGGGAGGCTCTGCCCACCCACCCGGATGTCATCACAGATGCTCTGCGCAACAGCAGAAGGTTCTGTGCATGCGCAGGAGGGCCACGTGTGAGCAAAGTGAGCGCACACACACATGCGCTCCCAGTTCCAAACCAGTGAAAACCATTACTGGTACATATATTTGTGTGCATATATCTGTGTCTCACTGGAAACCCGTAGCCTTCTAGATGTTGCTGAACTATAACTCCCAGCAGTCCAAGCAGATATGGCCAATGGCTGGGAATTTCAGCAATACCAGGAGAGCTGCAAGTTCTTCATCCATGAGAAACTGTGGATTGTTCTCCTGGCAGGCTACCATAAGTTCCTTGGATGACCTTGAGCTGGTTACTATATCTCAGTTTAACCAAGCTCTCTGGGTTGTCGTGAGGACAAATTTGTTTGTGTATAACAGCTTCCCGAGGGATAACTGTGTAACTCTTCTGCAGCAAAATCAAAACAGACTCTTATGCCGCTTCAAAGGCTGATATAGCTTTAGTTTTGTGCATTGCAATCCAGTTTATCAGTTGCATGTGATACACAGAGAATTATTGTGACTGTAAAGAGAGAGAAGGGAAAGGGGCGTTGTTGATCAGAGATACGTCTTGGGTTGGAAGCAACCAAACACTTAGGTTTTGTCATAAATCAGCAATCAAATATTGCTTAGGTGTGAAGATAAGGCATTGCTTGGCTGATGTTGCTAAGAATTGCACCTGATAAGTTGAAGACCATCCATGCAATCTTCAAGAATTGATGATTAGTCTCAAAATAATATTTACTTTGTATGACTTTGTTCTTCAGTGAATGGGGAGTAAACGCACAATAACAACCACCACCACCATTTAGAAAATAAAATATGTGGGAGTAAACATGTTTCTCACTATCTCTTTTTCCTTCCGATTATTCCCCAGAATTATCTGAATGCTTTATGGTGAATGGAGCTGATTACCGGGGACTGCAGAACAGAACTGCTCCTGGATCCACTGGGAAGCCTTGTCTCTACTGGAACCAGACACGAGAACATGCCTACAACACGGCCAAATATCCCAATGGCGAGTGGGGGCTAGGCAGTCACAATTACTGCCGAAATCCGGATGGTGATGTACAGCCGTGGTGCTACATCTCAGAAAATGAAGAAGGGATCTACTGGAAGTATTGTGACATCCCAACCTGCCACAGTAAGTGCTGGTCTTTGCATCGAGGTGGGGGATCAGCCAACATTGGATGAAAAAGTTTTGTCCACTCCTACTGGTTTGCAAATGTGCATGATCTTCCGTGCACGCACTAGGGCTTCTGTGTATGCACAGAGCCTCGAAAATGTGGAAAAATGGGACATCATGATGTCAGCGCTGGTGGGTGGGGCATCCCGCAGTCGCCCCTACCGGTTTGCCCGAACCGGATAGAACCGACTGAATAACACCACTGGTCCACTCTGTTACATTTTAATGAAATTCTCAGAGATGGCGTGTTGTGGTTTTGTCTTTATTATGGGAGAGCCAAGAGGTATGGATGAAAATTCACTCATGGTATTTGCTTCAGTCAAAGGCAGTCTTCCAAAGGGGGTGGGTGGGTTTCCTTCTATTGGCCCTTTTCAGATTTTGAAGTATGATTAGCCAGGGCAACTTTGAAGTGAAAGAATCAAAATACAGCTGTAGCACCCTTGTCCGTTTCAACAGAACTGTACTGTAAACCCAATACATCAAGAAGAGAAATTTGAATGAAATTTTCAAGCATTCTGAAAAAATACAGGAAAACATAAACAATACAGAGGAAAAACATTTCAAAGAAGCCGTAAGGCAAAAGTTGGCATTAAATCTATTGTATGTGAAGAGCATCAATTTCAAGACAGCTGCCTCATGCCTTTTACTCAAAACAATATGGTTGTTTCTTAACCTTGGCAACTTCAAGATGGGAAGATTACAGCTTCCAGAATTCCTCACAACTGACTACTGGGAATCATGCCGTTAGTTTGTATCATAGGTAGTCATCATTTATTGACTGCCTTGTTTAGTGACTATTTGAATTTACGACAGTTGAAAAGGAGAAACAGCTTTGCAACAAATCTTTGCATTTACAGCCATACAGCGTCCCATGCAGTGGCGAAATCCATTTTTTTTTTACTACCGGTTTTGTGAGCGTGGCTTGGTAGGTGTGGCATAAGAAGGATATTGCAAAATCTCCATTCCCACCCCACTCTAGGGCCTGCCACAAGTGGTATTTGCTGGTTCTTAGAACCTGCTGGATTTCACCTCTGCTTTACAGGCATATTTGGACCCTTTAATACTGGGTTTCTCAATCTCAGTTACTTTAAGATGTTTGGACTCCCAACTCCTAGAGTTCCCCAGTCCCCACATCTTAAAAGTGGACAAGGTTGAGAAACGCTGCCTTGGAAAAAGAATCCAAGTTGCAAAAGAGATTTTTTCTTCTGCCTCGAAAGATTTCCCCCAAAGATTGCACCGCGTATCTGGAAGGGAGTTTGGGAAGAGTGTATAAGAGAACTGGAGGAAACGGGACATTTGTGGAAAATTTCTTGCTCGACAAGGAAAGCTAACTGGAGATGACCAAGTCCTGCAGAAGTGGCTAAATGGAGGGTAACAGTCACCGAAACAGATCCTCGAGGCCAGAGCTGTAGGAGGCTGAGAAGCGGCTTCATTATGGTGTTTCCCAAAGAAAGAGCACCACAGAAGTTTGGGGCTTTCAGGCTTCTACCGTAAGTCTTGGATCGGAAGAAACTGCGTCTTCTAATCTGCCTCCCCCTTTCTAATCTTAGAGGGGGGGGGGGGAATCATCAGGAGTAAATCAATTGCACCAGAAAGGGGGAAGTTGCAGGCTTGTAACCAATGGCAGGAAAAGACCAGAGGGAAAGTTATGCAACGGATAGAAATCGGAGCAAGTCTCTCATTTTTCCAGTTTTGCTTGATAATGGCATTGTTCTCTTGTAAGTGATAGTAGGATTTCAGAAAGCGGCTTTCAGATCAATAGGCATGCTGCTGTTTTCCCATCTAGAACATATTTCAAGTTATTTTCCAAAGGCGGTTTATGAGTGTTTCTGGTGCATTTCTTTCTTTCCCTTTCTTTTACATTTTAAAAGCATTTTTTTACTACCGGTTTGGGTGAATAGGTAGTAAAAAATGCTTTAAAAAAGAAAAAGAAAAGGCTCCTACAATCGCACGGCACAGCTGTGATTGTTGAAGCCTTTTTTTTTTACTTTTTAAAAGCATTTTTACTACCTATTCCCCCGAACTGGTAGTAAAAAAAATACTTAAAAAGTAAAAAAAAAAGTTCTGACCATCGCATGTCGCTTAGTTGATGGTCAGAACTTTTACATTTTTTTACTACCAGTTCGGTGAACCAGTAGCATTTTTTACTACTGGTTCGGGCTGGTCCCATGGTTAAGTGATTGCCATTTGTGAGCTTCACAATCAGCTTCAAACAAGTAAATAGGGCCTAGCTATCTTCGAGACTGCCTGCTGCTACCGATGACCTCCCATTGCCCCGTGTGCTCCCACAGAGAGGGCCACCTCAGGGTGCCATCAGCCAAACAATGTAGGCTGGTGACCCCCAGGGGGAGAGCCTTCTCTGTGGGGGCACCTACCCTCTGGAATCAGTTGCCCCCAGAGATAAGGAGAATCTAAGACCGTGATGGCGAACCTATGGCACGGGTGCCACAGGTGGCACGCGGAGCCATATTGGTGGGCACGCGAGTGTTGCCCCAGCTCAGCTCCAGCGTGCATGCGCACACCAGCCAACTGATTTTCAGGCCTTCCGGTCCCACCCGAAGTCGGGAAACTGGCTGTTTCTGACCTCCGAAAGGCCTGCGGGGGGATGGGGAAGGCTGTTTTTGCCCTCCCCAGGCTCCTAGAAAGCCTCTGGAGCCTAGGGAGGGGGGGAAATGGACATACTGGGCCCACCGTGCCATCGCGTGCCAAAAGCAGGGGGAAGTGGGGGGGTCATGTGCACATGCACGGGAGAGCGGGGCACATTGGATTATGGATGTGGGCACCCGCAGCCCCCCACACTCTCCCCACTTTTGGCACGCAACGGCAAAAAGGTTAGCCATCAGTGATCTAAGACCTTGGTGCCTTCCGCCCTGCCCTCAAAACCTATCTTTTCCAGCAAGCCGGGCTGGCTTAAAAATAATTTTAAATGTTTTAATTGGTTAGTTACTTTTAATGTATGGGGCCAAATTTATATATATTCTTAATTGCTTTTAATGTTTGTATTCTTTGTTTTTTAATTTTGGCTGTACACCGCCCTGAGTCCTCAGGGACAAAGGCAGTTTATAAATCTTAAATTAAATTAAATTAAAAATTAAATTAAAATTAATGGAGAATGCAAAAGTGAAATCCCAAGTCGCAGTCATGTGATGTTTCATTTAACATGATATATCACAGTGCGACAATGTGATGTCATGAGTTTGATACCTGTGTCATAGGCCTAGCGCAATCACATGACTTTTTTGCTTAATGACTGTGGCATTTAACTACAGAGTTTCAAATCCCAACTCTGGTTGGTAAATGAAGACTACTTGTAGAGTCCTAAAACTATGTAGTGTTATGATACCTTCTTATATAAACATTCAAAATTTCTACCCACATCCTTCATTGTTTCTTTCAGTGCCCGGCTATGTTGGCTGTTTCCTGGACTCTGGCACTCCCCCAACACTAAGTGGGAGCAGTGGCACCTCCACCAAGCTCACAGTGCAAGTTTGCCTCAGTTTCTGCCGCAAGCGAGGCTATAAGGTACAACCGTCTCTTTGTTATGTGCAACTCAGGAGGCCTTCACAGTCCATTGAAGAGGTTGCTCCAAATAGCCCTCCCAACATGGTGTTTTCTATGGGTTAGAATTACATCTCCCAGAATTCCCAGATAACAGACTAACTAAAAATTCTGGACTGAACTAAGAATTCAGGAATTGAGTTCTTGAACAATCCATATACAATTAGCTGACATTTGTTGAGAAAAGAGGGCTTATAGATGAATATAAAATAATAAATAAAAGTCAGGGAATGATTCCACTCAGTTCCCACATTCTACTCTCCAGCCTAGGGAAAAAAGCACCAGTGAGAAGGATTTCATTCTTTCTAATCTGCCACACTGGAGTTGTGTGATGCAGCTCTGGGCTTATTTTTAATTTAAACATAGAATCCTGACATTGTTTCAAATATTGTATGCTTTTAGATTTTTCTTCCCTCATCAAGCTTAGTTTGCAAAGCTTGAGAAGGCTAATTTAACGACCTTTAACATTGGTCTATATATATTGGTCTGTATCCTGGTTCAAAGAGATACAAAGCAGTGTTCTCGCACAGCTAACAAATTTTGCCAGTGTGGGTCTGGAGACTATTAGGAGGTTCTCAATACAGAACTGATGAATTTATGTATTGATTTATAATTATTGATGAATAAAAAAATTTGGAACACAACAGAGTTTAGTGACTAAAGAATAATAGAGTTGGAAAGGAACTTGGAGGTCTTCAACTCCCTGCTCCCTCTACCATTTCAGACAAATTGTTATCCAATCTCTTCTTAAAAAATTCCAGTGTTGGAGCATTCACAACTTCTGGAGGCAAGTCCTTCCAGTGATTAATTGTTCTAACTGTCAGGAAATTTCTCCTTAGTTCTAGGTTGCTTTTCTCCTTGATTAGTTTCTATCCATTGCTTCTTGTCTTGCCTTCAAGTACTTTGGAGAATAGCTTGACTCCCTCTTCTTTGTGGCAACCCCTGAGATATTGGAACACTGTTGTCATGTCACCCATCCTTCTTTTCATTAAACAAGACATACCCAATTCCAGCAACTGTTCTTTATATGTTTAGCCTCCAGTCCCCTAATCATCTTTGTTGCTCTTCTCTACACTCTTTCTAGAGTCTCCACATCTTTATTACATCGTGGCAACCAAAACTGGTTGCAGTAATCCAAGTGTGGCCTTACCATGGCATTATAAAGTGGTATTAACACTTCACACGATTTTGATTCTAACCCTCTGTTTATGCAGCCTAAAACTGTGTTGTCTTTTTTGTCAACTGCAGCACACTCATATTTAAATGATTGTCCAAGTGATTGACTATTTCTCTGTCTGGGAACCAAAAAGCTTTAGTTCCCTGAATAAAAAATATCTGATAGAGAAGCTCCATTTGTAATTTCAACCTCTTTTTCATTTGTACTCTTAACGCCCCATTAAACTACAGTTCCCATTAAAAACAGTATGACCATTCTTTTTTTCTATTAATGGGTAGCCAAGATGGCTCATCTCTCATCTTTCAACAAATACCATCAAAGCAGCTATAAAGATCCTGCTGGCCGCTGATCCATGGTTTTTAATAAAGAGCTATCTATTTAATATTGATATATGGATAGTTTATTTTGCCAGCTTTTCTGAACTGATCTTAACTACTGGGCCTTGAGCAGCTGCTGCTTGATTTGATGAGTAACAGTGCATATCTCCATATCATAAAAAGCTTTCCCAGTTGATTTGTTTGCTGATTTCGGCACCATCAGCACTTTGCAGGCAACTAGCTCTCCACCCTTCATTTGAAATTCAAGGTACAACATCTGAAAAGCAAATCAAATGATGACCAACATCCAACATCCTAGAAGACAAGTTCAGGATCCAAAAAGATCTTGATAGACTTGAACAATGGGCCCCATCCAACAACATGAAATTTGATGTGGAGAAAAGCAAGGTTTTACACTTAGGCAGGAAAAACCAAAGGTACAAGTACACATTAGGCGAAATCTGGCTCAAAAACAGTAACTGTGAGAGGGACCTTGGAGTCCTAGTGGACGATCATGTAAACATGCTCCAGTAGTGTGCGGCAGCAGCCAAAAAAATTAATACGGTATAACCCTTGGTTGAATAAACAGAGGCATAGAATCAAAATCAAGTGAAGTATTAGTACCGCTTTATAAAACCTTAGTAAGGCCACACCTGGAATGCTGCATCCAGCTTTGGTAACCACATTACAAAAAAGATGTTGAGACTTTGGAAAAAGTGCAAAGAAGAGCAGCTAAGATGATTAAAGGTTTGGAAGCTAAAACATGAAAAATGGTTGCAGGATTAGGGGGGACATGATAGCAGGATTACAGTATTTGAGAGACTGCCACAAAAAGGAGGGGGTCAACTTATTTTCCAAAGCACTAGAAGGCAGGATAGGAAGCAATGGATGGAAACTAATCAAGGAGAGAAGCAATCTGAAATTAAAGAGAAACTTCCTAACAGTGAGAACCATTAACCAATGAAACAGCTTGCCTTCAGAAATTGTGGGTGTTTCATCACTGGAGGTTTTTAAGAAGAAACTTGACAGTCACTTGTCTGAAAGTGATGGTATAGATCTCCTGCTTAAGAAGGAGGTAGGATTAGAAGACCTCTAAGGTCCTTATAGCTCTATTTCTGATTGATTGAACCTCAGAATAAGGCAGAGTTAGCTTACATGGAAGGCCTGAATCTTGATTTTCTTGACTTGCTCTGGGCATGTGTCCTCACTGATCTAACTTTTTCCCTTTTTTGGATTGGTCTTTCTAGTCTTCTCAGACAACTGATGGGAGTAGAGTAGACACATATTATCCCCCTTCTCTATTTTCATCCCATCAGCCCAATTCTTGGCACCCTGTGAAACAGAGCTCAGCCATCAAACAGCATTTGTTTTGTCGTTCCAGGCTATCAGTTTTTATTAGCGCAACAAATGCACAGTTGTTATCCATTTGTCACACTTGGTTGAGACGGCTGCCCTCATGGTTATGCTTCTGTTCTGAAGATACTGAATTTGAAGATTAGTCTTATTTTTTAATACCTGGGAAAGCATTATTCAATCTGGTGACTTTATTATGGCCCCTGTTTAAGTTTTCTCATTTGGAAATAGCAAGAATTTGGGGCTCTTGCAGGTAATTTTGGCTCTTTTCCTATAATCTTCCATATTCTCCACCCCTTTTATTTTATGGAAACATAAATCTGCTGGTATTACTCTGCATAATTGCTCCATAGAAAGTAAACCGTTTCTTCTGGCCCTAAAATGGACAACTGGTTTGACAGTTTATCATGCAAATACAGTCCTTATGGTCTGTAAACCATGATTTATGGTCTAGTATGTTGAGTGAACCCAACCAATTTGGCTTAATTCAGTAAACCATGATTAAATCAGGCATGGCTATGAGTATGTCATAGGAAGTCTTGAATTTTTTTCAAGACAACTGCTTGTCCTATCCTTGTTTCCTTGTGAAATTTCATGTTTCATCATTTTAGCCATGCAGTTAAAAAGATGGTGCCATCTTACATCTTCTCTTATTTTCCTTTCCCTTTTTGGAAAAGTTTGCTGGAGTGGAAGCTGGTTATGCCTGCTTTTGTGGCCATGAAGGGGATATCCGGCACAGCCAGCAAGTGAGTGCTGTGGAATGTGATCAAGTCTGCTTTGGCAAGTCCAGTGAACTGTGTGGAGGAGATGGCCGGATCGGCATATACAATGGTAAGTGTCTGAGGATGTGCACACACATTTTCGATAAAAGATGTATCTGGTACAGCCAAATGCATACTGATGAAACCTCCTCCCTCTGCATATTAGACGTTGAAGGTCATCCAGTGAAGTTGATGGGGTTTAGAAATAACTTCAATATACTTTTGAAAGACAAAATGCAAGTTATCTTCTTATTCAAGGATTTGGAATCCAAGGAACTCTAAGTCAGGGGTCCCCAAATCCTGGGCCGCAGCCCTCTACCGGTCCTTGAGCCGTTCAGAATTGGACCACGGAAGTGGGTGAGCGCACATGTGCATCTCCACTTGTATGATCAAATGGAACTGCGTGTGAGTGCTTGCTCAACATTCGCTCGGAATCATCACCTCCCCCCTGCCAGTCCGCAAACCCGGAAAGATTGGGGGAACTCTGCCCTAGGTCGCATATTGGACTACTTCAGACTGTAGGGTTTTTTCAGAAGTTTCCTATTGTTTATAACGGTGTTTCTCAGCAGCTTGAAAACGTACGGATTTCAACTTTCAGAATTTCCTAGAATTCCCCAGCCAGCATTTGAGAGTTGAAGTCCATACATCTTCAAGCTGCCAAGGTTGGGAAACCCTGTTCTATGCACATATTGAGCCCATGTTCACATGAACAGTAGGTTAGGGTCAGTGGTGGGATTCAAGTAATTTAACAACCAGTTCTCTGCCCTAATGATTTGTTCCAACAACCAGTTTGCCAAACTGCTCAGAAAGTTAACAACCGGTTCTCCCGAAGTGGCGTGAACTGGCTGACTCCCACCACTGGTTAGGGTCTAAGATTGTAATCCCCCCCCCCCCCCCCCGTGTTCCCATGACACTGTGAATTCTCTGTGAGAATTTGAAAAGTGATCCAAATTAACTGCTGGCTCATTTCCTCCTCCAGAGAAAACATTTCTCCTTGTTTCACTTCCTAGATGCTGGAATTTTCCCTCTTCTTCCCTTCCCCACCATTCATGCACCATGCATAGGGCTGGTCAGGATTGTTTTTGTTTTTTTAAAAATTCTTGTTATGAAAATGTGAAAAGGAAACAAGAAAGGTAGAAGAGTGCCAGCTTCCTGCGTTTTTTCAGTCTCTTTCATTGGACTGGGTCACTTTTGAAAATCTCACAGAGAGTTTACAGTATCATGGGGACACAGGGAGGGCAATGACAATCAGTTGGAAGAAGTGCCATCAGCTTACAGGATGGAAGGTAAAATCCTTGCTGAATCAATCACACTGGCATAAGATAAGGTTTAATATGGACCCTGGCATGGAAATGCTGCTTAACACTTGGAGGGGTAAATGGATGGCTATGGAGAAGAGGATAAAGTTCCATGAAATTGAGTGAGGTGAAATTCTGAGAAGAGACATTCATAGATTCAGAGGCATCTGAGGCAAGAAGGATAGGCAGGGTGAAAAAACAATGTCACGCCAAAAAGGTTGAACTCTTTTGTGCGTACTGTGTGACCTTACACACATGTGCAAAAGGAAATGAGCTTGCATTGTTGAAGGTGCATCTTTGTTTTACTCATTTAAGATGACAGCCCCCCACCCTGCAGACTCTTCTGCATAAATTGGGTTTTCTTTTGAGGAAACTGATGCTGCAGCACAACACTTTTGTACCTGGGATTAGAAAACTTCCATTGTTAATGATGCAGGGGTGTGCTCGAGTTCATGTTTTGCCATAGCAGAGAGTGTATGTGCAAGTTTCATTTGCAAGTGCTATAACGCTCATTATAAGTAGGAAGGACATTTTAGGAACAAGCTCTTGAAGATATTTTGGTATAGGAGAGAAGGATAGCATTTTCTTTGGCCGTTGGCTATAATTTGTTCCCATCCTGCTAGTTTTATGTTCTCAACATCTGGAATGTAGTTATTTATTTATTTTAACTAGTTTTACTTTTCAAGAACTTTGTTTTGTCTTCCTGTTTATTTAAGATGCAGCTGGGCTCTTTTCCTTCCTGATTTTGACTCTTGACAAAGGCTGTTCGCAGCTTAGTATTATTTCCATTTTAATTAGCTTTTAACAACCATAGCAAGTTGGAATCTACCACTATTTAGCAGCTCCTTCCACATGTGAGGTGGCGTACTGACAGTTTGCCATAATACAATTGCAACTTAGAAGGCACATGACAAACACAACAAGGCTTTGTTTAGAATATGTGTGTGAGATGCACACTGAGTAATTGTGGGAGAAGTGGAAGGTGCTAAAAACGTTTGTGTTTTTTATGACTAATAGCTCTGTAACTGCAAACTCCAGCTCAGCCCTTTAAATGTTTTTCTCTTTTGAATTGTTCTTTGTTCCTTTAAATTTAATAGTTTTATTTGAAAAAGGAAAAGAAAAAAAAATCTCCCAGCTCACCAGTATCTTCTAGGAGCAATGTGATGAGGACTGCTGCTATCTATCATTTTCAGAGTCCTTTGCTTATTCTGCTCTCAGTTTTATACCCTCACCCTAGTCCAGTGATGGCTAACCTTTTTGCCATCGCGTGCCAAAAGTGGGGGGAGCGCGATAGGGTCGCCCACACCCATGCCCACATCCATAATTCTATGCGCCTCACCCCCCATGCTCCCCCCCCGCTTTTGGCACGTGATGGCACGATGGGCCCGGTAGGCCCGTTTTTTGCTCTCCCCAGGCTCCAGAGCCTTTCTAGGAGTTTGGGGAGGGCAAAAACGGCCTTCCCCACCCTCCCAAGAGGCCATCTGGAGGCCAGAAGCAGTGTGTTCCCTGATTTCTGGTGGGCCCAGAAGGCCCGAAAATCAGCTGGCTGGCACGCATGCGTGTCGGAGCTGAGCTCATGTGCCCATCAATATGGCTCCACGTGCCACCTGTGGCACCCGTGCCAGAGGTTTGCCATCACGGCCCTAGTCTATTCACATGTCTTTGTCGGTTTTATTATGCTAAATAGACAGACATATGAAATTGACTCCGTTTTTACCCCAAAATATCCTAAAAGTAAAATCAATAGTACTGCTTTGAAATATCATGTGTCATGTACAAACTTTTTGATAAATAATAAAACCTAGCCAGAATGGTGGGGGGAACAGTTTTGATAAAAAAAAAATTAACAGGACAGTTGGATCCTCCTTTGCATTGTTCATCAAATTAAGCAGCTCAATCCATCCAGCTCCCCTCTTCCTTTCCCTTTTAAACTTTGCAGGGGAATCTTTCCTATAAAGGACAAAGTTTGAAGTTTGAAGTTTATTTAATTTGTATGCCGCCTTCCTCCTGAAGGACTCGGGGCAGTGAATAGCCATAAATAAAACATATAAATAAAACGTTTAAAACCCACTAAAATCCAATTAAATAAATTTGGCCATAGAAATATTAAAACCCCAATAATTTAAAACAAATTAAAATTTATAGTATTAATTAGAAAAGGGGAATCAGGCCAGGCCTGCCTGACGAAAGAAAAAGGTCTTAAGAGTGCGGCGAAAGGTGTGTAGGTCTGGGATCCTCTGAATCTCCGGGGGGAGCTCATTCCAGATAGTAGGTGCCCCCACAGAGAAGGCTCTCCCCCAGTCGACATTGTTTGGCCGACGGCACCTGGAGGAGGCCCTCTCTATGAGACCGTACCGGCCAGTGGGAAGCCACTGGTGGCAGTAGGCGGTCTCGTAAATAACCAGGTCCTAAGCCATGGAGCGCTCTAGAAAAATGGAATGTTTCTGCAAATGGGGGAGGGGGATAAATCCACCCCTTGCCTTTCAAATTTTGCCACTTCTCTGCTTCCTGTTTGCCAGCATGTCTCCGGGTGATTTTTTTTTCTGGTGTGGCGCTGAGTTGGCTCCATGTCCAGTTGCCCAGGGTGACTTGTTCTGAACCCACCTGGTTGCATTCACCTGGCCACGCCCACTCAGCTGCCCCAAGTCATCTGTGCTGAGCCGGCTGCACCTAATCCTCCACATCAATCTGGCCACACCCAGCCAGCCACACCCAGCCAGCCACACCCAGCCCGCCATGCCTATCTGGTAGTGCCCAGATGGCTGCTCCCACCCAGTCATGCCTACCTGACTGCTGTGAATCGTCCCATTCCTAATACAGGTGGTCTTTGATTTTAAACTATGATTGGAACCAGAATTTCTGTTGCTAAACAAGTTACACTTTATTTTACGACCATTTTTGCCATGGTTGTTAAGCAAATCACTGCAGTTTTTAAATTATTCCAAATTAATTAATGACTTGTCATTTCAGCTGGGAAGGTTACAAAGGGCAATTACATGACCTCAGAATAATGCAACCATCGTAAATACATGCCAGTTATCAAGCACCTGAATTTTGGTCACATGACTGCAGAGAAGTTGTATGTTGTATGTGTGAGGACTGGTCATAAATCACTTTTTTCAGTACCATTATAACTTTGAACGGTTGCTAAATGAATGCTTGTAACTCAAGGACTACGGTACCTGTACCAGGTCTGTCTCAAGAGCTGGCATATATTGGCATAAACATTGGGGGCGGGAAAGTCACATATTCAATCAATCCATTTGCCTGGTCATTGGGGACTCATGAGTTGCTTACTTTATAAATAGGAAAGATAGCTTAAGGTGATCCAGGCATTTCACATTTAGTTCTAAACAGTTCCAGATTTGATTAGGATTAGATTAAATTAAAATAACTCCACTTGGCAGCTGACACCCATGCAACTAGATTCAAGAGGAATTAATGGCCAATTCTGAGATCTAGGTGACATCCTAAACATTTTCTTTAGTGTCATCATCTCTGACAGCATTCTGATTTTCATACAACTATACCTGTGGGTCTACATGGGGGAGACCTTAAAAAGAGGCCAAAAGGGATGAGAGTGAGTAGAACATACCCTTGTCCAGTGTCTCCATAATCAGATAATCTAGTTTTGCCTCCTTTGTAATGGCTGCAGATATTTAGCGACATTTAATCTCATTCTGCTAGCCCCTGAGTTCAACAAGTCAACGGCCTGGAAGAGAATGGCTCCAGTTGTCAAGAGCTTTAGCTTTTGTGCTACTCAGAATCCCTTCTCCATACGAACATTTGTTAAAGATAGTCAGTGGTGGGTTTAAATTTTTTTTACTACCGGTTCTGTGGGCGTGGCTTGGTGGGCGTGTCATGGCTTGGTGGGCGTAGCTTGGTGGGCGTGGCAGGGGAAGGATATTGCAAAATCCCCATTTCCTCCCAATCAGCTGGGACTTGGAAGGCAGAGAATAGATAGGGGTGGGGCCAGTCAGGATTTTTACTACCGGTTCTCCAAACTATTCAAAATTTCTGCTACCAGTTCTCCAGAACTGGTCAGAACCTGCTGAAACCCACCTCTGAAGGTAGTTCTAGGTAGCCATTCTTTGACTGAGCATGCTGGTTGAGGAATTCTGGGAATTGAAGTCTACACATCTTAAAGTTGCCAAAGTTGAGAAACACTGCTCTAAACAGCCAGTACCTGAGTGTCTTCCTAACCTAGGAACATCACTCTAGATGTTCTAAAGTGAACATCTTTTTTCTGCCTTCCAAATTCACTAACAGCCAACTCAGGAGGAGCCCTTCAGGCATAGTGATCATGCCAGTCCAGCAATTGGCATCATGGCAATGAGTTCCCACAACTGATTTGCAGTGGTGGAGCTCTATGGAGGTTTGGGTGGACTGTTTTTCTATACATGGAATCTTGCCTCTCTACTTGGCATTCGCTAGGAATTTTTTTTCTTCTTCTTCCATTCAATCATGTTTGATTTTTAGAGGTTGCCTGGACAAGTCCCTACAGTTTTCTTGGCAAGGTTTTTGAGAAGTGATTTGCCATTGCCTTCTTCCTAGGGCTGAGAGAAAGTGATTCGTCCAAGATCATCCAGCTGGATTTGTGGTTAAAATAGAACTAAAACTCACGGTCTCCCAGTTTCTATCCTAATGCCTTGGCCACAACACCAAACTGGCTCTACGATAGCGATCCTCAAATTAGCATCCTTTGTGTATTAAATTCCATCTATCAGAGAACCTGGTTTCGGACAGCATCTGGAAGAAGGGGCAAAAGGGGTAAGATTGACAGAAGCAGGGTGACGGTATCATGATGATACCTTTCCTAATGGAAATTCCTGGCTCAATTACAATATAAGTCAAGGACTACCTGAGGAACTTCCGGTTAACTTTGTGGTGAGATCGGACACAGAAAGCTGGTCTCTGCATTTCTGTGCCAAGTTCTCCCCGTTGGTGGGCTTTGAAAGGAGCCAAAGCTGCCTTGGAGGGCCAGTGAAGCAAAGATGGATGCCCTGCGAGGTCTCAGAGAGTTACAACTCTCCTGCCTGACCCGGGGCTTACTATCCCTCTCAGCCACGATGAGAAGAGACAGCCTAAGATGGCTGCCACAAAGCTGGGTCAGCTGATGACCATCTAAGCTTTGAGCTGGAGTGGATTTTTGTGAACAGTGTGGAACTGGGTAAGAGGATCTTTTTTTAACCTGAAAGTTAACCCCAAAAGAGAAATCTAGGATTTACTCAGAACTATCTGTTAAAGCGATCGCCACTTTGAGTGTTTTCTCAAATACTTTGAGTCTTTTCTCAAAGTGTTTAAGAAAACTACCAGACCGAAAGGAAAGGATTAAAGAGAGAGAAAAAAATTCCTCCAAAAACGTAGGAAATTGGACTCTTGAATTGGAAAGATGTGACATTGGGAAGGCAATTTAAAATGCTGGAATTACAGGCTTCCGCTGTTGCCGTCAGCTGTTGTGGACGGTCCTTTGAAGACCGCCAGCCCGATCGCTCGTAAAAGAGTCGTTTCGGCAATTGAAACGGCTCGTAAAACTCCGAGACTCAAAGGGCTTGTGAGGAGAGCCGGCGGCTGCAGGTAGAGTCCCCTGTGAGACCCCCAGAAAGCTTTTCTTGCTTCTGGGGAGTTAACAGGGTGGGACTCCCTATCCACCCCGCTGAAGCTCCGGACGACTGGGAAACTCTGCTTTAAAGCAGAACAAGACAGCGCGGCAGCATTACCAATAACAAAGAAAAATAAGGAAGATTTCAAACTTCTCACTAAACAGCAAGTATTGGAAGCTTTTTGGACTATTTTAAAGAATTTTTAAAGTGAAAGTGAATTGGCTTTGAGGAAAGCAGAGGGAAAAAAAATGGCGCCTGTTCTTAGTTGAGAGAGCTGAAAGTGAAAGTAATTTGATTATTGTATCCGGCTACATTTTAAAGTAACAAATCCGGCTGGAAGCGGCAGAAGTATTCAAAAAAACAAAATAACATAAAATAAAAATACCAACTGACTCTTATAGACCTGATTGAATCTGGAGAACTTTTTGGGAAAAGTTGTTAGAGTTTGTGGAAAAGGAAGATCTTTAAGAGGTAAAATGGCAACAAAGCAACCAGGGGGGGGCTCCCCCACACATAAACAGAAGCAGCCTCAAACAGTGCAGTTGCAATCTCAGACAAAGGAAGAAAGCCAATATGATATTATTATTAAAGAAATTCAAAGATCAGAGAAGGAGCTTAAAGGAATGTTTCAAGAGAAATATGACTCACTCAAACAAGATATTCAAACAGTGGTTAAAGGCCTGTCTGAGGTAGCGTTGCAGATTGATAAAAAAGTGGAGAATCTTGCCTCAGAGATGGAGACTAAATTCAGAGCTTCTGACTCAAAAATTATAGAAATTGAAGAAGTTACACAGAAAATGCAAAATGAGATTACTATGATGCAATTTCGATCAATGGAATATGCTATCAGACTGAGAGGTGTAAAAGAGAACACCAGGGAAGATCTTAGGAAAATTTGTGCAGAGGCTTTGGCAGTTATGTTGAAAGTGGAACCAGATCTGGTTTTGTGCAAGATCGACAAGGTCTACAGAGTTAATTCTCGGGTGGCGGTACAAAGACAACTGCCTAGAGATGTGGTTATATATTTCACAGATAGAAGAATGAGAAATGAAATTCTGCAAAATTCTTTTGTTACAACAGTTCAAGTTGATGGAAGTGAGATTGGAGTTTTTAAAGAACTACCGCCTAAAATGTTAAGAGATAGAAAGGATTTTGGACTTTTGGTGACAGAATTGAAAAGACAGAATATACAATTTAGGTGGGATGCTCCAATAGGTATAATACTCAGGCTGCGAGGAGTGAGATACCGCCTTAATACTATTGAAAAAGCAGAAGAATTTTATTACAATGTTTTGAAAACGGGTTCTCCTCCTCCACGCACATCTTCACCAATAGATAAAGAAGCTCAACTACAAGCCGAGATTGATCAAGAAACAGAAGCACAAATAAGGCAGTCGCAAAGGGAGGCAAGAGAATTAATGGGAGCAGTAGGTGGTGTTGTGGTTGATCCTTTTGCACCATTCGAAGCTTCTCCTTTGGAAGAAATGTCTAAAACTATCACAGAGGAGGCGATGGCTTTGGAAGTAACAACATCTAAAGTGGAAGAGCAACGCATAACCAGAGCAATGTCTAAACAAATGAGGCAACAGCAGCAAGAATATAGTAAGCCACAGCGTGAGAAAAGAACCAAAGATAAACAGCAAGCTGAAGTCATGGGAGGAGCTAAACCGAAGATTCCTACTGTAGGAGAGAATCTTCAACAATTGCTCTCAAAACTTCAGACAGGGTCAAATGGCACTTAAATTTTTGTCTTGGAATGTAAACGGATTGAATTCTCCGCAAAAAAGAAGGAAGATATTTCACTATTTGAGACAATTTCATAATGATGTTATCTGTTTACAGGAGACTCATGTAAAATTGCAAGATCAGAAATACTTGATAAATTCAAAATTGGGAATGCAATTTGTTGCTTCAAATCAGGAAAAGAAGAATGGAGTGGTGATATATATAAATAAGAAACTTGTAGCAAAAATTATAGAAGCAGATAAAGATGGAAGATATATTGCAGTTGAAGTTATTACAGATGTTGGACCAATTTTGTTGGTCGGAATATATGCCCCAAATCAACAGCAGGAAACTTTTTACAAGCTACTTCATTTAAAAATTTTGGATTGGGACTATTCAAACACTATAATAATGGGCGATTGGAATGGAGTAATCCAACCTAGATTGGATAAAAAAACCACGGCCAAAATAGGGAATAAATTACCACAAGCTTTTTTCGAACTGAAAGAGGATTTGGAATTGAAAGATATTTGGAGAATTCGAAACCCAAATGAACTGGACTTTACTTTTTACTCAGACAGGCACAAATCCTTTTCCAGAATAGATTTTTTTCTCTTAACTTCTAATCTACTCTCTAAAGTAAAGAAAATAAAGATATTTTCTAGGACTTTGACTGACCACAGTCCTGTCTGGATGGAAATCGAGATGGGTAAAAGAGAAAGAAGATCCTGGAGAGTAAATGAGAATCTATTTAGATATGAAAAGAATATAATTGAACTCAAAAAGCATTTAAAGGAGTTTTTTAAATTTAACTTGAACAAAGGCACCCCTATTGAAACAGTTTGGGATGCAGCTAAAGCATACATGCGGGGAGTACTAATTCAAATGAATTCTAAACACAGGCAAAGTCAGCAGAAGAAAAGACTACAATTGGAATCTGAGATAAAAAAGAAAGAACAACAATTGATACAAAAACCAACAGACGGAAAATTGCAAATGGCTATAAAACTTTTGAAGGATCAATTTCAAATGCTTATAGCAGACCAAACGGCAACTAACTTACAATTTGCAAAGCACAATACTTTTTCTAATGCTAACAAACCGGGCAGGTGGTTGGCGTATACTTTGAGGAAGCAAGCATCGACACGAATTATTGATAGTACTGAATATGCTGATAAAGAAGTTTACCAACAAGATCTAATTAAAAAAGCCTTTTTGGAATATTATACTAAGTTATATGCTAAAGATGACATACAGAATATTACTATAGATGAATACTTGGAAAACAAGAGAGTTTCAAAAATTTCAACGAGCCAAAAGAAAAGTTTGGAACAACTGATAACAGTGGAGGAGATCAGTTTTGCTATAAAACAATTAAAAACAGCTAAAGCTCCAGGGACGGATGGCTTAACTGCAATTTATTATAAAACTTTACAAGAAGAAATGATTGAGCATCTTAAAGATTTATTTCGTAATATACAACTAGGAGGTAAGATACCTTCCTCATGGAAAACAGCTTTTGTTTCATTGATTCCGAAAGAAGAATCAGGTCCTAAGAAACCAGAAAATTATAGACCAATATCTTTATTAAACACAGACTATAAAATCTTTGCAAAAGTACTAGCCAACAGATTGATGCCAGTTATTCAAAAGATAATTCATCATGACCAAGCAGGATTTATTGAAGGCAGATATATGAAGGAGAATGTTAGGCAAGTTATAGACTTAATGGACTATCTAGATAAGAATAAACAGATCTCTGCAGTGCTGGTTTTTTTGGATGCGGAAAAAGCCTTTGATCGCGTGAATTGGAACTTTATAATTAAGACTTTGGAAAAAATGGATTTGGGGGAGCGGTTTATACAAGCGATTGGTGCAATTTATCAAGAGCAACATGCACAACTTATTATCAATGGATGCTTAACATCGAATTTTAACATACAAAAAGGCACCAGACAAGGTTGTCCATTATCCCCGTTATTATTTATTTTAACTTTAGAAGTCTTACTCAATGCAATACGGGACTCGAATTCCTTGACTGGAATAGTTATAAGGCAAAAGGACTATAGAACTAAGGCATTTGCAGATGACCTGGTTGTTACCCTATCACAACCTATGAACTCAATAATCCAGATGAAAAATATTATAGAAGAGTATGGCATGGTATCTGGTTTCAGGTTGAATCAGAAGAAAACTAAAATGATTGTCAAAAATCTGACAGAGAGCAAAAAAAAGGAACTGGAAAGAATGGCAGGCTTCGAGACTGTTTCAAAGGTCAAATATTTAGGAGTACAAATCACAGACTCCAATGCTAAACTGTTTCAAAATAACTATGAGGTTCTGTGGCAAAAGATACAAAAAGATATGCAAAACTGGAAGAAACTGCAGTTATCACTGCTTGGAAGAATATCAGCAGTAAAGATGAATGTTTTACCTAGACTGATCTTTTTATTTCAAATGATACCGGTGCTTAAATCAGACAAACCATTGCTAGAATGGCAAAAAGGACTGAACAAATTTATTTGGAATGATAAAAAACCAAGAGTTAAACTGAAAATAATGCAAGATACTCGTGAGAGAGGTGGTCTTAAACTCCCAAACCTTCGATTATACTATGAAGCAACTGCATTGATACAACTAAGTGATTGGTTTGGGAAAACTAAGACTGACTTGTTGAATATAGAAAGCCATGACTTGGTTTGGGGTTGGCATGCATACTTATTTTATGATACCAAACTGGATAAAGTGTTTAACAGTCATTTACTTAGAAATGCCTTGCTGAGAGTCTGGAGAAGGCACCGAACTAATTGGGATTATAAGATTCCGTTTTGGCTGGATCTCGCTGATACCATGTGGAATACAAATATTAAGTCACTCGGGGGGTTTTTATATAAAGAGTTACTTTACTTTGAAGAGGGCAGGTGGCGATTGAAGACTTTGGATATGCTGTTGGAAGAAGGGAAATCGTTGACTTGGTTGCAGTACAATCAATTACAGATGAGATGGAAAGAAGATCAACAAACTGGTTTAATGGAATATGAAGTAGAATTGGTTGAACAGATAAAACGGACAGGTCCAATGCACATTAAGAGAGTTTATAATGTTTTGTTAGAAAGAGACTCAGAAAATGAGCTAGTTAAAGATTGTATGACTAAATGGGCACAAAATTTCTCTCAACCAGTTATGTTGGAAACATGGGAAAAAATATGGGTTCAGAATGTTAAATTTACACAGTCACAAAATTTACGAGAAAATTTTTATAAAATGTTTTATAGATGGTACTTAGACCCCAAGAAATTGTCTTGCATGTACCCTAATGTGCAGCCAAAATGTTGGAGATGTGATTGTTTAGATGCTACATATTATCACATCTGGTGGACCTGCAGGAAAGTGAGGGCTTTTTGGATAAAAATCTGGTGGGTTATGCAAAATGTTTTAAAGAAAAAAATACAATTTTCTCCGCAATTTTTTTTATTGGGTATAGTTAAAGACTTTACACTGGGTGAAACTAAACTGATTTTGTATATGGTGACAGCAGCTAGGTTGTTGATTGCCCAACATTGGAAGAGTGATGTTTTACCGACTGTTGACCAATGGACCCAGAAGATGGCTGGATTTGCAGAAATGGCAAAGGTTTCAGCTTTTTTAAAAGATCAGACGCATGAGAAGTATATACAGGAATGGAAATTATGGATTGAGTATGTACAGAATAAGTATCAGACTAGAAAATAT
>WNWU01013574.1:5329946-5407943 GCA_012654045.1 Ptyas mucosa
CTTTACAAGAAGAAATGATTGAGCATCTTAAAGATTTATTTCGTAATATACAACTAGGAGGTAAGATACCTTCCTCATGGAAAACAGCTTTTGTTTCATTGATTCCGAAAGAAGAATCAGGTCCTAAGAAACCAGAAAATTATAGACCAATATCTTTATTAAACACAGACTATAAAATCTTTGCAAAAGTACTAGCCAACAGATTGATGCCAGTTATTCAAAAGATAATTCATCATGACCAAGCAGGATTTATTGAAGGCAGATATATGAAGGAGAATGTTAGGCAAGTTATAGACTTAATGGACTATCTAGATAAGAATAAACAGATCTCTGCAGTGCTGGTTTTTTTGGATGCGGAAAAAGCCTTTGATCGCGTGAATTGGAACTTTATAATTAAGACTTTGGAAAAAATGGATTTGGGGGAGCGGTTTATACAAGCGATTGGTGCAATTTATCAAGAGCAACATGCACAACTTATTATCAATGGATGCTTAACATCGAATTTTAACATACAAAAAGGCACCAGACAAGGTTGTCCATTATCCCCGTTATTATTTATTTTAACTTTAGAAGTCTTACTCAATGCAATACGGGACTCGAATTCCTTGACTGGAATAGTTATAAGGCAAAAGGACTATAGAACTAAGGCATTTGCAGATGACCTGGTTGTTACCCTATCACAACCTATGAACTCAATAATCCAGATGAAAAATATTATAGAAGAGTATGGCATGGTATCTGGTTTCAGGTTGAATCAGAAGAAAACTAAAATGATTGTCAAAAATCTGACAGAGAGCAAAAAAAAGGAACTGGAAAGAATGGCAGGCTTCGAGACTGTTTCAAAGGTCAAATATTTAGGAGTACAAATCACAGACTCCAATGCTAAACTGTTTCAAAATAACTATGAGGTTCTGTGGCAAAAGATACAAAAAGATATGCAAAACTGGAAGAAACTGCAGTTATCACTGCTTGGAAGAATATCAGCAGTAAAGATGAATGTTTTACCTAGACTGATCTTTTTATTTCAAATGATACCGGTGCTTAAATCAGACAAACCATTGCTAGAATGGCAAAAAGGACTGAACAAATTTATTTGGAATGATAAAAAACCAAGAGTTAAACTGAAAATAATGCAAGATACTCGTGAGAGAGGTGGTCTTAAACTCCCAAACCTTCGATTATACTATGAAGCAACTGCATTGATACAACTAAGTGATTGGTTTGGGAAAACTAAGACTGACTTGTTGAATATAGAAAGCCATGACTTGGTTTGGGGTTGGCATGCATACTTATTTTATGATACCAAACTGGATAAAGTGTTTAACAGTCATTTACTTAGAAATGCCTTGCTGAGAGTCTGGAGAAGGCACCGAACTAATTGGGATTATAAGATTCCGTTTTGGCTGGATCTCGCTGATACCATGTGGAATACAAATATTAAGTCACTCGGGGGGTTTTTATATAAAGAGTTACTTTACTTTGAAGAGGGCAGGTGGCGATTGAAGACTTTGGATATGCTGTTGGAAGAAGGGAAATCGTTGACTTGGTTGCAGTACAATCAATTACAGATGAGATGGAAAGAAGATCAACAAACTGGTTTAATGGAATATGAAGTAGAATTGGTTGAACAGATAAAACGGACAGGTCCAATGCACATTAAGAGAGTTTATAATGTTTTGTTAGAAAGAGACTCAGAAAATGAGCTAGTTAAAGATTGTATGACTAAATGGGCACAAAATTTCTCTCAACCAGTTATGTTGGAAACATGGGAAAAAATATGGGTTCAGAATGTTAAATTTACACAGTCACAAAATTTACGAGAAAATTTTTATAAAATGTTTTATAGATGGTACTTAGACCCCAAGAAATTGTCTTGCATGTACCCTAATGTGCAGCCAAAATGTTGGAGATGTGATTGTTTAGATGCTACATATTATCACAT
Source organism: Ptyas mucosa (assembly GCA_012654045.1). Lineage (NCBI taxonomy): Eukaryota > Metazoa > Chordata > Lepidosauria > Squamata > Colubridae > Ptyas > Ptyas mucosa. The sequence continues at coordinate 5,331,889 of WNWU01013574.1, forward strand.
CTGGTGGACCTGCAGGAAAGTGAGGGCTTTTTGGATAAAAATCTGGTGGGTTATGCAAAATGTTTTAAAGAAAAAAATACAATTTTCTCCGCAATTTTTTTTATTGGGTATAGTTAAAGACTTTACACTGGGTGAAACTAAACTGATTTTGTATATGGTGACAGCAGCTAGGTTGTTGATTGCCCAACATTGGAAGAGTGATGTTTTACCGACTGTTGACCAATGGACCCAGAAGATGGCTGGATTTGCAGAAATGGCAAAGGTTTCAGCTTTTTTAAAAGATCAGACGCATGAGAAGTATATACAGGAATGGAAATTATGGATTGAGTATGTACAGAATAAGTATCAGACTAGAAAATATCATATCGCTTTTAGCTGAGATGACTATGTTAGTATGTTAGTAAATATAGAAAAAAGATATGGAAGTTTGAATAACATATATATTGTTTGGGAATATTAATATTGCATATAATGGAAGTCAAGGGGGGGAGGGAAGAGGGAGGAGGGGGAGGGTTAGGGTGGGGATGGGAAGGATTTATATATATATTTTTTACATGTATTTTACAATCTCTGGCTAGGGAGGGGGGGGAAAGGGGGAAAAATTTGTATTGTTAAAACTTTTTCAATAAAAAAAAAATAAAATGCTGGAATTACAGATTTAAAAAATTAACACTGCTTTTATAATTGAATTACAATTTAAAATAATTAAAACCAGATTTTTAGTAATAATATTGAAAATTAACCTGAGAATGCCACCTGCTGGTGAAAGGAAAATATACAAGCCTGGGAATATCCATTTAAAGCACTGTGAAAATATTTACTGTACTACATACATCTACCCTATGACCTCTGGAGATTTAAATTTATGGCCGGTTCCAAACAGTGGGGATCAGTGGCCGCTGCAGCGATTCCCGCTGCCTGGAACTGGCCGAAAATGCGATGAACGGAGGCCCAAAAATGGGGCATGCGGAGCAGGGGTGAAATGTAAAATTTGTTACTACCGGTTCTCTGGGTGTGGCTTGGTGGGGGGGGTTAATGTGACTGGGTGGGCGTGGCCAACTTTTTTTTTACCTTTTCAAAGCATTTTTTCTGCGAATGAAAAAAAATGCTTTGAAAAGCCTCTTCCGCTGAAGAGGTTGCAGAAAAAAATGCTTTAAAAGTCTCTCTGATGATTCCAGATGAGTTGCCTGATCATTTAAAAAAAATGCTTTGAAAAGTCTCTCTGATGATCAGGCAACTCAGAAGTTGTAGAAAAAATGCTTTTAAAAGTAAAAAAAAAGAAAAAAAGCCTCTGATGATCATGCAGCTCAGCTGGGCATGGTGGGGGGGGGGGGGCGCAGGGATTTTTGCTACCGGTTCTCTGAACCACCCGCCGCCATCTCAACCAGATCAGGCGATCTGGTCCGAACTGGGAGCATTTCACCCCCTGATGCGGAGGCTGAAAATGTGACACACGGAGGTGGTTATGGACTGTGGCAATCCCCGCATCCTGGAACAGCTGATTGGCGGTATTCCGGGAGGCCGATCCAACTGCCAATTAGCTGCTCGTGCTGAATCAGGCTGTGATAACTGCTGAAGCTGACCAGGCTATTTGCTGTTTGCTGCAAGGAAGCTAGCCAGAAGAATACCGATGGATGCTGGTAGGCAGAGGCAGAAATTTTTTTTTCTTGTTTTCCTCTCCAAAAACTAATGTATGTCTTATACTCTGGAGTGTTGTATACTCAAAAAAATACGGTATGTAATATAAAATAAAAAACTTGCTAAATGACTATCTTTTTTCCAAGCCCAAACCTTTTGGAAGTTACTCTAGTCCTGAATTTTCAGGAGTGTTAATATGCCTGCCTCATCTTAAAACTAGAGCCTGGCTGTTTTGCTCTTTTTTGGCATCCTCCCCTTTGTCTTGTAGGCTGTTTCTCAACTTGGGGAGGAGAATTGCATCCCACATTGACTGCTTCTGCATGCCACCATTGGTATGAGTCCTCCTGGATGAAAAGCCTCGATCTAATGGATTTTGCAACCTTATCAGTGAACCCAATCTTAATTCTCCTAGCAAGTTTCACCATACCTCAAAACTGCCCTGCAACATTTTTCCACCTTCTTTAAGAAGTTTCCACACGGCAGGCAGCACCCTACAGCATTATGCTGACTTTAAGAATTTATATGCAGAGAGAAAAAAAATGCATATACAGGTAGTCCTCGACTGACAACAGTTCATTTAGTGACCTTTCAAAGTTAGAGTGGCACTGAAAAAAAGTGACTTATGACTATTTTTCACACTTACGACCGTTGTAGCAGTATCATGGTCACGTCATCCAAATTCAGATGCTTGGCAAATGATTCATATTTATGACGGTTGCAGTGTCCTGGGGTCATATGATCCTTTTTGCAACCTTTTGACAAGCAAGGTCAATGGGGAAACCAGATTTATTTAACAATGTGTTACTACTGTATTTTTCAGAGTATAAAACACACTGGATTATAATATGCACCAACCTTTTTTGGTGAGGAAAACAAGAAAAAGAAATCTGCCTCTGCCTCCCAGCAATTTTGCCTCGTTGCAGCAAACAGCAATTAGCCTGCTTTACTTTCATTTTCGTTTTCAGCATAGCTTGATTAGCACAAGAAAAAAAATCTGCTCCCAGCAATTTACCTCTTTGCAGCAAGCAGCAGAGGCCTGTGCATAACAGCTGAGAGTCGGGAGGCCGATCCAAGGGACAATCAACTTGTGCTAATTAGGCTGTGTTGAAGCTGAAATGAGCTGTTTCTTCTTGCTGCTTGTTGCAAGGAGGTAAACTGCTGGGAGGCAGAGGCCAAAGGGTGGGGGCCAGTGGGTAGGTGAGGCTACATTCGGTGTATAAGACGCACCTAAATTTTCACCCCCTTTTAGGGGGGAAAAAGATGCGTCTTATACTCCGAAAAATACGGTAATTTAACAACTGCAGTGATTCAATTAACAACTGTGGCAAGAAAAGTTATAAAATGGGGCAAAACTCACTTAACAATTTTTTTCACTTAGCAAAATAAATTTTGGGGTCAATGGTGGTCATAAGTTGAGGACTACCTGTAAAAGGAGTTTTCCCTAATACCAGTAGTTTAAGGATGTTTTTACAAAATGCCCAACCAGAAAAGCACACACCAGGTATGGAAAACATGGAGGTGAGCTTAGCAATTTGGGGTTTTTTTCTCCCTTTCAGTTTGACTTAGAGGCAACGGGAGTTTGTGGCTCTTGGAACTGCTGTAGCTCAGGGCACAGGTCAAGAACAAATGGCATTTTTTGTGCTCACCTTTTGGTTAGTTTGAGGGATTGCTTGTCCTCAGAGTTCCAAGGAGTGGAACAATCTCAGCTCTGTTTCCAAATTTAGTGGGGGTGGGAGAATGGGACTGGGAAGTAGAATCGATGCTCTGCAAAAGTTCTGTAAAATTGAGGTAGTTTAATCAAGCACTAGTACATCCCATCAAAGGGAGCTACCTAACTATGCAGAGTATTATTTTATGCATATGGTTCTTGTAAACAGCTGCATTCCTGGGTTCCACCTCCCTCTTATCTCCAAGGTTGCACACAGAAATGGATGAGCTTATGAAGCATAATTGTTAAACCTGAGCCAGCTGCAAGATGCAAGAATATTGCTTGCATAGGAAAAGATCCAACTGTTCATGTAGGTGGCTCTTACCTTTGGCCAGGTTATAACAACTCATGATAGTTGGATGCAATGTTTAATACTCCCTGTTAATTGCCTTTAGCGTTATGATGTAGGATGTACTACTGTAGCTGTTGACAAGCTCGATTCAGATCTAAGTTCAGCCAAGTGCTTACTGCATAGCCTTAGGCATGTTGCTCCCATTCAGCTTTCACCAGCCCTCTATAATCATTAAGGCTATGCAGCAATCCAGGTTCAAAGGTCTACACTGAATTTTGAGCATACATGAGTGGTGCACATAGCTCTTATTGTGAATACTTTTTCCTGGAATTGTATGCGACTGAAATCAGGTATAAATGTAATAAATAATAATAAGTAGGATATGTCAGGGCAAGAATATTGGTTATACACAAGTGGGAGGCGGGGTAAATTTAAAAATGAGAGGAACCCCTTTCTCCAGTTTAATGAGAACTCAACAGAGTTATTAAGAGAGGTGTAGCAGAAACATGGAAATGTTGGAAATCTCGTCTTGTCTCCTGGGATATTCATATCTGGACCTTACCTCTTGCTACTTATAGCTGGGCAATTCTCACTGCTTCCCAAGCAATACTTTATGGACCAGGGGTGGGTTCTACTTACCTTTACTACAGGTTCGCAACAGGGCCGTGCACATGCGCAGATGCATTTTCATGACATCAGGGTGAGTGGGCGGGGCCTCCCGCTGGTTTTACTACCGGTTCTATAGAACTGGTGCAAACCGGGGGCAACCCACCACTGTTATGGACATCTTCAGAGTCCTGTTACGTGTATGAAAGGAGGTTTTTATCACCTACCTTGTCTTGCTGGCAATAGCAATCAGGAGCCTGAGTGGCGTAGCAGGCTAATGCCTCCTATTAAGGCAGCATTTAACATCCAGCTGCCTGCAATTACTGCGAGTTCTAATCTCACCAGGCTCAAGGTTGACTCAGCCTTGCATCCTTTCTAAGGTGGGTAAAATGAGGACCCGGTTTGTGGGGGCAATAAGCTGACTTTGTATAAATATACAAAGTATGAAGGCTATTGCTTAACACATTGTAAGCCCCCCTGAGTCTCTGAAGAAGGGTGGCATATAAATATAAATTAACAAAATAAATAAAAATTAATTCTATAATGCAATCTGCTGGCCATTGGGGGAAGAGGGAATAACCTTGAGGGATAGGAGGAAGAGCTGCTACCAAGGCCATGGGCAGATAAAAGAGGCCTCAGCCCAGAGCAAGAATGTAGTGTGCGTAAATGTCTCAGACAAATCTGTCCCTAGTTCTCAAGAAGATAAAAGGAGGGAGATGTATTCAGAGTTGCAATTGTAATTGTAATTGTAATAATAGATAGTCCTTGTTTAAAAACCATTCATTCAACCATTCAAAGTTATGATGGGGTGGAATGAGGTGGACCAGCTTGCATGTCACTGCATACTACGATCCCATGATTGCTACTTGTGATCTTCACTGTCGACTTCTGACAAACAAAGTCAATGGAGAAGCCAGCAGGAAGTCTCAAATGCTGAGTAAATGACCACGGGACATTGTAACCTTTGCAAGATTCATCAACTAGAATTGCCAGAACTGCTGTCACAAGTCAGTGTGGTCACGTAATGTACTTTACAACTTAGCACCAGAGTTTCCAATTCCAATTACTGTTGGTAAGTGAGGACTACCTGTGTACAAGCCTCTATTTACTATAAAAAGACTGTAGTCTTCAACTTACAACCACAATTGAGCCCAAAATTAATGTTGCTAAGTGAGAAATTGGTTAAGTGAGTATTGTCCCATTTTGCGACTTCTCTTGCCACGTTTGTAAATTGAATGACTGCAGTTGTTAAATTAGTAACATGGTTGTTAAGTGAATACGGATTCCCCAATGGCTTTGCTTGTCAGATGGTCTCAAAAGGGGATCACATGATCATGGGGACACTGCAACGGTCATAAATGTGAGTCAGTTGTCAAGCATCTGAATGTAAATTATGTGACCATGGTAATGCTGCAATGGTCATAAGTGCAAAAAATTGAAGTAAATCACATTTTTTCAGTGCCGTTGTAACTTCGGTCACCAAGCAAACTCTTGTAAATCGAGAACTACCTGTATTTCTTTGATCAAAAAAGAAAAATTTGCTGGTTGAAGTTCTGTGCTCTCCAGTAGACAAAGAAGAAAGGGCCAAGAGGCTAATTCAATTTTTTTCCAGAAACTCAAGGTCCAGAAAAAGATTCCACTGTACTTCCATAGCAGTAACCAAAGATTGTCTGAAAAAGAATCACTTGTGAGTTTCTATTGAGGACAATAGACTTTGGGGTTTTTTTAAAAAAATTGATTTATATGCCGCCCTTCTCCGGAGACTCAGGGCGGCTTACAATGTGTTAAGCAATAGCCTTCATACTTTTGTATATTTATACAAAGTCAGTTTATTGCCCCCACAAATTGGGTCCTCAATTTACCTACCTTAGAAAGGATGGAAGGCTGAGTCAACCTTGAGCCTTGGTGAGATTCGAACCTGCAATAATTGCAGGCAGCTGGTGTTAATAACAGGGTGCATTAGACCACTATACTATCCAAGGCTCTTTTTCCTGGTTCTAATCTAATTAGATATTTATGGTTGATCAAGATCCTTCAATATTAACTAGTTTAAGAGATATTATCTGAAGTAACAAATTATATTAAATCATTATGTGGATTTCTCTCTAAATGTATTTGGAAGGTAGGAAAGTGTTTATGTTTTGACGTACAACCACATAGGAAACCAATGCTGAATTATCCAAATTTGAAAATAGAGAAGAGGATCTTGAATGTCTGGACCAAACAAAGGACAAAATACCTTAAGTCAGTTGATTTTTATTAGTTGTTTTAAATATTTTGAGAGACTGTATTCCGAATATGATTTACCCATAACATCTGTTTGGCAGTACATATTGTTGAAACATGTACTGACAAAACAGCACAACCCAGATGCTTTTAGCAGTTTTAGAAATACCTGAGTCTTGAGATCCTTAGAGATGCAGCACTTAAAGTGAACCCAACAATTCAGTTTTATATGGAATTTAAAAAATAGAAGGAAGACTAGCTTTAATTATATATCTGTACTGTGGAATGAAGAATTGGAATATCCAATTTTGGAAAAATCAAAGGGTGCAGCTTTTTTTAAAAAAATGTAAACATACTTATTATTATTTTTAAGAATTTAAGAAATTCAACAGAACATATTATTTTATGCATACTGGACTCCTCAAATAAAGTTTTTAAAAGGTTGGACATTAGATTTTTTTTTTTTGGTACTGGCATTATAATATTTTTAACATCGTTTTGAAAAGAAATGGAATGTAAATGAAATATTTATTATATTCCTAAAGAAAGCAATTTGATGTTTTATGAAGAGGTTTGACTATACCCTAAACCTAGGGCTTCTATAAGATCTATAAGATATAAGTGGATGATCCTATATAATTTAAATAAAACTTACCCTCCTGATATTAAAGAATTGATTCAGGATATGAGCATGAGTCCGTTATCTATCTTTGAAATCTTTTTATTTCAAAAACAAGAAGGCGAAGCAATATGTTTCTATATGGTCTAGATTTAATGATAAACTTAAAGACTGAAATAATCTCATATCAACATGAAATAGGTTTTACATGCATTTGGATCTTTTAAAATTGACTCTTTTTATTTTCTGTTCTTTTATATTTAGTTTATTTTCATCATTATACAACATACAGAGTTTAAATTGTAACTTAGCTATAAAGTACCCTTTTGTGTTGATGTTGCACTTCTTTGTGTTTCAGTATTCGATCATTTTTTTTAAAATTTAAAAATATCTAAATTTCATAACCTGAAGATGAGCTCGATTCATCAGAGGCTTTTCCTTTAATATTGATTGCAATTCTGTTCTGATTTTTCTCCTCCCGTTCCAGTCTCCATGGGGGCCTGTCAGGGGAACTTCAGTGATCTGTCTGGAGTGATCTACTCTCCGCAGTTCCCAGATGACTATGAGGCCAACAGCAACTGCAGCTGGGTTCTTTATCCTGCAGGTTATGATTCTATAGAGCTCAGCTTCCAGATCTTTGATGTGCGTGATCCAAACGACCGCCTAGAGGTCCGGGATGGACACAGCAATCTTTTACTGGCCCACTTTGATGGGCGCCGAAGGCCAGCTGCACCTCTGCTGTTCCCCACGGACTGTCTTTCTCTCTCCTTCCAATCAGACCAGTTTCTGCAAGCTCAAGGCTTTGCCATCTTGTATCGAGGTAGGCACTGAATTGGCTTTCTAGATGATGCGGTCACCTGAATAAATGTTAGAGGAAAGTTCTAAAACTTATATGAAGATGTTATTTCTCTTTCCACCTCCCCGTCTGTCTCCCAAGTGGCTCTGCTCACAGAAGGAGACAGGGGAGACCATCTTAGCAAGATGAATGAAGTCAACTTTTCAGGCAGTGTAACCATAGATACCTTTGACCTGTGTGGTGGATTGTACTCACTTGTACTAGTGACATTTTACCCTTGCACTCTGGGCTCAATCCAATGCCTGTAATCTTTTTTTTTCTTGTGGTTGTTTCCCCAATTAGTAGATTCTAGATCCATATGTATTAGGAGTAGAGATGTTCCATCTTGGAACATATTTCAGGATCCCTTGAGAAACGCCAGAAATCTATGACCAAATTTATTTATCAAATTTGTTGCTATCTGGCCTATATGAAAAATGTTTCTCAATCAATCAATCAATCAATCGATCAATCGATCAGAATAGAGCTGGAAGATACCTTAAAGATCTTCTAGTCCAACTCCCTTCTCAGGGAGGAAACCCTGTACCATTTTAGATAAATGGCTGGCCAATCTCTTCTTAAAAGCCTCCAGTGATGGAGCACCCACAATTTCCGAAAGCAAGCTGTGCCATTGGTTAATTGTCCTTGCTGTTAGGAAGTTTCTCCTTAATTCCAGATTGCTTCTGTCCTTGATTAGTTTCCATCATTTCTTGTCTTGCCTTCTGGTGCTCTGGCAAATAAGTTGACCCCTCTTCTTCATGGCAACTCCTCAAATACTGGAATACTAGCTATTATGCCACCCCTAGTCTTTCTTTTCTCCAGACTGGTCATACCCAGTTCCTGCAACCGTTCTTCATAAATTTTAGTCTCCAGGCCTTTAATCATCCTACCTGCTATTCTCTGCACTTTTTCCAAAGTCTCAACAACTTTTTTGTAATGTCCCCAAATGTTTTAATTACCTTTTTTTTCTAATTACGTTTTTACATTTAGTTTAATTAATTTTTGTAATATCCCCAAAGGGTTAATGTAGGGCAGTTTCTCTTGACATCCCTTTGAATCTTTCTTTGGCCCAGATCAGTAATCTGGTTGTGTCCCCAGAGATCTCTTTTAATAGAGATGGCCAGAGCTGAATTTGGAAAGCTAGGAGGCACAATTATGCCAGGCTTTCACAAGATATGGTTTGGTCTTTGAAATGAGTGGTCGGATCAGTAGTTTTCATCCTAGTAATAAATAAAAATATATCTCTACATATTCACATTTATGGGGCCACTAATTTCAATGGGGGAAAAAGTTAAATTGATATATTGTGCATTGAGAAGAAAAAGTCAGATGGACATTTTGCTGTTGAGCAACTCCAAATCTTAAAGACTCTTTGATCTGGCTCCTTTTGCAGTGAAGTTTTTGCTTGGTTGAGTGATTTAATTTCTTGTATTTTATTCAACCTTTCTCTAAAGCAGCAGTCCAGAGCTTCCACTAACTGAAAAATGGGTTCTCTGTATGGGGAAGACTCTATGGGTTCAAAAATGGTACTAATAAGCTGCATTTGTTGCATTTATTGCATTTGTGCAACCTGGCCTTATTACAGCTCTCATCATTGCAAAATTGGTGAGGCTGGCGTTACCGTTTAACATAACAGGAAAGCTTGAGATTTTGATAAGAAGTTAAGTTGAACATCCGCTATAAAGTCCTTCATGTTTCTGATTTCCTTCCAGGATTGAAAGCTTCCTCGGTCAACTTACGGACCCTTCCAGGGGATGGATCCCGTCTGACCCCTACCTCTTCTGATTGGCTGAACTCAACCTGGACCTACAGTGCCAATGACTCTGCCATTGGGGTAGGAGGTAAAGGACTAGATTGGAGGAGGCATATTATATTGTGAAGCTGTTATATGTTATATAAAAAGATTCTTTGACACTGTAGATTTGCCCTGGACCAAGGAACCCATTCTAGTTATGCCTGCTAAGGGAACCAGGGTGCCCTTAAATTTACAATATTTGAAAGAGGGGAATTTGAAGCAGAGAATTCATTCGCAAGATGAAATGTACTTAATTCTTTTTCCTATGTTTCTTTCTTCTGAATCTAGGGTGAGCCAACTGTATGTACCACTGGTTGGCATGCATCTTCAGACTAATTTTTTTAGAAGAATCACCAGATCACAGTACTTAAAACTGCCCTTGCCTGATTTTGCTCTTAAAATATGCAAAATAGATGAGGCATACCAAGGTTTAATCCACTTTTTTTTTTGCATTTTTAAAGAGTTTTAAAGCCTTCCAGGCTTGGAAAAATATAAAGGGGATTTCAATCCCATCTCTAGTGACAGTATATAGGCTTTGTTATATATATATCTCCCCTAGGTTTGTCTACAGCTAAAAATGTTGCCTTTCCATCATCTTCCTGTCATAATTTTATTTTTATTCAAAAGAAATTTAAAATACAAAATCCCCCCCCAAAAAAGGACAAAAAAACACAAAACAATCAAGACATTTAAAAAGTCCATCAAAAAGATTTTTTTTTAAAAAAAAACCCAACACATACCAACATATTATCCCCACTAACTGAATGCTGATTAATACATTAATACATCCTATCCATCTTCTAAGTCAGTGTTTCTCAATCTCAGTCCCTTGAAGATTTGTGGACTTCAATATCCAGAATTCCCCAGCCAACAGCATTGGCTGGAGAATTCTGGGAGTTGAAGTCCATACATCTTCAAGTGGCCAAGATTGAGAAATACTGTTCTAAGCAGAGCACTCTTCCAGCATTTTCTCCCACAGTGATGATGTTTGGATATATTCAAGGCTGATAATTTGGACTGGAGCAACAAGTATGGATGGAAAGCAGATCCCCAACCTTGCCTGAAACCTTGATTCTTTGCAGAATATCTTTTTCCTATAAATAGTTCCTGGCTGAAAAAAAAGAAACAGAAACCCACTGGGGAGCTCTAAAACTTATTCCAAAAGTATCTAAAACATATTTTTCAAATGGAGAAAAGGAACATTTGAGGAATGGGTTCTTTTCATGTTTTTATATAAACCATTCCTTCTTCTGCCATTATGAATTGAAGCAAGGCTATCTACAGTTAGTCTTCGACTTATGACCCCAATTGAGCCCAAAATTTTGCTTGTTAAGTAAGACATTTGTTAAGTGCGTTTGCCCCATTTTATGATCTTTCATGCCACAGTTGTTAAGTGAATCACTGCAGTTGCTAATTAAGTAGCATGGTTGTTAAATGAATCTGGCTTCCCTCATTGACTTTGATTGTCAAAGGGTTGCAAAAGGTGACCACGTGACCTTGGGGAAACAGCAATGGTCATAAGTTATGAAACAGCTGCCAAGAATCTGAATTTTGATCACACGCGGATGCTACAAAGTTTTAAGTGTGAAAAACGGCCATAAGTCACTTTTTTCAATGCTGTTGTAACTTTGAACGGTCACTAAATGAACTGTTGTAAGTCAAGGACTATCTGTATTCTCTCGTTGCCACACATTTGGAATGTGTATTTTTCAAAATGAATTCATACAGGTAGTTCTCAACTTGTGACCGGTCGGTTAGCAACTGTTTGAAGTTACAATAGAGGGGACTACTTACGACCAGATTCAAAGTTCTGATGATTACCTCTCCCCACATGGTCATGTGACCCAACTTTGGATGCTTAGCAACCAGGTCGCATTTATGGTTTTTGCATAAACTGTGATTATACAACTGTGATTTTGCCAAAACCCAGTATTTATCTTTGGTTTTTGGCCAAACTGCACCCATAGTAAACCATTGCTTCACTAAATGACCACGATGTTTCACTCAATGACTAGAGCAAAAAAAAGGTCATAAAATCAAATCAGTTTTGTGACAGATTCTTTTTTTACAACCATCACGACTTATGACCATGATGGGCAGCTCCATTACGGTCATAAGTCAAGGGCTGCCTGTAAAGGAATATTTGAAAGAAAATATGTAATTATTTAAATATTTAGTGCTCTGTAAAATTAGACGCAGGATAAACAAAAAAACAAAAACAAAAAACCACACACTGAAAAGGGATATAGTCATTGTAAACAGATAATGGTGTTATGGAGAAGAAACAGGTTGATGTGCAGCTCAACTTTTCCTAATACGGTCTCTCTCCAGATGTGCCAGCACAGCAACTCCCCTAATTCTGAGACTGTCTGGTCAGCTTGTGGAAAGATGAAATTGGGGCATCACAGTCTTGCAATGGACCCTTGCAGCAATGTTTCTCAACCTTGGCATCTTGGAAATGTGTGGACTTTTCAAATCCCAGAACTCCCCAGCCTGGGAGTTGAAGTCTACACATTTTCAAATTGCCAGGATTGAGAAACATTGCATTAGAGGTTATCTCTTATTCTCATTCTGATATTTATTTTGTTTTATTTTATTTCTATCCTGCCTTTATTATTTTTATAAATAACTCAGGGCGGCAAACATATTCAACATACCTTCCTCCTGCTTTTTCCCACAAGAACAACCCTGTGAGGTGGGTTGGGCTGAAAGAGAGAGAAAGTGTGACTGGCCCAAAGTTATCCAGCTGGTTTTCATGGCTAATGTGGTACTTGAACTCACAATTTTCTGCTTTCCAGCTTTGTGTCTTAACCCTAGAATCAAACTGGCTCTCTATTCACTTTATATACACATATACTTTATATACGTACGAAGTACATACCAGTGGTGAAATCCAATTTTTTTTACTACCAGTTCTGTGGGCGTGGCTTGGTGGGCGTGGCAGGGGAAGGATACTGCAAAATCTCCATTCCTTCCCCACTCCTGGGGGAAGGATACTACAAAATCCCCATTCCCACCCTACTCTGGGGCCAGCCAGAGGTGGCATTTGCTGATTCTCCAAACTACTCCATATTTCCGCTACCGGTTCTCCAGAACCTGTCAGAACCTGCTGGATTTCACCCCTGGTACATAAGTATATAAAGTATATATGTATATAAGTACTCTTTGTACTCCAAATTGGGTGAATGAACACCTCGAGGATCCTAGCAGATAACCTCTTATTTGGGACAAGACTTTGAATCTATTGCATGGGAAAATAACAAAAGCAAGATAAATCAGGTCTCTGTGCAAGAAAACAGGGCACGGTGAATGCAAAGTTAGCAAGTTCGTAGATATGTGCTTATTTGGCACATCTTTTTCTGCTGCCTTTATGGGAATGGGAAAAGTGGTTTGGAAAACTCCCTTTTTGGCTTCTGTTCAGCCTCAGCCTTACCTGACTTCAGTTCTACTAAAGTGTTGCTCTGCCAGTTTCAAATCTGTCAGTTAAGCCAGGGGGACTAAGAAGAGCACACCAAGCTGAAGCCAACATTTCTCAGCTTGGCATATACCTCCATGACGCAGTCAAAGAAGAATGGAATGCATGCTGTCAATAAAAGGGGCCTTCCTTTGGCTACGTTTCTGGTTGGCTTGTGTTCATGCAAACCTGCATGTGTGTATATATACATACCATACATAGAAGTAAACTGGGTGACACATATTTTCATGGCAAGTTATCTTCATTTCTGAAGTTGGTGCCACGTTCTTAGGAACATTGGCATCAGTAAATCATTCTTCTTGTCCATCAGGCCATCTGGGATTTTATATAATTGAGTGTCATCTTCCAGCTTTCTGTCTCCTCCAGAATAATGGAGGTTGCTGCTCTGCATTATCTACCCCATCTGGAAGACATTGGTACTATTCAGTATATTAAATTTGGCACCACCTAGTGGCAGAGGTTTTGCAATTACAGATAGGCCAATGAAGGGTTTTAAAACTGCCCCAGTTAAGCCTAAGTGAACCTGGCTTGGAGTTCTGTGATCAATTCTTTTTTTTTTTTAGTAGCAGGAAATTAAGGGTCTTGAGTTCCAATACATTTGGAAGGCACCAGGTTGAGGAGGGCTTTTGTGTTTAGCATGATTAATGGTTCAACATTTGTTGAACGCCCATTGATTTCTTCTGTTCTTTTGTGACACAGCTTGGGTGATGTACACGGCCACAGGCACCTTCATCTTAGCTATCATCATTGTCTCATATCATTTGCGCAAGAGGTAGGTCCAAATTGACTGGGAGATGCTGTTTAATTTGTTGTTCCAATTTCTTGGAGGAATGGAAGTCCAGACATCCCTGCTTGGAACAAGGAGTGGTGATTTCCCTTCCTGTTTTGCAGGATGAAAGGGAATAAATTTTGGAAAAAGTAATTTAAGGCCCAGAGATTGAAAATAAGGTGTATGAAGGCTCCATGGGTACAGGCTAATTCCCTGAGCCCCATGAAAGAAAAGTTGTCATCAAGCACATAAGTCCTCGATTTATGACCACTTATGACTTAAAATAGGGAAGAAAATGGTAAGTGAGCACCAGGACCGGATGGATTACACTCCAAGATTCTGAAGGAACTGGCAGATAAGATCTCAAAACCAATGAATTATATCTTTCAAAGATTCTGGAGCACCGGGGAACTGCCAGAGGACTGGAAAAGGGCTGATGTACCATATTTTTCGGAGTATAAGACACACCTTTTTCCTCCCTAAAAGGGGGTGAAAATTTAGGTGCGTCTTATACACCAAATGTAGCCCCGCCCACTCACTGGCCCCCACCCTTTGTCCGCTGCCTCCCAGTAGTTTACCTCCTTGAAGCAAGCAGCAAGAAGAAACAGCTCCTTTCAGCTTCAGCACAGCCTAATTAGCACAAGTTGATTGGATCGGCCTCCTGACTCTCAGCTGTTTTGCTCTCAGCTGTTTTGCCCAGGCCTCTGCTGCTTGCTGCAAGGAGGTAAATTGCTGGAGCAGATTTTTTTCCCTTGTGCTAATCAAGCTATGCTGAAAACGAAAATGAAAGCAAAGCAGGCTGTTTGCTGGGAGGCAGAGGCAGATTTCTTTTTTTGGTTTTCCTCACTAAAAAAGGTAGGTGCGTCATATAATCCGGTGCGTTTTATACTCTGAAAAATACGGTAGTTCCCATCTTCAAAAAAAGGGGAAAAAATAGATCTAGGAAACTACAGACCTATCAGCCTGACCTTAACACCAGGGAAGATTCTGGAAAAGATAATCAAGCAATGAATCAGCAAACACCTAGAAGCAAACAAAGTAATAACCAAAAGCCAATATGGGTTTGTCAAAAACAGATCATGCCAGATTAATCTTATTGCATTCTTTGACAAAGTGACAAAATTAGTGGACTAGAGGAATGTTGATATAATTTACTTGAACTTCAGTAAGGCATTTGATAAAGTAGATCATAACCTACTATTTGATAAAATAGAAAAATGTGGGTTAGACAGCATCACCACCAGATGGATTCATAACTGGCTGACCAATGGCACTCAACGTGTAGTCCTCAATGGAACTGCATCTATATGGAGGGAAGTATGCAGTGGGGTACCCCAAGGCTCTGTTTTAGGCCCGGTACTCTTCAACATCTTCATCAATGATTTGGGCGAGGGGTTAGATGGGTAACTCATCAGATTTGCAGACAACACCAAGCTAGTAGGAATAGCCAACATTCCAGAAGATAGGCTTAAGATACAGAAGGATCTTGACAGACTTGAACATTGGGCGCTATCTAACAAAATGAAATTCAATGGTGAAAAAAGTAAGGTTCTACATTTAGGCAAGAAAAACCAAATGCACAAGTTTTGTTATGTGATATCTTGACAACAGTAGTAACTGTCAGAGGGATCTTGGAGTCCTAGTGGACAATCACTTAAATATGAGTCAGCAGTGTGCAGCAGCTGCCAAAAAAGCCAACACAGCTCTAGGCTGAATAAACAGAGGAATAAACTCAAAATCATGTGAAGTGTTAATACCAGTTTATAATGCCTTGGTAAGGCCACACTTGGAATATTGCATCCAGTTTTGGTTGCCACGATGAAAAAAAGATATTGAGACTCTGGAAAGAGTGCAGAGAAGAACATCAAAGATGATTAGGGGACTGGAGGCTAAAACATATGAAGAACGGTTGCAGGAACTGGATATATCTCATTTAATGAAAAGAAGGACTGAGGTGAAATGATAGCAGTGTTCCAATATCTCAGGGGCTGCCACAAAGAAGAGGGGGTCAAGCTATTCTCCAAAGCACCTGAGGGTAGGACAAGAAGCAATGGATGGAAGCTAGTCAAGGAGAGAAGCAACTTAGAACTAAGGAGAAATTTCCTGACAGTTAGAACAATTAATCAGTAGAACAACTTGTCTCCAGAAGTTGTGACTGCTCCAACACTGGAAGTATTTAAAAGGAGATTGGACAACCATTTGTCTGAAATGGTATAGAGAGCAGGGAGTTGGACCAGAAGACCTCCGAGGTCCCCTCCAACTCTGTTATTCTGTTCTGTTATTTTGACTCTGTGCGATATATTTACGCAAGTTACTGTGGATACTTGATACTTTTGCTGTAGTTGTGTTAAGCCCAAGTTTAGCATTTTCAGAACAAGCATTTTAATTACACAATCATTTTGCCTCATTCATGGAACTTTGGGTATGTAGAAATGGTTGCTTCTTTTTGTAGTCTTCAAATGGTTTCTCACCTACCTAAAACAAACAAAAGAGCTTTGCTAAGAAGAAAAGGATGAAATGCGGGCAGTCCTCAACTTATGACCACAACTGAGCCCAAAATCCCTGTTGCTAAGTGAAACATTTATTGTGAACTTTGCCCCATTTAATGGCCTTCCTTGCCACAGTTGTTAAGTGAATCACTACAGTTGTTAATAACACAATTATTAAGTGAATCTGGATTCTCCCACTGACTTTGCTTTCAAAAGCTGTCTGGGAAGTTTACAAATGGTGATCATGTGACATTAGGACAATGCATCTGCATCTGGTGTCATTGTAACGTCGAATGGTCACTAAACAAATGGTTATAAGTCAAGGACTTCCTGTAATTGCATGATATATTTGATTGATGGAATTGAGACCCTCGGTTTAGAAGCATGCTTTATCAGCTATAGCAAAAATGTGGAAATCAATTGGTTTCACTGATTTTATTTAGCTTCATATGAACTGGGTCCATTATCTTCCACATCCTGGTATATATTGTCTTGATTGGCCTGATGGAAGTGGTAGTCCAAGTACTATGAGGAGGCCTATGTTAAAGTTTGAATGGGCAACCAACATAGCCCCAGGACCTTTCCCCACTCCTGGGTTAAAGTACTGCCCACCCATTTTTCCCTGAGTCAGCACAGAGGGGAAAGTAGTTGGCCAACATTTACTGCCCCACCAGGGCCATTCCCTCAACTACTTTTGGTATCTATTATCTTGGTTGCATCTGTCAAAGCTGCTGCTGAATGGCCTTGTTTTGATTTGTGAATGGGACAATTGTTACAGGCAAGGCAATAAGCTGTCTCCATTTGAATATGTGACCAGGGTCTGGGAAATCATCTAGCACAGAGGTGTCAAACTCGCATCATGACGGCAGCGTCACATGACATATGTGGACTTTTTTCCCCTTAGCTAAACTGGGCGGAGCCAGCATGTGACGCATTCGGCCCGTGGGCCGTGAGTTTGACATCCCTGATCTACCAAGATGATGGGTGCAGCCGTGCAATCAAACTCGATCCCTTTCTACGTATGTGTGGCATTGGTGAATGTATAAAAGTGGGAAGGCTTTGATTGTTAGGAGCTGTGGTGACGCAGTGGTTAGAATGCCGTATTGCAGGTGACTCTGCTCACTGCCAGGAGTTCGATCCTGACCAGCTCAAGGTTGACTCAGCCTTCCATCTTTCTGAGTTCAGTAAAATGAGGACCCAGATTGTTGGGGACAATATGCTAACTCTGTAAACCGCTTAGAGAGTGCTACAAAACACTATGAAGTGGTATATAAGTCTTAAGTGCTATTGCTAAGTGCAACTATGAGGCCATCTTTTCTCATTTGGCCCTGCCCTGTAGAAGCTGTGTGAAGGATTTGGTTTCTGTTCTGTAGGCTGGTACTTCTGCCCTACTCCATTTGGCACCTCCCAAATCAAAATAATGTAAAATAAATGAACAAATAAATGAATGAATGGAAGACATCAGGATAGAAATAATCTCAGGGATGAAACTGCAGGTAGCTATGTCCTGTAGAGAAAAGATCTGATGGACTAATTGTTGAGCAACCTCCAGAAGAGAAAAGAAATGATTAAAATGGACAAATACAGGGAAACTAGCAAATAAGCACCAGAAGCCCAGTTCAGCCTCCTTCTTTCTTCTCTGCATGAAGAAAAGCAAGACTTCTGCATGCTAAAATAAAGACATGTTTCAGAATATAGCTAAAACAAGCAGGGATAAACATATCCCCACCTTCTCTTTCCTAGAAAATACTGCAAGGTGGCTGTCCTCTACTTTCCATTTTTGAGGTCAGCCTCAGATAGGGCTCCAGGAAGTAATGGATATGAAAGAAGTTCAGAATAACAGAGTTGTAAGGGATCTTGGAGGTCTTCTAGTCCAACCCCCTGCTCAAGCAGGAGACCTTATACCCATTTCAGACAAAAGGGTTGTCCAGTCTCTTCTTAAAAACCTCCAACGTTGGAGCACCCACAACTTCTGGAAGCAAGTTGTTCCACTGATTAATTGTTATCACGGTCACCACAAGCCAAATAAATCTCTTTGGCTCATGGTGAATGAAATAAGACCCACCTACCCAGGGGTGAAATGCTACCAGTTCGCTCCCGTTCAGGCAAACCGGTAGTAATATAAACTATCACTATGCTTTAAAAAGGTAAAAAAAAGGTTCCGACAATTGCGCGGCATGACTGATTGACAAAAATGCTTTTTAAAAAGTTGTGACGATCGCAGCTGTGCCGCACGATCATCAGAACCTTTTTTTTTACTTTGTTAAAGCATTTTTTTACTACCGGTTCCAGTGAATAGGTAGTAAAAAAAATACTTTAAAAAAGTGAAAAAGAGAAAAAGTTGGCCACGCCCACCCAGTCACATGACCCCACCACCACCAAGCCACGCCCACAGAACCGGTAGCAACAAATTATACCTTTCACCACTGCACCTACCCCAGAGATGACCCAACAGGTGGCATTTCCCCCCACCCCAGGCCTAAGTTATAGCCAAACTCACTTAGTTCAAGGAACTAAGCATTAATGAAGAGGACTGAGCATTAAAGGCTGAAATGGAGGATGAAAAATGATCAGAAGGGAGGAGGCATACCAACATCTCCCCAAACTTCTCTGATTGTCACATCTGCAATCGGTCAATTGACCTTATCTCCAAGATAATGGGTAACCCAAAGCTGTCAATTTTACATTTTGAAGCTGCTTGGTTTATAGGGAAAAAGACAGCTAAAGGCAATTTAGAAATGTACAGATAGTCCAAGTTTAGTTACCACAATTGCGACCCACAATTCAGTTGTTAAACTAAGTGGTCTCTAACTAGAATCACCTTACAATCTTATTTAAGTTCTCCTTTGCTTTATAGACCTGCAAAGCAGTGGTGAAATCTAAAATTTGTTACTACCGGTTCTGTGGGCATGGCTTGGTGGGGTGGTGGTGGTGGTAATGTGACTAGGTGGGCGTAGCCAATTTCTTTTTTCTTTTAAAACCATTTTTTCTACAACCTCTTCGGCGAAGAGGTTGTAAAAAAATGCTTTCAAAAGGCTCTGACAATCCCAGCTGAGTTGCCTGATCGGCAGAGGCTTTTTTTCTTTTAAAAGCCTCTGCTGATCAGGCAACTCAGCTTGGATCATCAGAGGCTTTTAAAAGAATTTGACGATTCCAGCTGAGCCGTGTGATCTTCAGAGGCTTTTTTTTTTTACTTTTAAAAGCATTTTTTCCGCCGAAGAGGTTGTAGAAAAAATGCTTTTAAAAATTGAAAAAAAGTTTCTGATGATTGTGCAGCTCAGCAGAGGGCGGGGGAGGGGGGGGCGGCAGGGATTTTTGCTACTGGTTCTCCGAACCACCCGCCTCTATTGCTACCGGATCGGGTGATCCAGTCCGAACAGGGAGCATTTCACCCCTGCTGCAAAGGTACAAAAATGCAAAGACTGGTGCCAATTATTTTTTCATCACCATCGCAACCGTGAATGGTTGCTAAATAAGATAGTTGTTAAACAAATCTACCTGTATCACCAACTGCCTGGGAAAGTGATATAAAGTGATTTTCATGATTGTGCTCTGTGAGGGGCATTGGACATGATTGCGTGGCTATTGCTGACATTTTGCTATCAGAGCTAGCTCGCCATGTTACCTGTTTCTCCCTCTTTTCCAGGACTTGCCTTTTTGTACAAAAGAAGACGGGAAATTCTTTAGTCCCATTCTCCTCCAAAGGGCCACGGAATCGCTGCCAGTGTCTCGGGGGTGAGGCGTGGGCTGTAGCCTACCGCCATACTCGTGTGGTGATCTGCACCACGCGTGGGGCCCCCCACCACCGTCCCCTGCATAATGGGAGTGGAGTTTCCGGGGGAGATGACGAGACGTCTTCCGATTGTTCGTGCCTGTGCCACAGCTATGAGAACCTTTCTTCCACCAACCAGTCCTCTCTCAAATCTCTCATCTCCACCATCTGAGGAGCTCAGATCCTGCAGTTTGTGACTTTTACTGCCGACCAGTTAAAGCGGACCTTCCTTGGTTCATTAGGGACAAAAAGACTGGGGCCTTACAGTGTTTAGTCACTCAACATGGGCGGCTGTGGCTCTATGACATAGTGGAAGTCGAAGCTTTTAGGCGGAGAACCACATTCCAGAAAGCCAAAGGTCACTGGGTAGCAAGGCTCCGTAACAATATCCCCCACATCACAGCTTTCTTTGAGGCAGGAAAAGCCTGAGGGAGTGGAGACGCTCTTGCCATGTCTCCTTGGGGAAGACATGTCAGCTTAATTTAATCTCAAAGCAGCCTTTATGGCACTGGAATTTTGTAAAAAGGTCCTGTTGGACAAAGAGGACTGGTAGAAACTCCCATCATACCAGAAATATTCCCCAGTGGCATTATGGAATAATGTAGGTCTGTGTGACAACATATCTGTTCCTTATAACTGATGGAAGGGCGAAAACTTTGGAAGGAATGGAAGCCCGAGTATAGTATGCTTGATGAATTTTTGGACACTGAGTGGGGAAAACCGGTTCTCATGTTGTGGTTGTATCATCAGTGAGACATTTAGCAGCAAACACTCCGAAGACCTCGAGACCTATGAAAACATTATTTACTTGGCATCAGGGAATTTTGTAGACACACCAAAGAATGAGGAAAAGGAAAACTAGCCGTCCTTTGTTCCACAGGTACAGGATGGATTTTGGAACTCGAAGCCTTCATTAAATTATTTTCATATTGGCAAGGATGTTATAAGTCATCAGCTCTGTTGGGTTGTGGTTCAGAGCTTGATAGATTTTCTGCTTTCCTGGACTGAGTAGGAGATACACTGGATTGTCCATTTTTCATTGAACATGGCTCATTTCTGTGAGTATTTTGTCATTAGTAGTGGGGAACCAAGCGATCTTGAATAAGAGGACAGGCTCTGGAAGAAAGTGAGGAACATTGGTACTTTCTCCTGACTTTTGCTAATCTGGTTTCAGATTCCTGGTTTTCTACTGGACCTGCAGTGTGTTTGGGAGGTAAGGTGTGGTGGGATGTCCCTAAGGCTCTGTGAACCCTGCAGCTGTAGCCAAGGCTTGGATGGCTATGCATCTATGCTGTTCTTAAAAAAAAAAAGGTACAGAATATAGGGTGGCAATCAAAATCCTTAGGAGCCTTGAGCAATTCCCAAATAAGGTTGTTTCTTTTTTGTTTTTTGTTTTTTTACAACGTTGGGATGAATTTCATGAGGAGGAGAAGGTGAGCAAGACAGGCAATGACTGTATAACATTATGCAAAATGAATAATCACCAATAGTAGAAAATGAGTACATGCAGTGAAGCTGAACTGATAGAAGAAATACCAACTTTCTTCATGTCAATAGCAAATCCTAGCTAATGGGACAGAATCTGCTGCATATAAATAGTGTGTTATTTTATTGAATCATAGACTAGATTGGTGGTGATGAGGCTGTTAGCAGATCCTTGTGCCAAATTCTTTCAGTGTTCCTTCCCTAGTCATAATGGTTGCCAGCGCAGAATTGTTTAAAAAAAGAGGACAGCATAATCTCCTAGTACCCAATAGCATCTGGTTAGCCACAAAGTGAAACAGGATCCAGAACGACTATGCCATTGATTTAATGCAGTGTGTTTCAAACTTGGCAATTTTAAGATGATTGGACTTCAACTCCCATGCTGGCTAGAGGATTCTGGGAGTTGAAGCCCACATATCTTAAAATTGCCAAGTTTGAAAAACCCGATGTAACCTATCAGGTTTTTTAAAATAATGTACTATCTTTAGGAGAGAGCAAGAGAAGATGTTATTCTTTCAATATCTATAAAAGTCAGCTTTTTGGAGTGTGATCCACTAGCTCTTGTAATTCTTCAGCTGAGAATGGAATTGGGGGGGCGGGGTCTGCTCCAGCTATATACTTCAAAACAATATCCCCTAGATCAGGGGTATCAAGCTCGATTTCTTTGAGGGCCGCATCAGGGTTGTGTTCGATCTCAGGGGGTGGGTGGGCATGGCCAGCTCAACATCACTCAGGCCGGGGGCACCTGTGTTGGCCTGAGAGTTTTGCCAGTGAAAATGAAGCTCTGGAGGGACGCAGATAGCCCTCCCGAGCTCTGTTTTCACTGGCAGAGGATTGCAGGAGGTCGTTACAGCCGAAAACGGAGCTCAGGTAGGCCACACGTTGGTGGAGGCGATGCGAGCCAGTCCTTTGTTGTTTCTAGGGCTGCACTGCCATATCTAAGTACCCTATGAGCCAGATTTGGCCCGCAAGCCTTGAGTTTGACACCCCTACCCTAGATTTTTCCAACCTGGTGCCCTCCAACCAAGGCCCTCATTGTTATATGCTTTTCCCAAGGTTTAGTAGAAATCAGAACAACACAACAATTGCAGAAATATATTATTATAAAATTAATCGATAATTTAATAGCCAAACCTACAAACAAAGTTTAAGGGAAACTAGGAATTATAGTCCTAGTACTTCTAGAGTATCCCAGCTTGTAAAGGATTTTTTTGAATGGGCATCCTTTGTGCGTGTCCCAAGAAAGGAACAGCGCTAATTAGGGAAAACTTGTGTGTGTTTTGTGTGTGTGTGTTGTGTGTGTGGTTTTTTTCGTGTGTGTGTGTATAATTCATGAACAGAATATACGGAATGTTTCAGTTCCAATCATTTTAATTTCAGGATCTTCGACCTTGT
The DNA here is from genome assembly GCA_012654045.1 of Ptyas mucosa. Classification (NCBI taxonomy): domain Eukaryota; kingdom Metazoa; phylum Chordata; class Lepidosauria; order Squamata; family Colubridae; genus Ptyas; species Ptyas mucosa. Next base: position 5,354,993 of record WNWU01013574.1, read on the forward strand.
TTACACACGTGCCTTTTGTCAATATTAGGTACCAGAGACCAGTCTTTGGAACTCTTCAATGACTTGTAAGAAGACGAGTCCAGAAATTTTTAAGACTGAAAGAGAACAAGACTAAATCTAAACCTAAGACCATGACTCCGGGAGCTGTGGGTTCAGCCCTCAAGTATGTGAAAGAATAAAGAGTGCCTCTGAACTTTACTGAACAGTAAAGTGCTTTCCCTCAACAATTAGTAACTACATCAAGTGCCTAGGGCAGCATTGTAAAACGAGGGCTGGCAGATTTGTCTCTTGATGGGCCCCACCCTATGTTGGTTAACTCTCAGTTTTAGAATCATTTTATGACAACTGGAAATGATTACAAGCCACGATTTCCAAATTCCTGGAAGGATGCTGAAATGGTATTCTAGGAAGTGTTGATAGCAGCCCATTGGACAGTTTTAAATACCAAACCATGCATGGAATGGGGCCCTTTTCAAAAATGCCCCATTCCTTCTCCATTTTTTTTTAGATTTGCTGAATCTCCAGGGCCTTATTTTAGAATCATTTACTGGTATTTGTTCTGTCCTTTCAATGAATCGAATCCATATCCGAAACTTTATCAGGCTGACTCCTCTTGTCATCCTCTTGTACAAAATTGAAATTTGTTTAATTATTTAACTTATTATGAAATAATTGTGCTGCATGTATATTAAGAAAAACATAATAAAGCAAGTAGCCAATAAAATTAATTGTGTGATATGGATATGGGCCTGGTCTGACAATACAGATTGGTTTATTTAAGGGAACACCTTCATGATCAGAAGTGAATTTTGTATACAACAGTAAATCTTTTTAAAATGTTCCTACTGAAATAAAAATTGTCTTCTTTTCTGGAAGACAATAGAATCTACTATACACAGGGAAAGCAATCATCCTGCTGATATCAGCATTCTGGTGATGGTGTAACACAATCAGCTGAAGAACCCAGCTGCTCCGTGAGCTTTATAAAACCATGATTCTGCTTGCATCAGGGGGAAGAGATAGTTGACCTTCCTTGACCTTCAGCCAAGAAACAGAGAAGCTGACGCCCCTTCTGCATCCCTGCCTCCTACCTAGCAAGTTTCTGTAAACAGTTTGCAAGCCCCATTTGTGTGATCAGTAGAGAGAAAGAGGAGTTGACTTATCTTCCACAGAGAATGGCTTGCAAAACCACCAAAATCTGGTATAGCAAGTTTCATATCCTGCCAATCCCTCAATTCCATATTATACATGTATAGCTTACCTCAATTAGGTGTTCCAGATGTACCAGAATTGCTTATATTGATAGATAGATAAACTTTATTGTCATTTTTTATTGTTGCAGAGATGTTCTGTTAGTTATCTTAGACCAGGGCTGTCAAACCTGCAGGCCGATGCGTCACGTGCTGGCCACGCCCATGCCCGGTTTAGCGAAGAGGAAAAAAATACACAATATATATCACATGACACCGCCGTGACGATGCGAGTTTGACACCCCTGCATTAGATTTTCTCAGTAACATCAACACCTTGAAACAGGTTGAATCTGAAGTACATCTTTCCTAGACTCATTTTGCATTTAGAAAGGCCCGAAAGCCTATTTTATTTCAGTAGGCCTTAGGGCCATAGCTTGATTGTAGGCAATCACAGATGATTTTCATGGTTGTTTTTAATAGAAATATTATAAGTAAATCTTGCTTAATGATTATTCATTTAATGACTTCACAGCTACAACAGCACTGAAAGAAAAGAGGTATGACTGATCCTCGCACTTATGACCATCACAGCATCCTGCAGTCACACGATCACTATTTGTGATCTTCCCAACCAGCTTCCAACAAGCAAAGTCAATGGGATAGTTGGTAGGGAAGGTTGCAAGTTGCACTCATGTGATGTCTCACTTAATGACCACAGTGATTTGCTTAATGGCCATGACAAAAAAGGTTGCAAAATTGGGTGTAGTAATATGATGAATCTTAATTTTTCTAAAAATAATTTTTATTAAACATTTTTAAAAAAGAAAACAAAAAAGAATAACAATTTTTTCTTTCCAACAATTTCGCATCAGTAAAACATTTCTTACTTATCCATTTTTTCTCCCTTATTTCAATATATTCTTTCTACATATAATTCTAACATTAATTTATTTAGATATATACATATAAATAACAGTATACACAATTTCATTTCTACAATCTTCATTTTTTCTGTTTCCTCTTTATTATTACATTTCTACTCCTATATCTTCCTTATTTAATCTTTCCTTGCCTTTTATCTCTCTCCTCTAACCACTCATACCATTTCTCCCATACTATATAATATTCTGTTTTCTCTTTTTCTTGTATTGCCTTTGTAAGTTTGTCCATTTCCAGACATCCCAAAATTTTTCTAATCAAATTAAGTCTTAAGTTGAGGATTATCAACTATACTTCATACACTTTTATTTATTTCTCTTAGCATGCACTACCCAGAGTATAAAAATCTGTAGGGAATGGGGAGTGAAATATGGAACAAATCAGTGGTGAAATCCAAATTTTTTTACTACCGATTCTGTGAGCATGGCTTGGTGGGCATGGTGTGGCTTGGTGGGTGTGGTTTGGTGGGCATGGTAGGGGAAGGATACTGCAAAATCTCCATTTCCACCCCACTCTGGCACCAGCTCAAAATTTCCGCTATCGGTTCTCCAGAACCTGTCAGAACTGCTGGATTTCACCCGTGGAACAAATTATATATATTGTGACATTGTGATGCAAGCCCATTACTTGTGTATTTGGGTTAGATGCTAAGATACAACTGAGCAGATACTGAACATTGGCCCAGATACACTGTATGACTCAGTGATGGGATTCAAACATTTTTACTACTGGTTCTGTGGGCGTGGCATCGCTTGATGGGTGTGGCTTGGTGGGCATGGTAGGGGAAGGATACTGTAAAATCTCCATTCCCATCCCACTCCAGGGGAAGGTTACTGCAAAATCCCTATATCCTCCTGAATCAGCTGGGACTCGCGAGCCAGAGAATAGATGGGGAGGGGCCAGTCAGAGGTGGTATTTACAGATTCTCCAAACTATTCAAAATTTCCGCTACCGGTTCTCCGGAAGTGGTCAGAACCTGCTGAATACCACCTCTGGTATGACTGGGATAGTGTACCCTCCATTGGGCAGGATTTAAAACTGACACAATAAGGAATAAAGAAACACAACTTTTTCACATGGATAGGACTAATATAGTCAATTTGTCATGAATGTGGGCATTTTGTGGATGAATGGTGAAAGAACCTGGACCTTAATTCATAAATTACTACCAGTCAAAAATAAGTGAAGGAGTGCAATTCCAAACTGCATCAATTTTGTATCTTCCTTTTATATAAGGAGAATCTTCTACAGTATATGATTTGAATTATCTCCTTCCACGATGGCAGAATGATTTACAGGCTAGGAGTTTCTTCTTTAAAGTCTATTCCTGCCAAACACTCTGATCTCAGATAAATCACTGTCAACAGTCAGCAATTTGAGGGAAATGATATGTGGTTAGACTACCATACAGGGCTGTTGGGAATATTATTGAGCCCTGACCTTTACTGAACTTGATAGCCTATGCAAAATCAGATCTAATTAGGATTTGGAATTCCAGGCCTGTGTGTTCATCACAGAGTATCTGAGAAGAAAGCCTTATCAAACCGATTCTCTTTTCCTGAAAACTACATGCCTGTAACATGCTTTGGCATTTTTAAAAGAACAAATAAACCTCCTAAATAAAGGGGAAAGTTCTGTTAGCTCTTATTGAAGAAATCTTATAGAGTCACTCAGGTCCAAAATAGTCTGCAGGCTTCAAAACTCAAAGCAGTTTCCTCAGACTTTCATTTATGATGGGCAGTTTGGAGATCTGCACATACTTTTGTAGCATTGAATTGGCTTGTTTGTGGAATTGTTTTAAAATGGAGATAATCTACAGGAGAAAAAGTGTTCTACAAACAATTTAAAATTTAAATGCATCTTATAACACAAAGACCAAGAGTAGTCATAGAATCATAGTGCTGGAAAGGACCTTGGAGGTCTTCTAGTCCAACCCCCTACCTAAGGCAGGAATCCTGCTTTAATAATAATAATGATGCACTTATATTGTAATAGTGTAGAGGTAGTCCTCGACGTAGTTTCTTTAGTGTCTGTTCAAAGTTATAACAGCTCAGAAAAAAGTGACTTATTTTACACTTAACAACTGCTGCGGCATCCCCATGGCTATGTGATCAAAATTCAAATCCTTGGCAACTGACTCATATTAATGGTGGTTGCAGTTTCCCAGGATCACGTGATCAGCTTTTGCAAATTTCTGGCAAACAAAAGTCAATGGGGAAGCCAAATTCACCTAACAACCCATGTTAACTAAGTTAACAACTGCAATGATTCACTTAAGGGTGGCAAGAAAGGTCGTAAAATGGGACAAAACTCACTTATCAAATGTCCAATTTAACAACATATATTTTGGGTATAATTGTGGTTGTAAGTGGAGGACCACCTGTATATTCTATATTGAAATATGATATAAAATAATAAGTATTAAGACTCTATAAAAACAGTCCTCCTCCAAGAAGATGTAAGACTGCTGAGGCGTTTAGGCTTAACAGGCTAGTGTACAGTAGTTTCCGATTAATTTAAGATTTGGAATCATGTGGCGTTAACCTTACACACCCTTCAGCCTTTGGAGGGCGTCTTTCGCCTGTTTCGGGCTATCTTCCGCGCGCGCCGCGCTACCCAATCACAGTCCTCCTTGGGAGGTGACTGAGGGCGTGGCTCAATGCTTATGCAAAAAGCTGACGCTTATTAACAGCGAGCACCGATGCGAGGAAGGCCTTCGCTTATGCTAATAATAGAACGCTATAGTTTTCTCCTGGACAGTTGATAGGCTCTCAAAATAGAATAGGTGTGGTTTGCATCTCTACATCCTATAGTATTACGCAACGCAGAGAATCCTGGTCCGGACAGCCGTGCGTACCGAACTGCGGTGCAGAGATTATGCAAACGAGACGAGGGACAGTGGGAGGCGGCTTCGCATAAGAAGATGCAAACGAAGAAGGGCAGGGCGCGTTGCCTGCAAGAAGCCCGGGCAAAGGCGGCGGCCGACACCCGCATCTATTATGTTAATGAGGTCGGTGGGCGGGGCAGAATTGTGAGCTCAGGCTGCGGAGGGGAAAAGGAGCGGGGGGAAAGCCCAAGGAAGAGTCCCCGCCTGCAGCGGCTCCATCAGCAACGGCAGAAGCAGGAGGAAGCAGAGCTGGAAGGATGCAGAACCCGGGTAGTAGCTGACCCTGGGGGGGGGAGCCCGGCCATGGCTTTCCTGGGGGGAGCCCGGCTCCTGGACTGGGCCAGCTCCCCCCCTCATTTGCAATTCAACCGCTTCGTGCTAACGGGCTACCGGCCGGTTAGCTCCGGGTCCGGCTGTCTCCGCAGCCTTTTCTACTTGCACAACGAGCTGGGCAACATCTATACCCACGGTGAGATGCGGCAGATTGTCCTCCCAACCTCATGCTTGCTTCCCTTACCTTCTCACCCCTCCGCTTCCGGGCTCCGATGCCCTCCGATCACCGTGCCCTCCCTGCAGGGCCGGTCTCCGCGATTTGCTCTGTCCGCCATCCGTGCTTCTCCCCACCCAGATAACTCGGGAATTGCGTGGGGCATAGGGAGGCTTCCCCGTCCGCCCCGCAGCTTTAGCCGGTCCAGTGTCCTTGCATGGCTCCCGTATTTCACAGGATGAGAAAATAAGTGGCAGCAGTGATTTTCGGACGCCGGCCATCCCACAGAACCAGGATCCCGATCTCATTCTTTCAGGGCCTTGATAGGTTATTTCCCACCGGTCAAAGACTTGCAACCAACCCCCTTCTGCTTCCCCTCCTAAATCTATAGTTCAGCCTATTTAAATATTGAACCTCACTATACGATATTTGGCAGCCCAGTGCAGTACAGTGGTAATACCGGTGGAATCACTTAGCCTGCCGGCTTAGCTTTCCTGCACCACATCCTCCGACACACAAAAACTCCAATTGCCAGCCAGCCCTCCTTCAAGGAGTTGAGGTACCAACCTGCCTCTTCTTTGCACACAGATATGTTTTTATCTAGACTTTTTTCAACTTTGGATTGTGCCTCCCCCCCCCTTTTTTTTTTGGCTGACAAGTGAGGGATTACTCCTACAAGATGGCAAAGAAAGCAAGTTTGCCATACTTGGGGCAAAGTTGTGCAGGGAAGCATGGCCATAGAGTTGTTTGATTGAATCAGTGCCTTGCCTTCTCCAGCAAGTTTGCTCTGGGAGCCTTAGTTTGGATTCCATGGGCTTCAGTGAGCAAACTGAAGGATTTAGCTTGCACTTTGTATGTTTAAGGTCTAGGGTTCAATCCCTGGCATTTTGGTGTGGATTCATTATCGCCTCTTGTTCCTTCTTGACCCTTGGTCTGGCATTTTAGTATGCATCCTATCCTGGACTTAATTCTGTAGTTTTCATCCCTGATGAAAGAGCCTAAGTGAGAATTTAAATGTTGCTAAACTACAATTCTGATCAATGAAAGGAGTTGTTCTTAAGTAGTATTTAGTGGGTTGCAGTATGCCCATTTATCAAAAAGTGAATAGGAATGGGTTGTTTTAAAATTCTCCTAGGTTCAAGGAAGCAAAGAAAGTTACTAGTCCTCATCATCCCCCCCTCCCAATACTACATAGCTATGTGAATTGTTTTGTGACATGTTGAGGATACTGAAGCAAACTTGGCCTTGCCTAGTTATGCTCGGAAAGTCAGATAAATAAATAACGACTGCCAATGAAAAATTCTGACTTTGCAAAACATGACATATATTCAATAGTCTGCACCACTTTGCAATCTGATATAAGCAAAAAATATTGCAATTAAAATGTATGGAGAGGAAAAAATGCAAATGAAAATAGGTTTATTTCATTTATTTCAAATTGATGAAACAGATCATCTACACAGAACTCTCCTGCTCCTTCACTTGAGTAGCAAGTGAAGTAGTAGGAAAAAAAATAGGCATAAGTATCTAAAACATTCTTTCTCATTTTTTGAAAATTCAAAGGATGTTGGAGTGAAAGTTTCATGAATTCTTATAACATCTTTGTAAACTAGCTTCATCCCCATATTCTTGATGTTTATGAAAACTCTGTTGTGAGTGCTTGGTTGTGGTAATATTTGAAGTATTGCTCGTAGTTTAGTTATTGTATTGCATTAATTTACTGTTGAAGGAAAACCATGGTTTGCAACATATAATCTATCCTGGGGCTTAATCAAGTGCTGTATTCAAGGAAATGCTGGTACCTGTTCCTGAAAGTATATATTGTACTGTAAGGCCTTTATTTTATGAACCAATTGGGAAGAGGGTGTATGTTTGAATGCATTTAACTACATAACTACATAAATTATACATATTTTTAATGTAATTTATGTAACCTCCCCCCAAAAAACTTTATGTAGAATGATTCACCAAATTATTTAATTGTTTAAGGAAGCAATGTATATTCAGATTTTGTTTGCTGCATCCAAAGTACACTGAATGGAATGGTATGTTTTACTCTTTCATTTTTAAAAAGGTTCTAATGTTAGAAAGAAAACCATGCAGGCAGAAGTCTACAGCTAATTCTGTAAAAACTAAAATCAATGTATCTTAAAAGATTTGTGTAAGCTATTTTTAGATGCATTCTCATATTATCCTCAAATACTTGGCCCTTCTTATTACAAAAGTTGTGATCCAATTTCAAAATCTAACTTTTAACTTGAGCATGTAAAGAAATAATACCTATATTCCTAATGGATGCAGCCCCCATCCTTTAGGAATTGTTTGGGGATCCTGTATATGTGATTTTGCTTTTTATTACAGAAAAGAGGCAGACTGTCAATATACCACATTGATACAGGGCAGTATTTAAGATGTTGGAATTGTGAGGTCGGGTTCTAGTCATCTTCAAAGACAAAAGCTCCGCAGATTACTTAAAATTGGTCATTTACTTTCAGCCCACCCTGTTTGCCATAGTTTGTAATGAGAAACATCGGATGTTTCTGTACCTACCCTAAATTCCTTGGGAAAAGGCAGGGAATTAGATATATTTGTTAGACAGAAATCTAATCAATGAATAAAATAATATGAAATAAAATAAACAACTTAAGACAGGTGCCTTCAAGAAGTGAACTTTTGCAGTCTTCTTTAAACAGCAGCCAGTGAGCTAAGATTATATAGGAAATAAATGCGTTTTTTGTTGTTTCATTATTTCCTGTGAGAAAATAAGAAGAGCCATGTTTCCACTGTGGGCAAGTGCGTTAGTCTGGAATAATAAAGGAGTGAAAAGGGAATAAGACTAGTTGTAACAATTTCTTAGGACCTTGCAAATTCCCTTTTGCTAGCTGTTCTTGTCAGTTGACCAATAAGGGCAGCCCTTCCTGACCCCTTATGCCTAATCAACCAAGGTGCTCAGGGAAGTTGTGCAAAAATGCTGCTTATTGTTGCTTGTTGCGGGGAAAGAAGGAAGTAGAACACTTCCTTTCTTAAACAGTTTTTTTTTGTGCAAATAGTTTTCCCCATTTTGGCTTCCTTCCAAAAGGGAGACTATAGTTCCTTTGTGCTCCTCACCCTACCAGATCGCTTGGAGCAAAACAGTATTTCTCAACCTCAGAAACTTTAAGGTGGGTGGACTTTAATTCTGGGATTTCAAGTCCACATATTGCAAGTTGCTAAGGTTGAGATACATTGATTTAGACAATGCCACCTTAGGAAAAGTTGGCTTAGAGATTCTCAGTTTTTTAAAGGATAGTATTTGTTTCTTGAATTAATTGAGAGTTATTTGTCCTATATAGATTAAGAGACGGTTTTAAGAGGAGATCAATCCTGACTGCTCTTTAGAAGGCCAGATCCTGAAGATGAAACTCAAATACTTTGGCCACCTAATGAGAAGGAAGGACTCACTGGAGAAGAGCCTAATGCTGGGAACAATCGAGGGCAAAAGAAGAAGGGGATGACAGAGAATGAGTTGGGTGGATGGAGTCACTGAAGCAATCGGCGTGAGATTAAATGGACTCTCCGGGGGATGGTAGAGGATAGGAATGCCTGGAGGAATGTTGTCCATGGGGTTGTGATGGGTCAGACATGACTTCGTGACTAACAACAACAAGAACAAGAGATGTTTGTCGTCTGTGGCCACCACAATTCCTCTTAGGTGTTTTACAAGATTGGGGTTACAAAAGCTTCCCATCTACTTGTGTCAAAGAAATCAAGAATGTGATAGGATCTTTTCCACCTTACAAAATATACTAAGAGGCATAAGCACTTGTGAATTGCAATATGTGCTTAAAAATGTGTGTTCTGCCAAGCTCCTGATTTTATGGCCACTGTAGTCTAACCAGCTCTCCTTCTATCATATCTACAACCTAGATGGTGCATATTATTTTGCACCAAGCAAGAATCTGTGGGTTGAGGCTGAATCCTCCATGAAACTATTTCCAGAGTGTTTCTTTCTTCCCTAGATACACTTTGTTTAAATGGACCTATTTCAATTTACTCGAGTTGATGCTATCCTCCCCATCAATCCCAAAGTGCATTTTTCAAGTGTATCTTGCTCATCAGAAATGTTCAACAAACCAGAATGTAAGAAGCTGGTTACCTTGAAGTCTTTTTGGAAAAATAGCATATCAATTGCTCTAAAAGCGTCCTCCTTGAATAGTAATCTTTTCCTTGATGTTCCTGAGCCGGTCAACAAGAACATCGTAATGAGAAAGGATACTGTTCTCACTCCATTGATGTCAAATGAGGGCAGGGAAGAACAGAGGAGCAGTTGTAGTTGCCTGAGCGTGTTGAATGGCATTGGTAAAACACAGCAGTAAGCATTTGCAGGATAGATAACTTTGAACAATATATGTAGCGACTTCCAAAGTTCTCAGAAAACACCCTGGGCAGAGTCCTCAGGAGCAATATTTCTCAACTTTGGCTACTTTAAGAGGAGTGGACTTCAACTCCCAGATGGGGGTGGGGGGGAACTTTTGGAGCTACGTCCATCCCTCTTAAAGCAGCTAAGATTGAGAAACTCTGTTCTGGAGAAATGGAGCCCTGAGGGTGGGTGTGTTGGTGCATGTTGTTTAATGAATCACTGTCCCACAGAGAAGACAGACATTTAGTTTTCTTCCCTCTAATAAGGAAAAAAACCCTGCCCTGGCTTAGCTCATTAGAGTCCAAGTTCCTAAATGGAGAGACTTCCTTCTACATTGTTTTCTTTGTCAAGGTAACACCAGTCCATCTGCTAAGGAATCTCTGTACATTGCAAAGATTCTGGGAAGGGGGAGCTCTCAGGCATGCTAGATAATGGTGGACATGCAGCTTTCTCATCCGGCTTATTCCATACTTTAGACACAATTTGCGTCTCCGGATTGCTTGGGGAATGACCTAAATTTTGGAATTTCAGCCAGCATGGCCAAAAGGAGGCTGAGAGTTCCGGCAGTTGTAGTCCCTCATGGGTGGCGGGTCCCAAGTTAGGGAAGATGATCATAAGGAAGTGGGAGGGCGGGAGAGAGAGCTAGGAAAGAGCAATGGCAATGCTAAGGTAGAAATCCAGTAACTGCAAGTTAATTGCAACAACTTGTTTTGCAAATCTAATTCTTCCAGCAAAAAAGCTAAGGTTCAGATAGATCCCTGAGCCATGACAGCGGTTGAGTCAAATGGAACTAAGTGTATGTGTTTGGGTGCTTGCCTATACTCACTTCCCAGGAAAATTGACTTATGGACGCTATTGATTATTTTAACATTACAAGAGTGGAGATATCCAGGGAGTGTCCTGTACCAGATGCCTGGGGTTGGTTTGGCAGTGTCACTTCTTAGGGTTGTGGCCCAGGAATGCAAAAGGAAGAAACAAGGGTGGGGTAAAAACAGGACAAGGTAAGCACCGATCTGATCTAACATTCTTTCTCTTGGGATGACTAACCCAACACTTCTGAGAAGCTTAGAGGTAGAACATGTAAATGTTACTCATCTATTATTTGTCCTTCGGAGATTCTCTAAGCTATACTGCCTTTGCATGTGGGGATTTTACTAGTTCTTCTAACTATTAGCCATTGCTTGTGGGGGGACTTTTGATTTTGGCCAGCACTATGCCCTGCACAACTGTAATTTTGGGGTTAAAGAATATCATATAACGAGCAGGAGTAAATTCTGTTTGATGCTTTATAAAGCCACTGGCAGTTGAATAAGCCATGCTATTCTTAGGCCATTCTGGTTTATTTTGATTTGGGTTTTTTATTTTTCTCCTATGCTGACTATAGATCCTACCCCAAGGAGCAGATTGGACTAGATGACCTCTGGACCGTTCTTGTTCCAGCTATCAAGTCATCTAATTGGCTTGTTGTACAACTCAATATATAGGATTTTAATCTGTCCAAGGGGAGCTTTCTTTCCAGTTCAGCCTAGCTTAGCTTTCATCTCTTGTAGAATTGAGGAGTCCTGCTGGGAGGTGAGACGGAATTATAGCTTATAAACATAAAAGGTCCTGCTGCTGGATTGGAGAAGAAACCTTGTTTAAGTATTTCATATTCTTTACCCAATACTGAAGGATAAGGACAGGATATGATTACCATATTTGAGCTGCAAAAATCCCATTGACCAGATATGGCAAAGAGGCAGCACTTTCTGTATCACTTTACTCTTGTCTATTCTAATTTCCACAGGCTACATACTGTATGATAGCCATAGGAGGTGTTATATGGTTAGGGTTACATCCCAGAATTCCACAGACAGTATATATTGCTAAGAATTCTGGGAATGGAAATGCACACATCTGGAGGACATCTAAGTTTGGGAAGATTAGTATAAAGATTCTATAGAGCAAGGTGGCTGCAGGGTCTAATTCTGTAAACATTCATCTATCGCAGAGGTGGGGAACTATGATCCTTTTATGACCTGTGAACTTCAACTCTCAGAATTTTTGAGTTAGCATGGCTGGCTCAGGAATTCTGGGAATTGAAGTCCACAAGTCATAAAGGAGCCATAGTTCCCCACCCCTGATCTATCATACTAACCACGTCAGTTTTTCAATGAGCTTATGCTGATTTTTGAAGTCAGAGATGGGATTTGATGAGTCCAGGCTTGGAGAAATTAAGTGACACTGTGTGGCCATGAGGTAGGAAGAGGACATTGACCTGGACTTCCTCTTCTCTTAAATGCTGCACGTGACTAAAAGAAGATTGTATGTGTTCATCCTTCCTTCCTTTTGGCTTGGAGGATGTTGTCCAAATAGGGCGAGAGAACCAATACATCCATTGCAATCTGCTGCAATTCTGAATCCTTTGCATAGTGAAGAGAGTTTTGACTCTCCTTTCACAGATAGAGAACTGAGGCAGACGGCTTGGGATTCAGCCAGGATTTTATGGGAGTGGGACAGGAGTGGTAAAACCTGAATTCATTATTGTTTAGAAGTTTTAAATCTGCCTTTTGATGGCTCACAAACATTTGAAAAACATCCCAATTGAATAAGATGGATTCACTCAGCCTAGAAAATTAAATAATACATTCTAAGAACAAATACAGTAAATGGGTCAACAGTAGCTAAAAAAAAAAGAGATCAATATTAATTGCTGTTTAAGGTTGAAGAGAACAGGATAAACTGCGCCTGGTATATGGAAGGCAATTGTGCCAGGCAAATATGCTTACAAATTGAGTTCCATAATTGTGGTGCTGTCACAGAGAAGGCCTTCCTGGGAAAAGTTACCCACTGGCCACCAGAAATAGGAGACTTCAAAAAAGCAGACTCTGAACTATTTTGCTCCATGTAGCCAAAATTCTGCAATTTGCCTGGGACAGTGGATCTTCAAGGAGTTGGCAGGAACAGCTTGAAAAAAGCGAGAGGAAGGAGAAGCTATCCATTCATAGCAATATCCATTTGAAGCCGAATGTAGAGATCTTGGTTTGTAATAAGCTGTCTAGGGTACTCCAGATCTGTTGCATTGAAATTCCCTTATAAATTAAGAGAATTGTGGTTTTGGAGGACACCAGTCGGGGGTTAGCTAAAACCATTTTATTCAATGTAGATTTTTTTGCAATATCCTTTAAAAAAATAATTAAACTGGGGACAGAGAATCCTTTTTTGTTACCCCCCTTTTCGCAGCTTGCAGAAACAGCTCATCAGATTACATTGTCAAGACTCAATCTTTTGAGAACCCCAAATTATGTCAATTATTTTCAATTCTTTGTGACTTTGGAACCATAATTACTCTTAACTTTATCCTGTCACATGGAAGGTTTAACACTAAGCCCTGCACTCTTTTCTTGAGCTCATCTTGAAATACTCCAAAGATATGAAACAATTATACACCTTCTATTTATCTTCCTATCTCCTTCTTTCCAAATAGCTAATGGTGATCCTATTATAGGCTCAGCTCTTTTCTCTCTTCCTTCCTCTCTCCCTCCCTCCTGCTTCTTTCCAGCCACAGGACCCATGTCACAGGTCCCGTGGGAAGGAAGATACATCCTATCCCAGATATGCTGAAATTGTAGTTTCTGATCCGAATGGTTTACACTTTAGCAGCTGACCGTGTAGGTGGCAAGGAGAAGCCGATATGAACTCTTGCAAAGGTGTTTTGGGTGTTTTAGCACAAAATTGTTGGCCTTGCATAACGCCTTTTGCGCATGTTTATGTATGTACTGTATATGTACATGTGCATTTATAGTCACACACAGCCCGTTTATTGTTGCTTTCATCATTGTCTCTTCTTTCTGCTGCTCCTTCTGTGAGAATCTAGATCATCATCAGCTCGTGACAGAGTCCTGTGTATCCTGCACATAGTCCTCAGTTGCTCAGCCTGCACACAAACTCTGTTGTGGTACAGCCACACTGTTTTCCCTTAGCTTTGGGAAATCTAGTTTTGCTTACAAGTTGGCTGGAGGAAGGATGGAAGTTTTACTCTCTTCTAGTGCTCATGAGAGAGTGGTTAGCTTTCTGTTTAGCCCCTAAAGAGCTTTTAAAATGACTTATGTATGCCCCATCTACCTCAGCAAACATGCTCAGTGTGCTCCTCTGTGCTGCATGTGTTGCATTTATAAATGACAACCTATAGAAATAAGTGAGATTTGTCTTGTAGCCAGGAAAAGGTTTGGTGTAAAGAGCAAAGGGAGGGTGTATTGATTCATGAGAGAAGGTGATAGTGGGTGGAAAGAAGGGGAATCCCCCCCTCCTTCCAGGGAATCTCAAATAGTAGCATGGTGCAGCATATTTTCCCTTGCCCAAAACTGTATGGCTTGGGGAGTATCACTGTTATTGATTAGTATTATATTGCCATGATGCCTCTGAGTTAAAAGTCCCATCGGTGACGCAACCTTGAGGGAAGCAAGCAAAGTCAGGATGTATGCAGTAAGAAAGAGAAATGTCAAGAGAGGCACTGAATGGAAAGATAAGATAAAATTGGAAAACTCCAGTTAGCTGCCTTTTCTTGAGCCTGGACATTAGATGATGTTGAAGGCCACTTGCTTCCTAGCCTCTAACATTCTGTACAATTCTTCAAGTTTATATATACCTTGTGCCGGGGGTGAAATCCAGCAGGTTCTGACAGATTCTGGAGAACTGGTAACAGAAATTTTGAGTAGTTTGGAGAACCAGCAAATACCACTTCTGGCTGGCCCCAGAGTCGAGTGGGAATAATAATAATAATAATAATAATAATAATAATAATAATAATAATAATAATAATAATAATAATAATAATAATAATAATATTTCTATACCGCCCTTCTCCCGAAGGACTCAGGGCGGTGTACAGCCTATTAAAAGCACTATTAAAAGCAATGGGGATTTTGCAGTATCCTTCCCCTGCCACGCCCACCAAGCCACACTCACAGAACCGGTAGTAAAAAAATTTGGATTTCACCACTGTCTTGTGCCCCTCAAGAGAGAGATGTTGCATGACAGTCTAATACACCATAACTCCCAAGGCCATCACTGTGCTTTATGGCTAACTGTGGATTTGCATACTTGCCTCTCCCACTTCTGGTATAGAACTGAAATGTC
This sequence comes from Ptyas mucosa, assembly GCA_012654045.1. Taxonomy (NCBI): domain Eukaryota; kingdom Metazoa; phylum Chordata; class Lepidosauria; order Squamata; family Colubridae; genus Ptyas; species Ptyas mucosa. The sequence continues at coordinate 5,370,015 of WNWU01013574.1, forward strand.
AGACTACAGCAAAGAGCTAGAAGGGGTGTCAAACTCGCTTTGTCACGGCAGTGTCATGTGACATATCAGGACTTTCCCCCCCCTTCGCTAAACTGGGTGGAGGGGGGGCCAGCATGTGATGCATCCGGCTTGTGGGCTGTGAGTTTTACACTCCTGAGCTAGAACCTTCCCATTTAAGTGCATTAAATTTTGCACCCTCAGCTTAAATCTATGGTGTAGTTAAGACATTCACATACAATTTCAACCATTACCCTGCACAGATCCACCCAATTTTTAAACCTAATTTCTCTGCCCAATTTCTAAAACTTATTTTCAGCTGCTTTCAAGTTTCTTAGCACTTGAAAGTTTGGATTCAGGTTTTGTGACCTTGCTTCTCTAGGTTAGAAATCAGGTTCCTCGGTAGTTTGAGGGTGGGTATGTGACAGCAACTTGGTATATTTTCTTCTAAAGTAAAAACATCCTCCTCCAGGAAGTAAGTTGCTGCATAGCTTGTTTAATTGGTTTGGCTGCATTTTGGAGGCATTTGCTGCTGTACAGTTAGAGCTTGGGTACCAAATTTCTTCTGTCAGCAAAATGTAAAGTTGCAATTTATCTGCTGACACACCATCCTTGTTGTCCTTGAGGCTGTCATCCCATCCGATGGAGTTTCTAAGGACCAGTGAGAACTAAGGTGAAAAAACACTTAGGTATCTCTTCACTGAAATACCTGGTATTGGCTTCAGTGGCTTGGTTTTATGATCATCATCACTTCTTTGATCCTTAAATGCAAAGTTTTAGATTCCAAACCCATAATCCTCCCTATCAGTGGGAACATTCTTAAAGACAGTGGAACCAGTGGTGGGATTCAGCCGGTTCGCACCACTTCGGGAGAACCGGTTGTTAACTTTCTGAGCAGTTTGGCAAACTGGTTGTTGGAAGAAATCATTAGGGCAGAGAACCGGTTGTTAAATTACTTGAATCCCACCACTGAGTGGAACCCATAGTTTGGTAGGAAGATACAGGTAGTCCTCGACTTACAACAAAAATTGAGCCCAAAATTTCTGCTGCTAAGTGAGACATTTGTTAAGTGGGGTTTGCCCCATTTTATGAACTTTCTTGCCAGAGTTGTTAAGTGAATCACTATGGGTTTTTAAATTAATGGGATTGTGAAGTGAATATGGCTTCTCCATTGACTTTGCTTATTAGAAGGTTGCAAAAGGGACCCTAGGACCAGGGGTGAAATCCAGCAGGTTCTGACAGGTTCTAGAGAACCGGCAGTGGAAATATTGAGTAGTTTGGAGAACCTCTGGCTGGCCCTAGAGTGGGGTGAGAATGGGGATTTTGCAGTATCCTTCCCCTGCCACACCCACCAAGCCATGCTCACAGAACCGTTAGTAAAAAAAATTGGATTTCACCACTGCCTAGGACACTGCAACTGTCATAAATATGAGCCAGTTGCTAAGTGTCTGAATTTTGATCACGTGTCCATGGGCATACTGCAACGGGCATTAGTGTGAAAAACGGTCATAACTCACCTTTTTTCAGTGCCATTATAACTTTGAACGATCACTAAATGAATTTTTGAAAGTCGAGGACTACCTGTACATGCTTTGGGTGTAAAATATCCAAATTCCAATGTTTAGGTTCAGGCAGGAAAAGTTACGTCAATTTTCCTTAACCTGTGGTTGCCTGTAGTTCTGATTGTCACAGTCAGAGATGTGCTGTTTCGTATTATGGGGGTTGTAGGGGAGCCCAGGTTTGGGGAACTGTTCGTTTAGACCTATGGCTCTCAATCTTTTCTTCACCATGACCCCCTTTAAATACTTTTTGTGGCCATAGATGAAGGCCACAGACCCAAGATTTATCATCATAATATTTCTTCACGCTCCTCTGATGACATTGCAGCCCTCGAGGGGTCCGTAGACCACAGGCTGAGAAACCCTGGTTTAAACAGTGCTGAATTTAAAGAAAGGCTTGGAGTAAAACTTTGCCCGTCCTTTTCTGGCTGGAGCTTTGGCCAGATTTAAAAAGTGGAGTTTTCTCTTTGCATTATCAAGATAAAGTAACCTGCTCTACCAAGGTTATCAGTTCTTGCTGAGCCTTTCATGAGGGAAGTAGTACTCTTGGGATGTTTTAAGACAGGGGTGTCAAACTTGATTTCATTGAGGGTTGCATCAGGGTTGTTTGACCTCAGGGGTCTGGGATGGGCATGGCTAGGGTAGGCATGGCCAGCTCAATATCACACGTGTCAGGGGCACCTATGGTGGCCCAAGTGCTCTACCAGCGAAAATGGAGTCATTTTTGGCTGCGATGGCTGCCTACAACCCTCTGCCAGTGAAAACTGAGCTCGGTAAGGCTGCCCACAGCCCTCCCGAGCTCAGTTTTCACTGGCAGAGGGTTGTAGGCGGCCATTGCAGCCAAAAATGACTCCCATTTTCGCTAGCAGAGGCACCGCGGGCCGGTCTTTCACTGTTTCCTGGGTGGTCCCGTAGGCCAGATCTAAGCATCCCACGGTCTGGATTTGGCCCCCAGGCCTTGAGTTTGACGACCCTGTTTTAAGAGATTCAAGCTTTTCTTCCTAAATATCACTCCCCCATCCGTTTGCTCCTTGCCTCTCCGTCTTGGTCAATTTTACTTTAACTGACTTTTAAATTTAAATTTAAGAGCCCTATTTATTTATTTATTTAATTTTTTAGACTGCATTTTAATTGAATAATTATAAACCACCTAGAGTTGCTTATGGCGAGATAAGCCATATCTCTTATATATATCTAAGTTAAATAAACCAATTCCTACCTTTTTTTTTTTTGTATTTTTATCTCCCAGTGCTCTTGATATATGTCAGACGAAGCTGAAAGAAGTACATCTTTTCTGATTCTTTTGGCAAAGGTTAGGATAATTTGGATGGGGCAGGAATGACTTACCAATTAACACTGTTTTTCATACTGTTATTAAAGGCACAGAAATCCTGTTAGCAAAACACATTTGGCCATAAGCTTTCTGCAGGCTAGCCATGACGCCTCAATTTGTGACACTACCTCTAGTCTAGTGGCAGGCCTCCTGAGTTTTACTTGTTGACTCCGTCACTTGTACAATCTTCTCTTGGGCCTGACACAAGTAGAATTGCTGGCCCTTAATGAACTTCAAGGTGGGGGGAGGGGGAGAGGTGTTTATCATCTTCCTAATTGAGATCCGGCTTCAGGCAGCCTCAATTAGCACAGTAATTGGGCTCAAGGAGACCTAATCTGTTTGTGTAAAGCTGCAACCTCCGGGGAAACAGGAGATGAGACAAAAGAGGATAAGGTCAAGCGTATACATGTGCAAATCAGAAATGGATGAAATTCATTGGGTTTGGCGTGAAAAGGAAATCTACTCCAGAATATAGTAATAGTAACATACCATGTTTTTTTCCTCAGAATAATTTTTAGGAATCATCAGGGCTGGATGACAGATTATATATCATATCCTTGAGAATGACGAGTTGGTATCAAACAAGTGTGAAGATATCCTCATATTTGTGAGTTGTTTTCTTTGAAGGAAAGAAAAAAAATCGAAGAATGCCACATGAGTTTTACTAGTTACATTGCACAACAAAAAGCATTGTATGAACAGTTCTGTCCTTATTGAGATAAGATGATCATATTCTGTAGGGTTCAAATCCTCTACCAACAATTCAACTCATGGACATTTGCATCTTAGTGCAAGTTAGTGCAGTGCATTAGGAGCTATTCAGTTGCCAGTGCTTTGTGATTGCAGGACGGAATATGGGGAAATGGTTTCAGAATGGGGAAGTCATGTAAAATTCTGTACAGAGGGACATGAAGTAATGTAATGTCTGTATCTCTCTGCTCTGAGAATTTAAAGGAAAGTAGACTGCATATGCCATTCTGATAGCACTTCCAGAGATCCTTCCCTACAGCCACTAAATGCCAGAACCTGGATAGCTAATGCACAGAGTAAATCCTTGACTTACAGCCATTTGTTTAGTGACCACTCAAAGTTACAGTGGGTGGAAAAAGGTGACTTATGGTTGTTTTTCACTTAACGACCCTTGCAGAATCCCTGTGGTCACATGATCAAAATTTGGACACTTGGCAACTGGCATTTATTTATGACTATTGCAGTGTCCTGGGGTCTTGTGTTCACCTTTTGTGACTTCATTACAAGCAAAGTCACTGGGGAACCAGATTCACTTTACAACCGTACTGCTAACTTAACAACTGCAATGATTCACTTCACAACTGTGGCAAGAAAGATCGTAAAATGGACCACAACTCACCTAACAACTGTCTTGGTTAGCAACAGAAATGCTGGGCTCAATTGTCATAAGTAGACAATTTATGGTGTCCCCGCTCCCCAAAAGGAGGTTTGAAAATCATGTAAAACCCCAAAGAGATATGACAGTGTTTCTCAACATCGGCAAGTTTAAGCTGCAAATATGGCTGGGGAATTCTGGGAGTTGAAGTCCACACATTTTAAACTTGCCAATGTTGAGAAATAGTGAGATATAATGGTACCTCTGTACCTCTCTGCTTGGAGAACCGAAGAGCAGTTTTAATAGTGTAAATTAAGAAAAATCACAAATTTGGAGATCTGCAAGTGGTTTTTAATTCTAACTTTTTCTCTTTGTATTTGTGCTTTCTTTTGACAAATTTCCAGTATATCATTCACAAAAAAGACTGGGACCATTTCTTTCATCCCCTGACCCTTAACATTTTTGAGTGTTGCTGAAGGTTTCCTCACCTGAAGTAAACAAGAGGAAATCAATAAACTAGCTTCCCCCAGTCTGATATATTTCAGATATGTTGGGATTTCAACTCCCAGAATTCCCAATCCGCATGCAGTCCCAACACATTAGGAAGCGGTCAAGCTGTGGAAGGAATAGGAAAGTTGTACTAAAGCAAAAGTTATCTCTTAAAACGAGGGCTTTTAAAAATAGGAAGAGTGTCCCCACACAAAAATGCTTTGGTGTAATTTCTGGGTCCATGAAATTTCTTTCATCGTTGCTCTGTGACAGCTGATGAACAAAGGTTGCTGCTTGGGTCAAACATACCCTATGGGTGGGATAAGATGCAGGAAATGCTGATTGCAAAAAGGGGCAAGGATCTCTGATGCTATCCCTATTTGGACTCTGAGTAATAATCCTTTCTCTCAGTTCTTTCTCTTTCCTCTTCTTTCAGGAATTCCTCTGCTGGGGTTTCTCTTCGTGCTGCCACTGACCATTCCCTGGGCTCGACTTTCAGAATCATGGCTGGGAGTTGTGCACTATTTGGCTTGCATTTTTCCACAGCTGGGAAGCGTGCTTTACCATCTCTTCATGAATCATGAGGGAGGCCCTGCTGTTTACCATACCTTGCTCACCCTGGATATGTGTGGGGTATGCATGGTCAACACTTTGGGTGAGTTAAAATGCTCTCTTTGTTATCCATGGATATGACTTAACTGGATTGGAGCAGCAAAAAAGGGAAAAGGTGCTTAGAACACAGGAGCGCTGAGAGTAGTATTTTTTGAGCTGGGAGCAAGTTGCATAGAGGACATACGAGCCAAATTGTGTTGGCTTTGGGTACTGAAGAGCCAATCTTTATGTGACGGCAAAAGCCATCTTGGGTAGAAGCTCAAGAATGAAGAAGAGGTAGGAGGGGTTTAGAATTGAGCAGTTCTGGTTATGCTTGGAAAGGAAATACTCATGCTGACTTAAAAGAAACTGAATTTAAAACAATGAAATATTTTCCATGAATGATCCTTGCATTGTAAAGATTATTTGGGGAAAATGGGGCTTTCCATTGTTGTAAATACAAGGACTGTTTGCTCTGGGAGAATCTGAAGGACAGCTGAAATATTTCAAGAGTGCTACATGTAGTCCTTGCTTAACAACTGTTTACAATAGACATTTTTAAAAAAAGTTACGACCCATTATCAAATTTATGCCTTCTGCACGCATTCTTCTGAGATCATATGATCGCATTTCAGGCACTTGGCAAGCAGCATTTTTGACTGGTTGCAAAATCCTGCAGTCATGTGATCACAATTTGCAACTTTTTTGCCAATTTTCCAGCAGAAAACAACAAACCATTGGATATGCTGGATTTGTTTAATGACCATGTGGTTCAACCAAGTGACTTGCTGACTTGCTTTATAATTGCTGTAAACAGATTGTAAAATTGAATCTGGACAATTTATTGATTTAGGCCACAATGGCTTACAAAATTCCAGGCTCCATTGTTGTGGGAGACTACCAGTAGTGACTGGCCATGTAAGCTGATTGCCATTGTTTTTATCTTTAATTTCTTGGTGGACTGACTGTCTCTTTCCACACAGGTGCTCTACCAATCATCTTCTGCACGCTGGCCTGCTCCCCACTTCTTCGTTCTATTGCCCTGCTGGCCTACACAGGCTTGTCAAGCTATGGTATCTTTTGTGCAGTGACTGCTCGTTCCAGTGTCCGGCGCTTACGAGCCTTTGCCTGGCAGGCTCTCTTCCGCTTCTTCTTCTTCTATTTGCGGTGGGTGGGATTAGGCACTGGCCATCCCACCTCTCTGCGTTCATACCTCATTATGGACGGTCTGGCCTTTCTTGGGGGCGTCATCAACATCTCGCGAGTGCCTGAGCGCTGGAAGCCAGGCTGTTTTGACTATTGGTTCAACAGCCATCAGATTATGCACGTGCTGGTGGTGGTCAGTATACTCTATCTTCACTGGGGAGTAGTGGCTGATCTTCATTGGATTGCCAACTATGCCTGTCCAAAGGAATGACCACATCATGTTTAAATTCACCCCTTCCACAGAAAATCTGCTGACTGAGAAGTGGGTGACATATAAGGTGTGAACCACTGTTCTCATTGTTCAAGATCTTCTACAAGGGCTGAAGTACATAAGAAAGGACATCTTCTGGATGTGATTTATTTAAGAGGCTGCATTTTTTTCCCCTGTGGGGTTAATACAGTAGTTTCCTATTGGTTGATTATTCATGGATCAACTTGTCTAGGATTTGTATACTTCTGAGTCTAAAGTAATGAATTTACACCACTTGAGGTTCTTAGATCAGTTTGTGCAGTTCAACTATTCTTCCAAATTGCAAGAGGCAAACGTAATTTGGTTAAAAACAATCTTGATCATTAATAAGATAGAATCAGAGAAATAATCCACTGTACTAGCGAAGATTCCCATCCCATCCCATCCCCAGCTCTTACTTTTGTTTGCTGTAGGACTTTTTGTCATCAGAGCTGTTCTTGAGGTAGCTTTGATGATAGTAAGAAAAACCCGATTAGTTGCTTCTCTGTTTTTAATTTGCATTGAAAATGAAACGGGGACTGGGAAAAGAGAGATGTTCTTAGTAGAAGATATTGGAGCTGAGTGCAACTTCTCTGCTTTTTAAAGGCAGTTACTTAAATACTTTTTATCCAGGTGTCTTTCAGACACCATGCAATACTTTCTGATTTTTAAAAGGGCTTGTCAGACACCAGAATATTAAACTCTGCTGCATAGTTTAGTTTTTCTTTACCTGCCAGAAGGATAATCAGGAGCCTTGAAACTGGATTTGGGTTGAAGTTGAAGAGTCCTGATTTCAATTTCTGGCTAATGTCATCAACTTTAGGGCCATGACTTTTTTGCAGCATACCTCAGTTTCCTATCTCTCTCTTGGCAGAGTGTACAATGTTTATGGTCAGATTGGAATTCTTTTTTCTGCTACCACATTCCAATTTTACCCTGACCAGAGCAATGCTTTTCAAAGCTTTATAGTTTTGTATGAATTTGGAAGAACTCTTTCTACTCCATTGATATGGCTGCTGCAATTGCAGTAATAAGTAATAGGCAAGCGCTGCTATCTTTTCCCCTTTGTTACTGTCCTGACTGGTCCATTAACTACAGCTTCTAGATTTTGGTTCCCTTCTTTCAGTAGCTTCTTGAATTGGTCCATTCTGAACATTTTGCTTTTTAATTTGATTTTTTTTGATACAAATGGAATCCTGAGATTGATTCTTCCTCTGAAGAATTAAATTTTTAACTTTTGGTCCATGGTCAGAATTTTTGGGGAGGGTGTTTTTTGAGAACATAATCAGAAGTGGCAGGTTGAAGATCAAAACAGCATTCTAGCAAATATTTTACAATCCCTTTGAAATCTTCTCTTGTCTTAAAATTAGGAACTGGGAGAGCTAGCATTTCTTTTAGGTGCCTAAATATGGCTCATAGTCCTTAGCCTGCTAAACTATATTAGATTCTGATGCATGTAAGATTATTGTCTAAATAGGGGTAAAGTATGTGAGATCTTACAGGCCCTGATGATCTTCCACATCTGAACACTCAAATAATTGTGCATAATGCTACTTCTAATGTAAAATGGATTTTCAAGTGGAATTTGTTTTAGTGTTTTATGGCAGATCTTAAAATCAGGTTTTTTTTGGTTTAGCTTCAAAATACACCTAAATCAAGCAACCCATTCAATATTTGGTAGCCCTTTATAGTTTGCATTTATGTAGATCACTGTAATTTGGCTTTTAAAAAGCTATGTGTAGAGGTTCTACTTGAAATGGGGGAATTCTCTATTTTCTATGCAGCACAAGTTACTTCATATTGTTTTAGTGAGCGAGGCACAGAATATTTAAGAAAATGGTTAAAAGTATTTTATGTGACCTTTACTAAAAACTAGTTTTCAATGTATAATAACCCAACCCACTTGGATTTTAGTTTAATTTATGGTCAAAAAAGAAATCTACTTGTATCTTTCTAAGAATATAAGTGGCAATGGAAACTCCTTTCTCCAATGAAAGAAATTTGGAAAGGGAAGAGGATGATATTGTGATTAACATATCAACTAAAATAAATAATTTCTGCTTCCTTTAAAGATCAAAATTGTCCTCCTGCAGCACCTGTAAATCCACCTTGTTAAAACCAGCCAGACTGAAAAACAACCATGTAGATGTGGAGACCAATTTTGATTTTTAAAAGAATCAGGAAGAAAACCCCTAACATTAATCCATACAATGTTAGTTTGGATGTATCCTCTTTCAAAAAGGTAACTAGGATAAAATATGAAAATGTCTGATGTAACTTAACAAGCTGAAAAGTGAGTCAAGCAAATCCTTGAAGGAATAGAGGGAAGGTTAAATAATTTCTTTGTTCTAGGTTGCAAGTAGATCTGTTATGAAAAGGGAAACATTGACCTAAACCTTCCGTGTTAGAATGTGAATTTTGTGTCATACAACTACATTTTGGAAGTGGGTTTAATCTGCTGCTAACCAAGTCTTGTCTCTTGTTATCTCAGGGTAGATGGACATTGCTGATGTTCACAGCTTCTGAAGTTGAAGCGTCACATATCTTTAAAATAAAAGAGCAAGGCACCACATCCAAAAAATGCACTTCATATGGGAGGGAGGGAGGGCGAGACGGGAATTTTAAATACTTAAGATCCAGAACTTTTTTTTAAAAGGCTGAAAAAAAAGTTGGGCAAGTGGCAGATTTGGGCTTTTGATAAAAAAAATGTTTAAAATGGGGCTGAAATAACTGTTACTTCAAATCTCTTGAATTTTTTCAGCTTATGGTGGCTATGCTATCCCTAATACCAGATGGCTCCTTCATATGTCTATTAGGGTATTCATCAAATTTCATTCTGAAGCAGTGGAAATGGGGTCTTAAAATACTTTCACATTGACAGCTTTTATTGTCTCTCTACATTTGAATGAATTGCTGCTAAGGGTAAGATCTATGAACTTGAATTGTGGTTCAGCTAAAACTACCATGCTGGTGGGAACTAATTGGAATCTTTTACAAGTAAAGGACATGTTTCTTCTGGAAGATTCTACTACTGGTACTGTAAGCTTTCTCTATATTTTTATAAAACAATTGCATGTTTTATAAAAATTTAACTACAAAAAATGTTTAGTGAGACATAGATCAGCTCAGTGCTAATAACCTGCTTATTGAAAATTTAATTTTCAGTTAAACCACTACATTCTAAAAGTTTCATCATATTCAGCTGAAAGAGAGTAAGACTTTGTACCCTGTATTCACTTGATGTTTTAAAATTTTTACTTTTGGTTTTCAACTAGAATTACATATCTTTATATTTTAAAAGTATCTACATACATTTGAATTGAATTTCAGATTCTGGAATTCAATGCCTGGTCATAAGTTTAACACCTCATTCCTCTTGCAATCTGGGCCCGTGATGGCGAATTTATGGCAAGTGTGCCAGAGGTGGCACGCAGCGCCCTCTCTGTGGGCACGTGAGCCATCACCCCAGCTCGGCTCTGCTGCGCATGCCTCCCACTGGCCAGCTGGTCTTCAGGTCTCTGCTGCACATGTGCAAGGCGCATGAGCTGGTGCACATCTGCAGGGGGGGCGGGGTGGATGCACAGGGTGCATGCGCTCGCATTGCACTTTGCAGGTTCGGGCACACATGTGCATTCATGCACATGTGTGCGCTTTTGGCACTTGGTTTGGAAAAGGTTAGCCATCACTGATCTAGGCTAAGGAGAATAAGAATTAAATCAGCTATGAAGCAGTTATATTGGCTAAAAGAAAAAAATGTAGAAGGAACTTTATAAGATCAACTTAAATTTTAGAAAATGAGGTACTGGTTTTGGAATTTCTAAGATCTCTTCATCTGGTAAATAGACTAACATAACACAAAATCATATTGGCTGAAAGGGTTATGACTGGTATTTAAGGTATTTTTTGCCTTAAATCTTGTATCATGGAAATCTTGCTACTGAAATTTAAGATTGGCATTGGAAAACTATACCTGTTAAATATTCTGATAAATGGACATTCATTTTGTCTTATGTAAAAAACAACAACAGAGATTTCTCATTAGCAGCCACAAAGTATAAAACCTATTATACTTTGTCATCTATATTTTTAGTTGTTAAAATCTGGTTGTCAGTACTGATGGAAACCACAAGATGCTTATTGCCTATTTCATGCTATTTGGGCATGTCCCTTCTTTTCTGGTCAACCTTGCCTGCTTCCATTCTGTTATCTCCATAAAAAGCAGGATACAGCAGCACTGTGCTGGTGGTTTGTCAGAATTATATAGCAGGACTAGGTTAGACTGCTCAGCTAGCAATGATTTAATCTTATCATTTTTACCAAGTTAGTGCCAGGCTGAAATCATACAATAAAGAATGATGGCATCAGTGTACTTTTTGCCCCTTTGCTGGTTAAATAGCATAGGGCAATCTGGAAGTTCACATGTATTGCCTATTTAAGAGAAAGGAAGCCAAGAAAAAAGTCAGCTTCTGCAATGACTTTTTAACTTCAGTTTGGGTTACAACATAATACAATGTAGAGTCAGCCTGTAGATGAGAAACACTGCCTGCAATCAGATTGTCCCTCCCCACTCCCTACTTCTTCCTGTAGTGCCTTGGTTGGCTGCTATTTTTCCTACTAGCAGATATGCAGAAGAAAAATTATAGCCAGAAAAATCAGCTGCTTTGGTTGTGAGGTATTGCATACATAAAATCAAAGCAGTCTCATTCTATGAGGCAGACCAGATGCCACAGATGTGGGACAGGAATTGGTAACTGGTGGCAAATTTCATGTTGATACTGTACAGATTTTTTTTACTAACTGAATGATGCACATACATTCATCAGTAGGCCTCCAGTTGGATATTCTAGAATGAAAATACATGTATCCTAATTATATCCTACTTGAAGCTTGTTAAAGTAGAATGAATAAGCTTCCAGAAAAGCACATTTTTAATCAATCACCAGTCACTTTTATCTCTACCTAGTAAGAATAGGGCATCTCATATAATCTGATTGGAAAATCCTGAAACCAAGAGAGACAAAATAAATATGGGCAGCTAATAATAATGTACATGATTTACAGTCACTTCTCTAAAGGTCTGTATTTTCAAGGTTTCCTTCCAGTAAACAAGAAACTCAGATAGCTCCCCTTATCATATATTAGACTTGGCTTTAATTAACATCTCTTTTAAGTCTTTTTTTTCTTAATGGAGTTTTATTTTACAGTCAGTAAAGTTTTTACAGTTTTAAAAAGGAAACAGACCAGTTAGTGGAAATTCTGAATGCTTTTAATATCACGACTTACAGCTACATTTCTAAATCCCCAGAATAAAAGAATTAAGTCCAATTCCATAAATTACAAAAAATCTTTGAGACACAAAAGAAGAGGACAAAGCTTAAAAAAGAAATTGATACAGAAGGTATTCAATTCTCAAATTTGTATGAAAGTAGGATGTCTTTTCCATTAAATGGTGACAGATTATAATATTCTTATATTGTAAAGGCAATAATATGTAAAAAACAGTCCTATATAATTCAAGTAGATAAAATATCTGTAAAAGCATCTGTAAAAATTTGCCTTTCCTTTGCTAGTCTGAACTTGGTACCTCTGACCATATTGACCTCTAGCATGCTTTTTTAAAAAAGTTCCAAAAAAAGGGCCTAAGCAAGCCAGCAAATAAATATAGTTCCCCCATCAGCTCTGACATTTTTGTTTAGTTTCCAGATAATCCTCAAATAAGCTTAGCAAATTTTTTGGCTCAAAAGTGGAGCAATGAGGTAAAACCGATTCCCATTCATCTTCTGTTTCATCATATGTTGGTGTGTGCTGTAATGTATTTGCAGGTAACATGTTTGATGAAGTGGGGCTGTTGCATGAGGACTTCAGACTAATACAACTAAGGTTGGGACTTCCCTGGAGTGTAAAAGACCTGTGAATGATTAAAAAAAAAGTTAAAAAGGAAGAAATTATGGAAATGTCAGAAGTTGGCAGGAAAGAAACTAAAGCATTTAGCCTCTCCACAGTATAAGAGTCTTGGGAAAGTCTTAAACTTCAAAATACCATACTTTTATTTTTTAGTGAAGAGCTGAAAACATGCAACTTAAGTATTAGGCCAGTACTACAGTTGCTGCCTGGCTAAGTCAACAAGCATTCTGAATATTATTTGGTATCTTCAGTTTGCAGGTGACTCTTCAAGTCTCCAGAAATTTAGTTACTGATTGGTTTTAGACACAATAAGCCTAGGTTTAAGTAATAGGAGTTTACTGAATATTACATTTGCACAATCATGTAAATCAAAACAAACCAGGTTATATCTGGTTATACATACATGAAAACAAATATTTCTTTATAGTCATTGCTTCAACAACATCTCACCTGTTTTTCCTGCAACCAGTCTGTTGGGGTGAGGGATGCCGTGGCGTGGAGGTGCTTCCTGCACATGGGCATATGGTAAGCAGAGGGGAACCAGGTTGTCTGGAAGAAAAGTAAATAGGAGGTTTTATCACCAGACTTAGCAGAACTCTGACAAAGATATGTTGAAGAATGGGAAGAAAGATATGTTGAAGAATGAAGAATTCAGACCAACATATAATAAATGATGCACACCATGTTTGAACAAGTAGGCTGTGTTAGTCATTTGCTCCTCCCTTTCATTCATTATACAAGCTGTAGGTATATAACAGGCCTGTTCCTTCCTTCAAGAAAAAAGCAAACCATTCCCCCCCCCCCCCAAAGTAATTTGAAATATCGGGGTAATTTTTTTGATAGGGCAGTTGGCTATCCTTAGCAATTAAAAAAGATGAAATTTTATTGAAAAACTGAATATTTTCAATAATTTTTAAAAAATACTTAGACAATAATTGATGACAGTATTTCATAAGCTAAAAACATTTCCTCATAATTAGAGAAAATATCAGAAGAGCAATACATTCTCATGTGAAAAACAGAATTGGATAATTTACTAATGTCATAAGTTGCCTTCAGGCTTGGGTTGGTGTTTTGGAGAATCATCATGACAACTATAAAAAGCATTGGACAATATTACTGCTTGGAATAGTGAGGCAGTTTCTCTCAAAGACTTGGTGCTATCAATTTGAAGCTCTTTCTTGATTTTCAGTTATGCTCCAAGCAGTAAATTGGGTAAGGCTCTTTGTAAAATGCTTTTTCAAGTGCTTTTAACAAGCCTAATCACTGTCCTCTATTTTGGGTTTCAGAGATTGCTAAAACCAGAGATAAGGTTAAGGCATGCAGTTGAAGTGTTAGGGAATTAAATTCTAAAAAAGGATGAGTGAATATTACTAATTCATCAATTCCAGTATCAAAAAGGATTTTTTCCAATGGATTTTTGAGATTTGAGCTTATTTGTTTTTCAAATTAGGCAAGCACTGCACGGATCTTAAACACTAGGATTTGTCTACCACTATTTTTAATATATTCTGATGCAGGCCACTTGTTCATGTTCACTTTCTACTTCTGCCACATTTTGAGATAGGTAGAAAAGGGAATATGCCTGTCTCTAACTTACTTATCCAAGGACTGCAGCTCCACAGGGCAAGTGTGATTATGTCGTTTACTTATCTCTGAAAGCTCAAGTACATCTTCGCCAACGCTCTCTTTATCACCCTCTTCTTCTTCACCCCAGTCACTAGAGAGATTGCTGTTTTCCAGGGGAAGAAGAAAGGGTGAATGTGGTGGAGTGACTGGAACAGTCTTATGCCAAAAGAGCAACCATTGAGCTGGACCGCACAGAGCTCCCCAAAGCCATTGCATGAACCTAAGGAGAGTCTGGAATGAGCAAAAGAAAAAGATCAAACTCTGAGAAAGAGATCAGCAGGCACACTATGCAGAAAACAACCATGAAATACAGCATCATGTAAATTTGACAGTAAAACTGAATCTAGAAAGAGTTCTAGCATTAAATGATAATAAACATTTGATATAAATCAGTGAGTTTTGTACTAATAGGTACCAAAGAAATCCAAGAATTCAAGGAGAAATAGAACCAGATCAGTTTCATTCAATCACAGGTAAAAGTAACAAGTATAGAAGTCATGACTATAGTTATAAGGAAAAGAGTGTTCTGGCAACCGTATGGAGTATTTATTTTAAAAAGGATGTTTAACCAATTTTGAAGCAAACATACATAAAAGAGTATATGGTTAAAGGTTGCTGTAGAATTTGGACCAAAATAATACCTGGCTAAATTCATGCTTACCTTGTACATGGAGACACCCTGCTGGATCCCAGAGTGTGCTAACAACACGAGTTTTCGCCACCTCTCTGTTTTCTGCATGAGACTAGAATTAAGCAACATCTCCACTGAGGGCCGGAGAAGATGATTGGGTTCCAACATGGCAACTAGAAGTTTTTGCAGCTCAACTGAGAGACCTGAAGTAGATAGGAAGATTCAGTCACCTATCTTTAATTGTGTGACATACTGAATTTTTTTATTTCAGCAGCTTCTTCACTTGATCATTCTGCTTTTCAGTTTGCCAGCTTCTTAAGAAGATTGTCAGCAGAATTCTTGCACTGTAGATATTACCCACAGAGATGTCCCCTTTGCTACTGCTCACCTGCAGTGAATTCAGGGGGCAAATAACCCTGTCGAAGTTGCTGCCAGCCTTTACCTCCATTGGGGAGCTCCATATTACAGGCAATTTCTAGGATAGTTATGCCAAGACTGGGAAGACAGAAAGACATAGATCAGGCAACTAAAGCAGGCAGCACTATTAAACCATATCACTGATTTTTAATACCCATGGTTAGCAACATTTGAGGCAAAAGCGCAAATACTATGCAAGAGTAGCCATTCCTAGCACCAGAAAATCTAGTTCCCATCTTCTCATCACATCCCGCACCTGAAGACATCAGCAGCCTTGGTATATTCTCCACAGAGCAGTTCCGGGGCCATGTAGCGTGGATCTCCTTCTTGAGCATCTTTCAGATCCCCAGAATCCAACTCCAGCATTAGCCCAAAGTCACCCAACTTGCAGACATTGGTAGATGATAGAAAGATGTTAGCTGGCTTGATATCCATGTGTAGAAGGTTACGACCATGTAAATGGCGCAGTCCTTGAAGCATATCCCATAGAAAGGTCTGAACTTGCCATTCAGACAGAGGGCCATGTTCCTCACAGTACTGCAATAGGGTGCCCGGGCATAATTCTGTCTGGATGTAGAGTTGACCACGCTCCTCCCAAGCCTGTACAAAACTCACACAGTTGGGATGGTGCCCCACATGCTCATGCTTGCGCACCTCAGCTAATTTGCGCTGCCTGTCACCCTCACCCCGGAAAGGCTCCACAGAACGCTTCACTGCATACAACTGACCATCTTCACGAGACCGTACCTATAAGAGAGAAGAGTGAGGAACCTGGCCAGTACACATAAATGCTTTAAATTAAGAATCCTACTTGATAACCACAACATCCAAATGAGGAGTGGTACCATTTTATGCCAAGAATATTAAGTTTCTCTGACAGGGAGTAGTATTTATATCATGTAATTAGACTGAAAATAAATGTTATACTTGTAATTACTAAGGCAGCCAAAATTAAATCACAAATATGTTAAATACTGTCATTTGAAATGCAAAAATTTCTCCAAGAGGTACTTTCAAACAAGTTACACTTAAATATAGGAAATTTATCTGTTGCCTAAACAAAAATTTGTTTCTTCGGGTTGTCTGCCACATGCTTCAAAGAAGTTTGCAAGTGGAATATGATCCCAATACTTTTTTTCAAGTCACCACATAGGTCTGCAGAATGTGGAATTTCCATTTAGCTGTCCCAAATACAATCCATTAATATAGTCTCCATTAATTTCTGTAATCTTATCAGCCACTAATTATTACTTGGTGACCCCTTACCTTATATACTTCCCCAAAAGATCCCCGTCCCAAACAGCTGAGTTTCTGAAAACATTGCCTGAAAAACAACTCTCTTTTAGAGGCATCATATAGATTACTATGTAGAGGCGATTCCTGCTTGTGCAAGCCATGGAAGGAAACACTACGTGGCTGGAGCTTGGTCCAAGGCTGCAAACGGCGGTCAGAGAAAATTCGGCTCACAGTTAATGTGTTCTTGTGGCGTGGCCGTGGAGGAAGGGTATAGCTGAGTGATTGGCGGTTCTTTTTGATGGAAAAACTGCATTCTGCTTCCTTGAAGAAGGCAGGCACTGGCAGAGGAATATGGCTCAATTGAGACTCAGCACCTGAACAGTCAAGAGCTACCGGCATGTCTGAAAGTAAGAAGTGCAATCAGTAAGATTATGCAATACCTTCCTTTATAGCCTAACCCAGAAAGCATCAAGTTTTCCTTCAGGCTCATCAGTCATAAAAACTGAATATAAGCATGGTTGCATACTATTCCTCATATTTAACCTAACTGGAATAATATAGATCATGACATATATTGAGTTTAAACCATTTTTTCACACAACGTAATAGCATATTAGAGAGATACACTGTTACAGTCAGTTACCATAAGTAAAAACAAAACAAAAAAACAATAAAATGTAATAAGCATCCTTACGTTTTTCACCTTAACTTGTATGAATGTAAGTAAATATATTTAGCAAAACTATGAAATTCATAGAGCTAATACAGTTGCAAGAAAAAGTATGTGAACCCCTGGGGATTACGTGGAGTTTTGCATGAATTGGTCATAAAATGTGCTCTGAACTTCATCTAAGTCACAACAATAGAAGAACACAGTCTGCTTAAAATAATACTGCACAAACATTAGATGTTGCCATGGTTTAATTGAACATAACATGTAAACGTTCACAGTGCAGGGAGGAAAAAGTATGTGAACCTTTGGACTTAATAACTGGTTGACCCTCCTTTGGCAGCAATAACCTCAACCAAACGTTTCCTGTAGTTGCAGATCAGACCTGCACAACGATCTGGAGTAATTTTGGACCACTCCTCTTCACAAAACTGTTTCAGTGTAGCAATATTCTTGGGATGTCTGGTGTGAATCGCTCTCTTAAGGTCATGCCACAACATTTCAATCGGGTTGAGGTCAGGACTCTGACTGGGCCACTCCAGAAGGTGTATTCTGTGCTGTTGAAGCCATTTTTTTTTTGTTGAATTACTTGTATGCTTTGGGTCATTGTCCTGTTGCATCACTCATCCTTTGCGGAGCTTCAGCTGGTGGACAGATGGTCGTACGTTTTCCTGCAAAACATCTTGATAAACTCTGGAATTCATTTTCCCATAAATGACAACAATCCGTCCAGGCCCTGAGGCAGCAAAGCAACCCCAAACCATGATGCTCCCTCCGCCATGTTTTACAGTGGGGATGAGGTTTTGATGTTGCTGTGCTGTGCCTTTTTTCCTCCACACATAGTGTTGTGTGTTCTTCCCAAACAACTCAATTTTGGTTTCATCTGTCCACAGTATATTTTGCCAGTAGTGCTGTGGAACATCCAGGTGCTCTTTTGCAAACTTCAAATGTGCTGCAATATTTTTTTTGGACAGCAATGGCTTCCTCCGTGGTGTCCTCCCATGTACTCCATTCTTGTTTAATGTTTTCCTTATTGTAGATGTGTCAACAAAAATGTTAGCATGTGCCAGAGATTTCTGTAGGTCTTTAGCTGACACTCTAGAATTCTTCTTTACCTCATAAAGCATTCTGCACTGTGCTCTTGCAGTCATTTTTACAGGACGACCATGCCTAGGGAGAGTAGCAACAGTGCTAAACTTTCTCCATTTGTAAACAGGCTGTCTTACCGTGGACACATGAACATCAAGGCTTCTGGAGATACTTTTGTAACTCTTTCCAGCTTCATTCAAGTCAACAATTCTTGATCGTAGGTCTTCTGAGAGCTCTTTTCTGCAAGGCATGGTTCACATCAGACAGTGCTTCTTGAAACCAGTAAACCAAAACAGGTGTGTGTTTTTAAAGGGCAGGACAGCTGTCAGCAACACATCCAATATCATCACACTGATTGGAGTCAAGGTTGGTTCACTCCTGGCTCCAATTAGCTCTTGGAGAAGTCATTAGGCTAGGGGCTCACATACTTTTTCCTCCCTGCACTGTGAATGTTTACATGTTATGTTCAATTAAACCATGGCAACATCTAATGTTTGTGTAGTATTATTTTAAGCAGACTGTGTTCTTCTATTGTTGTGATTTAGATGAAGTTCAGAGCACATTTTATGACCAATTCATGCAAAACTCCACGTAATCCCAAGGGGTTCACATACTTTTTCTTGCAACTGTATAAATAGCCAAATTCATAAGGTCTATTAGCTATACATCTGTCTGCTTTGTTTATTTCTTCCTTAGTTAGATGCACTTAAATGGCTAAATAGAAGGAATAAAGTATATAGCATATTTAGAAACATTTCAGCCTGAGAGACTTCTGCTATTATGGCCCAAACAAATGCTCATTTATTTCTAGCTTACAATTCTGAACACAATATTTAATTTGATACTAATAATTTTGATGTTTTCAGTTCTTTTTGCAGTAAGATTCTCTTTATTTTGTTTTTTAAAAAATCCTTATCAACTAAAAGCTTTAGTAATAATCATGCTTTTCAATTAGCAGTAGATTTCCATCTGAGAAAATCAATGCCCTGTGGTCTGCTATTTCCAAATCCTGGCCATTTGAAGAGTATTTCAGGTAACATGGATTTCATCTATCTGCTGCAGGTGTCCAAGATTCATCAATAGCAGTCATGAAGTTTCTTAGTGATTCCTGATAAGACATGTGACATTCAAATGAAACTGACAAATATGATTTGTTAGTTTCTAGAAGCACTCAAAGTACAATTGTCAGCAGAAGTATAAATTGAACAAGCAATAAATGGAACACAAGTTAGAGAATATAAAAGTTTCAAAATATTGATTTATTCCACCAGTTTCTTGCTTACATAATCCATCATAAGGTACTTAAAAAAAGAAGTAATCATATATGCTTTTCGGCATTAAATTGTACTGAAAAGAGGGTGGATTATTTAAGGGCAACGGACAGCATGGTGACTCAGTGGTTGAGACACTGGACTTATTGGCTGGAAAGCCAACAGCCCAGGTTTGAGACCTGAGTGCCAAGAGACGGGGTGCTCCAGCTCTTGACCAACTAGCAGTTTGAAAGCATGCAAATGCGAAATAAATAGGTACCACTCCAGTGGGAAGGTAACAGTGCTCCATGATGTCACATTGGCCACATGACTGTGGACATGTCTTCAGACAGTGTATGTTCAATGGTCTGGAAATGGATGAGCAACCCCCTATAGTTGGCAATGTCTAGTAGAGTAAAATCCGCAGGGACTTTTTAAGGTTTACTTTTACTTAAGAATAAATGTGCATTATATGCTCTCTTATCCAACATGGCAACCGTAACTGTATATAATGTTTTATTTAAAAGATACAAACTATATTTCTATAGTGCTCAGAGCATCAGATTTAAGAGTAAGACTTCAAATGTGGTTATGAAGCTGGTTCTGTTCTACATACAATGGAGCAAATCTCACCAAAATATTCTAGCAGGTCTGACCAAAATATTTTGTAAAATATTATAAAATTGGTCCAACAAGCATTTTTAGATAATAAAGTGATCCCCGGACTCCACCCGGAGTAAAATAAAAAATTACAAGGCATTAAAAGAGGTATTTAAAAGAAGCAGTTGAGTTAACAGGAATACTTTTGTAACAGAACTGCAAATCTGAAGTAGAGGGTTGGAATTAAATTCTCCCTTAAAAATATTTTGTACTAATCCTGTTGCTTGTACTCCAGCCTGTTATTAGTTCATGTAGACACAATGGGTCTGGCTAGAGATTTTCCTTACTATAGTATATTCCTTCTTCTCTTCTTTTTAAATTGAAAAAAACTACAACCTAAAGAATGGTCCATAATATAGGTAACTCTCTCTTAACTTCTATTTGTTCAGAGACCATTTCAAGTTAAACCTTTTAGCTAGCCTCTCCCTGACCAATCACCATGTTCTAAATTTCTTCTCTTCCAGCAATTCTTCATTTGCTCTGCCATTTCTGATGCTGTTCTACTGTTGTTCCTTCAACCTCATACCGAGAGGAAAAGACAGTACAAATACCTGAAATATTTTTGGGGTAAATATCCAAAATCAGAGCTTATGTAAACCAACTTTAAATTGAGGGTATAATTTAATTTCACTCTCGGCTCCCTCTTCACATTTAACTTTCTCCTTAGTTACCTTCATATCACTATTGCACTTCCTAAACAGCTTTTTGGGCTGCTAAAATGACAATCCTTTCTTTGATATGCTTCTCTGTTCCATTGACAGATGGAAGGTTTTATCCATGTCCAAATAATTGATTCATGAAAGTGAATTTGTATACACTGTAGATAAATTTTAAAAGATTAAAGAAATATCGGTATTTGTCTATTGTAACATGTACTGTGATTATCTTCCAAGTCAGTTTTCCTGACTATTTCTTATCAGGTGTGGACAGGAAGGTCTCAGCACTGAAAAATCTAAGAAAATTGCACATTTAGTGCAGCAATGCCTGTCTCCAAAGTTCCTCTCCTGATCCTTGGACTTCCTGTCCTGCTAACATATGCCAAGACACTGTGATGGAAATCTTCCAAAAATATTTGTCCACTTTTCCAGGTAGACCAGATAGGAAACATGACCAGATACAGGAAACCAATTCTACTTTATTGCAAGGTATTGTATTGTATTAACAAAATCTTGCAAGTCTGAAAGTATAAATCTCCCACTGTCTTTACAGCCCAAGAAGCTAGGGAGGGTTCTCTTCAGAGGCTCTTGCTCTATCCACTACCAGCTGTGAGTTATTCAATCATTCTATAGGCAGCATCTCTTTGCCCAAGTTTCCAGGGTCTTTCCCACATACCATTACAATATTAGAGGGTATAAGTTTATTGGGTAACAAAAATGGAATGGTCACTGGATTCTACCTATACTAAAGTTAGTTCTATGGGCTTTCTTTGTACTCAGGGGTCCCCAACACATGGTCTTCAGCCCTTTTGGAACTGGGTTCTGGAAGTGGTGGGTGAATGTGCGCGTGTGAAGCTGCATTTTTGAAAGCAGGATGTGCTTGTGTGAAACCATCCCCTCTTCCTCACTGCTGCCACCGCCAGTTTGCCGAGCTGGAAAGGTTGGAGACTGCCACTATAGCCCACATAACTAATTCACTTATGGGGTATGGCCTACAGATTTTTCCAGAACCACAACTTACTCTATGACCATGAGTTACTTTTTAAAGTCTGGATTATTTTATAAAATTCTAATGCATATAAAACTGAATTCCAAAATACAAGAACTGTGTACTCTTAATTTTTTGAAAGAGTTAAATAAAGAAAGAATGAGGAAATCATTCTTATTTATTCCCCTTGAAAAAAACCCCAAACATTTTATCCAACACACTCCCAGAGAAAAAGTCCACTTTTTCATCGATAACACTTCAAATGAAAAAGGAACATTTGTTTCTCCAATCCTAATACATTAGTCCTAAACTTTTGAAACTTTTCTGCTTTCTCACATAATTCTACCCATCAGCATTAATGCTAATATATTTAAGAATTAATTCTTCCCAATGCCTCTTGCTATATTCACACTGTCCCATGGTTAATTTGGATTTACTTAACAAATTCAAATTGTGTTGTGGGTTTGCACAACACTATCAAAACTAAAACATTGGCTTGATTAAAATATGATTGGCTAATCCATGGCACAATGTATTATGTGAATCTTTATTGTCACCTTTTTCTGCAAGTCCCTTCTCAAACCTATGTTCCATGAAATCTTAATCTCCTTTAATTCCAACCTCTAATGTGATTAAAAATAAATAAGCAAAACTGTTTATTTATTTTCCACTAGCCATTCTTAATTTGCCTTCTCTTCCTCTAATATTCCTATTATTCTGCATTTAGATTATAAATCTCTTTGGGAAGATAATTACACTTACAATTTGTGGCATTACACAAAAGCCAAGTTACCCTTCAGTTGAGCTTAACTCTTGATGACTACAGAACATGAATCCATACAGTATTTTCAGTAATAGTTCAAAAATGGTTGGCCATTGCCTCTTTCAAGAATGATTTTCCAATTTAACCAACAACTCTAGTACTCTCCAGTAGCTTCCCATACAAACACTAGAACAACCACAGATCAGCTTCTAAGCCTTCACAAAATCAAGCAAATGCTGCCATCTGCTAAAACATAAGAAAGAAATTCTGCTAGGTACAATATCCCAATAGTAACTTTCAACAGTCTGACCCCCTTTTGTTGAAGTATTAACTGGGAATAGTGAAAGGTGACATCTAGCAGTCTGAATGACACCAAATTGAAAAGATCTAACACACAAGGGAAAACATAGATAATACAACTTATGTTAAAAGTTGAATTCCTAAAGCTGGAGTAAGTTCCTGTCATCTGGAGCCTTTTCCTGCCATCTGGAGCCAACCTGATTGTGGCTGTACTTGAGACAAAGGGAACTGAACACACATCTTATTAGAGTGGCATTATTTACATAGGTAGGGGTGGATAAGCTGCAGTCTCATTTATTTTGTCCTTTTTTTTCCTTTAGGAGTTCAAGGGGTACACCACTACTACTTCCACCAATTTTTACCTCACAACAACCCTGAGAGAAAGGTTAGAATAATTGGCCCAAAGCCACTTATGGGTTTCCTTGGCCAAGGGGAGATTTGAAGCTGGGTGTTGCCTCAAAACTCACAAAACCAAGTGTGCATGGAGCTAACGACCAATATCCTGAATTTTGGAGAGAAAACCTCTTACTGGGTGTGTGTGTGTGTGTGTGGAGATGGCAGCAAGTCTTTTTATAGAGTACAGAAACAAATAATACATACATTCAGGATATGTGATAAGTCAATAAGTAAATGGTCAGTAAAATACATTGATTGCATGGGAAGTTTGAACAATGGAAAACATTGATTCTAGATAACATTTCGCAAGTGACAAATTTATGGGTTACGTTACTTTTTCCCAGCTACATTAATATCTTTCTTTGAAAGTTGCAAGTGTATTCAAGGACTTTGAGAATATCCTTTCTGTTGTGATTGCTGAAAAGGCAAGTTCTCCCATATCAAAAGAAATTACCTTGGCTAAAAGAAAAAGCATGCTTTCCTACACATTGAAGAGATCCAGACTGTCATGTTAAATAAGATAAGGTAACCATTATTGTCACTTTTTTCTGTGAACACAATGGCACACATTAAAAAAACGAAATTCTCTCTCATATATGTACATACACACGTGCACATACATACATGTCCATGCACACACACAGCCCAAATGTATTAATATCGCCTTTAAAATGCTAGCAAAGAAGCCTAAAATTTGAGGCAGCCGGGTCGTCCTAATTTAATCCCAGCACCACCCTTCGCCAACCTGCTCCATTCCCCTTCACAACCACAGCGACCGACTATACCTTCTTCAAAGAGCATCTGGCAGGGTGTTTGTACCCTTTCCTCAACAGCGTAGTCGGTTCCACCAACCACCTCCCTTTCCTCTTGGAAAAACTTCGGGGATTCTCCTACCTCTCTTAAACTCTTCCTCCGTCCCAATCCCCTCGGAATCGCGAAAGAAGAAAAACTCGGATTCTCCGTGAGCTCCCAGACTCAGCAATCCCGGATTTTTTTTTTCCCCCTCAGCCGCCACCACCTTCTCTCCTTCCTCCTCTGAGGAGCGCGCCAAGCTTCCGACAAGGGAACCCAACGCTCCGCGCTCGCGCTAAAATTCCAAACGGGCTCGCCCATTTCCGTCTACGTCATAATCGCGACGCATACGCATGCGCATGCACAGACGCCTGCGCTCCAAAAAACACGAAAAGAAAAAAAAACACCACCAAAGAGATTCCGAATCCCCTCTTTTATAATGGCACCTGCTGTGGGCCTCAGATTCGCCGGTCCCTTGTTTCGTTTATCTCCCCCATTTTCTTAAAAGACGGTTATTGTTGCTGTTGTTGTTGTTATTATTATTAATATTATTGTTGTTATTATTTACTTTATTCATTAAACATGAAACTCAAATCAACTGAACATTCAAAAATGCATCACAAATACCATTGACTGGTGCTAATAGTTGATACGAGTTGCTGCCAGCGTCCTAGGTATCAACCAAGTACCTTCTTAAAATACATGATGTTCCGAGTAGCGCAGTTTTTTGCAGTTCCGCTGGTGTTATTGCAGGAAGCTGCAGTTTGCTGATGTACATTATTACTATTCTCTTTTATTCATTAAAACTGAAACTCAAGTCAACTGGACATTTAAAAATGTGTCACAAATACCATTGACTGGTGCAAATGGTTGATACGGGTTGCTGCCAGCGTCCTAGGTATCAACCAAGTACCTTCTTAAAATATATGATGTTCCGAGTAGCGCAGTTTTTTGCAATTCCGCTGGTGTTATTTCAGGAAGCTGCAATTTGCTGATGTATCTTATAAAATTCTTGGACATGGTACCAAGTGCCCCGATGACAAGGGGTATCACTGTTACATGTTTCATCCATAGCCGTGTAGTTTTGATGGCCAGGTTGCGATATTTCATAATTTTTTCCAGTTCTTTTTCTTCGACTCTGGCATCTCCTGGTACCGTGATATCAATAAATTGTACGTTTCGGTTTTCGACAACTGTGATAACTGGCATGTTGTGTTCCACGTGATGATGCGTCTATTCGAAAGTCCCACAAGATCTTCACCTTCTCATTTTCTATAACTTTTTCCACTTTATGTTCCCATGACTTTTTGGATACAGGAAAGTCGTATTTTTTACATAATGACCAGTGTACTAATTTAACAACTCAGTCGTGTCTAGGTTTGTAATCAGTTTGTGTGATTTTGCTGCATTCACATATTAAATGTGAAACAGTTTCAACTTTGTTGTTGCAAAGTCGGCAGTTTGGATTGTTGGTGGATTTTTGTATTTTTCCTTTCATGGCTGTAGTGCTTGTTCTTGAGCAGTGATTAATAAGTCTTCCGTTTCTTTCTTGATGGTTCCCATCTTAAGCCATGCCCATGTAAAGTTGTTGTTATTATTTAAGTTGTAAATTATTATTATTGTTGTTGTTGTTGTTGTTGTTTTTAATCTCAGGCGACATCGTTCTATATTTATATTGTTTTTATCATCTGCTGCAAAACTCAGGACCATCACAGGGTGGCGAAAGAGCCAAAACTGAGGTGTTCTGCATAAATACAGCAGTTAAAAGACAAATGTTTATGCTCAGTTGTCTGTGGTGAAACTTTAATAAAATGTTTGACTTCCTGGCTCTGTTTGAACAAGGATGTGTTAGGCTCTCTATTCAGTAGAGCCTTATTTCGTCAGTAAAAAATATTAACACCATGAAAAAATATCTAAAAGTCTCCGTGATATTTATGTCATGGTGCCATGAAATGTCTTGTCTCTGAAAAAAGAGATCCATTTGTATCAGTGGGATTTAGGATTGTACTATCAATTTTAAAAATTGCAGGTATTTATTTCTGAAATATCTTATCTGCAGTATAGATCTTAGACTGATAACAGTTTATGTGAATGAAAAAGAAATAGAGCAATTGACAACTGTTAAGTAGTTGGAACCAGCTTGAGAGCCTGTTTGATATAGTCGTTATGGCATTAGGGTAGAAACCTGGAGATGTCTTAAGCACATAGTCAGCTGGTTGACTTGGGCCAGTCATTTTTGTCCTCAGCCATAGGAAGGAGGCAATGGCAAACCATTTCTGAAAAACCTTGCCAAGAAAACTAAAGAGATTTGTCCAAATAGTCTCTGAGAATCAGACACGATTGAACGGAAGGAAAAAAAAGCATCTGATAAAATTTTTTAGAGTATAGGATATAAGCACTAAATTTTAACATAGTTTACAAATTATGTGAAGTTTGAAAGAGCTACTTCAGTGTACTTGTTAAGGTGCTGGATTAGAAATAGTGAGTTCAAATTCTCTCTTTAGCATGAAATCTAGCTGGGTGATTTTGGGTTAGTCACTCTCTGTCTCATCCCAATCCACTAAACAGGTTTGTTGTTTGAAACTAGGCAGGAACATTATATAAGGCCCTTTGAGTTATAAATATATATAATAATAACAATACTGTATGATATAATGTAAACACAATTTGTCCCAGATTAGGCAATTAAGACATGCTTTTTGTCATCTATTTTTTGCTTTTCAGAAATTGCTTGATTTTGTACTATGATCTGAACATTTATTTTGGAAGTTAAACTAGTAAAATTCTGTCTTATACCAATAATTCAGAAAGAACATCTTAAATGATATTTTAGAACAATCAGAGTATTTTACAATATCCTCCAACTTACTTTACCGATATTTGATATCATAAAACGCTGTGCAAAAAGTCCTTTAAAACTTTTGAAAAACATTAAAAGTTTTCAACCTAGACTAGCGGACTAGCATAGCTGGAAACATTTATTATACTACCCGTATTACACTTCAAATTGTATTTTTGTTCTTTTGCAGAATTATCTTAGTTGTTATGTTAATTGTCCATTGTCTGCAAAATGTTTTCTTTTGTGTGTGGTGACTGCCTAGTAGTAAACTGAGTTGATATATAACAATATAATTGTAAGTGTGTGTGTGTGTGTGTAAATGTATATATAAATGTATCTTTCCAATGTTGAATGATGTCTCAGAATAAGAAAGGCACAAGATACGTTGTCCAGTCATCTATTGCCATATAATAGGTATATTGATCAAAATAATATGGTTGTATGAAGGTATTAAATTCTATCTCAGACACAAATTAATGTGTAATGACTTATTCCTAGGCTATAAAAATTTTAGAACATTGGAAAAATCTGTTTTAATGAAGCATTTCATCTCTACCATGATGAAATTACTTATTATCTATTCGTTTTCTGTAGAAATGCAGTGGGGTAAATAAGTACAAAATGTTTCTGTAAATATTTTGTAAATTAGATCGACCGTATTGACATTTTTGATACAAAGGTTAAGACAGTTTCCTATTGTTTAGATAAAATAAAAAGGTAAAGGTTCCCCTCGCACATATGTGCTAGTCATTCTTGACTCTAGGGGGCGGTGCTCATCTCCATTTCAAAGCTGAAGAGCCAGCATTGTCCAAAGACGTCTCCATGGTCATGTGGCTGGCATAACTCCCATCAAAGGTGGTCCCTATTTTTCTACTAGATAAAATAGGGGTCTCCAATTCCTTTTTAAAATGTGCATATTAAAATGATTAATTAATAAACAGTACGTATAAAGTAATTATGGGCTTACTGATCTCATAAGATTTAATTATCTTTTCTAATCATTTAAGTAACTCTGAAGCTGAAAATGCTAATAGTTCAAATTATGATGGCAGTAGATATAAATATATAAATATTTATCCTTTAATGTAAGCAAATAATATTTATCCTTAGTGTAAGAAATAATGATCTATCATCCAATAATTGATCTGAAGATGCCAACATTCATCCATATTTTCAACATATTTTAAATCAATTTCTAGATTCCATAGTATCAATTTTAGCATGAGAAAAGGATCAAAATGCTGCATAATATACTTAGTTTATGGAAACCGCAGCAATGGAAGATATTCAGTGGGATTTTTGAAAAATATCATACACAAATATACAAAGCTTGTTTTTGTGAACAAGGACACCACAAGTATGCAAGACATTGAGAATGGTGGATTTATTCTTATGTAAAAAGACATTGATTGGTGTCTGGGCCTCCAGACACATAATTAGATGAAAAACATCTCTAGACTGCTTCCTAATCTGTGGAATTCACAGGGTATGTCTTGGGGGGCGGGGAGCAGTTTCTAGCTTCTAAAACTTTGTGTAATATGGTCGCAAACATACTATTAGTCCTCGGAAAATATTGTTGTCCAAAGCTTTAAAAACTAACATGCAATGTTTTTCACTTTTTTTTAAAAAAATGAAACATTTCTAATGACAAAATAAAACATACAAAAGGAAAAAGACACAGCCATTTATATTGGGAACGCAGTTGTTGGTCTTTAAACTTAGCACCAGAGATTGCTTAGATGTCAGATCTTGCTGTAGGAAGTTCTGCAGAGCAGTATTGTCTTTCAGCATTTTCCAGAAGAGCAGCGACCTAGGAAAAAGTGAAGACAAAGTTAGCCATTATTTTATTTTCCAGCATTGGAAAATATTTTTTTACAGAGACTGATTGCGGGACAACATCAGATGATTTTGGAAAT
Organism: Ptyas mucosa; assembly: GCA_012654045.1. Lineage (NCBI taxonomy): Eukaryota > Metazoa > Chordata > Lepidosauria > Squamata > Colubridae > Ptyas > Ptyas mucosa. The sequence goes on from WNWU01013574.1 coordinate 5,398,900, forward strand.
GTCTGTCCTATTCCCCACATAATTAGCTAGGAAGCCACTTTCCCAACATTCAAAATTATTCATCTTCATTGCATATATTCCCATAACCCAGTACAGTTTTTTTAAACAAACCAAAATAGTCAAAAGCACAAATATAGTATTGTTTTAAACAAGCAATAATGTATTTGTCATTATTTTCTTCAAATGATGCTGAAATATATAACTGATTTCTATTAGCAATCCCTAATACTTCTCACCTAAGCTGAAATCACCGAGCCTTTCAAGAAAGACAGTGACTGGTTTAACATTATGGTTTGTTTTAACCATGATTTGTTGATCACAAGTTAACTTCACACATGTTTTTCAAATCACAACAGCTGGGTTCATCCACAAGATAAACAAACCACATTATGACTTGGGAACCTAGCAAAGTTTTAAATATAACTATTGATAATTGTGTGGAACTTTTAATTTTATCTAAATACCTAGAAATGAGGACAGAATGCATGGGTGATGGTGGGTATGAGGGTGAACAGAAAATCAACATAACAGGAGATATATGAATTTTATCTTCTTAAATCTTACCTCTATAGCCATTTCCCATATATCCATTCATTCCGTACTTTGATTCCTTCCCTCCTAAACCCAAAGAAAAAAAATAACGAGTTAGCATCATATTCTTGATTGACAATATTTCTTTATGTAATTCTAAGCAATAAGTTTATTATTTAGCAAACTTTAATGTGAACTGTCTTCATATCTGTGTTCAAACAGCAGCACTCCAAAAAATGAATCCAGATAACTTAATCATACTTTCCCAATGTCTATCCAATCATAGCATAAACATGTACTGGAAGCATTGAATGGGGATGTGAGTCTATACTAGCATTTTTTTTCTTTTTGTGTGGAATGATGAAGAGATTTTGTTGCTCCAGGCTGGTCTTTCTTCTATCCCATAGGTAAACTTGAGTGATATGTTCATGTTGCCTATCAGAAAGCATTCCCTTCCCAACAGATATATCTGTACCAATGTGCACCCATAGAGACAAATGGTTGGGGAATGATGTGCTATTTTCTCACCATCACAATCTGGTTTTTAGCGCAATAGAAATGATGTAGGGAGTTCTAGGACCCATAGTAAATTGGGGCAGGGCCCTGATTGGCTCATGCATTCCAAAGTCTGAATTTATGAAGGCAATTTGCACAGACGGATTCAAAGCAATTTAGTGGGAATGCAGAATGGAAACAGCGCTATTTAGAAATGCCCTTGATATCCTGTTATACAGGTAGTCCTTGACTTATGACCACAATTGAGCCCAAAATTTCCATTGCTCAGCAAGACAGTTTTTAAATGAGTTTTGCTCCATTTTACAACCAATCTTGCTATAGTTGTTAAATCAATCACTGCATTCTATTCTATTCTGAGTTTAAGATGGTTGCTTTGCTGTGCTAAAGGTAGGGCTACGTCACTGGGATTCTTGAAATCATATTTTTGTTCAATTAAAAATGATATCTGAAAGGGGGAAAAAAGAATACATATAGTAATTAAAACTATCTAAAACTGCTTGTAAGGTGGAATAATATCATCTGTGGAAGGCAGCATAGTAGTAGGAAAACCTTTGGGGAAGAGAACCTTCCTTTAGAAAGCTGTTCTTTCTGGATTTGCCTTCCAAAAAAGCCCAAGAGGTCTACAGAGATGTCTGGCCCATATTCAGGAGCACACAAGATGTAAATAGGGTTCAACATTCTGGCCATATAGATCTCCCAATGACATGCCAAGTACATTTTCAAATCTTTCCCAGTTACAGAAGTTTGAAGTGATTTTAATGGTCGCTTGTCTTCCCTGAGTCTCCAGAGAAAGGCGGCATATAAATTTGACTGACTGACTGACTGACTGACTGACTGAATGAATAAATAAGATCGGGATCCTATCACTCATGCTTCAGCGACATCCAAATTAGCTAATCATTAAGTGTTCAATTTAGGACTGTACTTGAAAGTATTTGTAAATTGATTATTTCTGAATTATGTTCCTACATTTTTAAGGGGTGAAGAATACAATCCTTAAGGATTTTATATTGGAAGACTCCAGAATTACCCAGACATATAGTTTGAAAAATAATTTCTCATTCCAAAACTCTGGAAGTTCTTTATTTTAGGCCAACCAGTTTTAGGATATTAAGAAATGAGTAAAAAAGATGGGAAAAGAGAACTGTAGTGCCACTTACGATAGCCTCCTAGTGGCTGTCCAGGGCCTAGCAGACTGCCGTATCCTCCTGGGGCTTGCCCTGCAGCAAGGGGACCATATGGAGCTGCCAGATAAAAGAAGAGGCAAAATTTAAGTACAAATTAAGTAACGAAGAGGCAAGATAATCTTTGATGGTACTATGAGCCTTTCCTCCCTGGTGATAGCAATAGCACTTATATACTGCTTCACAGTGCTTTCCAGCCCTCTCTAAGTGGTTTACAGAGTCAGCATATGCCCCCAACAATCTGGGTCCTCATTTTACCCACCTCAGAAGGATGGAAGGCTGAGTCAATCTTGAGCCAGTCAGGATTGAACTGCCAAACTGCAGGCAGCCAACAGTCTGCAGAATTAGCCTGCTGCATTCTAATTACTGCGCCACCACGGCTCCTTAACTTAGCTCAGCCAATGCTCTTTTTATATCAATGTCCTAATGAGATACTGATGTGCTATTTTGGTTCTTATTACCACTCTGATTGGCTACTGAAATGTCCTTATTGATACCGGTAGTAGTGAGGATATTTGCTGACTGGCTGATGAACAGCTAATAGCATCCCACCTAAAATACAGGGACTTTTCCAGGATCCATTGATCAAAGCTGGTCAAATAAATACACCCATCTAAAAGAGGATGGGTAGTACAGAAAACGCCCATTGCCCATCATGGTTCTGTGTTGGCTTTAGCAGAGTTAGTGTTGAAAATCAACATAAGACTGCTTAAATCATGGGCTACGGTGAGATAAAGCTAGTATCATGTGACAAAGGAAGAAGATTAAGATTAGGACTGTCAGAACACTCTAATGCTAATAACTAGCAGCAGGATAAAGACTTAAGAGTCTTTTCTGGGGGTGGAGTGAAGGCTCACACTTAACCTTACCTGCCCCCAGTCCATTAGCTTGAAGATCTCTACTGTTCAAATATCCTAGTCCGTTTCCGTTTCCTGCAAAGGATGGAAGAATAGAAAGGGAAAAACATGCAACATAGAAAATCACATCAAATTCCCTGTCACTATGCTTCCCTCCTGTAAATTTTAATTGTTGGAATGGGAATCTAGGAAGTATTGTTGACCACAGCTTACCAATAATGACCTTCAATCATCTATACAGAACTTATGTTTTCCATCTAAAATAGAATCATTGAAAACCAATGAAAGTATATTTCAGTCTCCTGGGACACTCTGCTGGCAATCTGAGAACTATTCTTCAACCGTATCCAATTCAGGCAATACAGTATATTTCCATATCTAATACAACACTTAAGGAGCACTGAACAGACTGTCCTGTCTGAGTGGTCCAATTGTTCTGTCAACAGCAAATAGTCATCTAAAGATATGACAATTGCATGCAGAGTGGAAGCTTTATGTAAACACAGTCATTTGTGTGTGTTTATTTCTGATTTTCAGGATCTGCATTGGAGTGGAATGGGGGAAATGATGATTTGCAGTTCTTTTGGGTGGGAGAGTTTATTTCTTTTGAAAGAAAATGGGCACATTAAGCTTAACCATTTTGCTATTTAAATTGTATTTTAACAAAGGTGATGTCAAAAATTGCACATCTGCAGCCAGAAGTTACATTCTGTCAGCTAGGGATTCCCCCTGGCTTAATATACTCAACCACTTTGGTTTGCAAATCAAGATTTATAGCAGTGTAGTGTGTAAACTTAGGTGATTGCAGTTTATTCAAGAAAATATAATTGAACCATATCTTAGTACAATACATCATTCATTTAAAGCAGAATAATCTCTCTTTGTGGGCTTGTTTTAACAGGCTAGCCTAACAGCTCCTCAGAAATGTGAGAATGTTGCCCTGGGACATGAAAGAAAAGAAAGAGAAAGATGCAGGAGTAAAATTGGAGTTCCTTTATTATGTCAATCATATGCTAAGTGTTTTCTAACTTGGCCACTCACACTTTGAGATTCTCAGGAAGACATGAATAATGAATACTTTTGTCTTTTCACAATAAACTATTGCAAAATTCCTATTTCCATCCTAACTTGTAGAAGATTCAGTTTCTTACCATCCAACCCTATTGCCTGGGAAGGCTGGGATTCATATCCTACTTGTGGCCCACCTGGATGAAAGAGACCAAAAAGCAGGAAAGTGGATTTTTAATTCCATAGATACAAGAAGTTTTCATATTACACAGGGTTCTCCAGATGTAATCTAGGGATTTTGAGGTTGGTGTCAGTTCTACAAAGGTTCCTTGCAACCTAGCAGGCTTGGCTTGCAGCATTATCTTTCTAAGTAGGAAGAGGAGCTTCCTTCTTCCAAAGTCCATATTGGCAAGGAGTAAATCATATAGTTTAATCCTGGAAGGAAGGAGAAGGGGGCTGTAACACAGTCTCCCAACTTTTGGGGATATTACAAGAAACCATATGCTATTTTTTTCTTGTTTTTTAATGCAGCAGGTGAGAAAAGGAGCCCCTGAGGGCCAAATTACTCCTATTTAAGGGGGACTCCTTAAATCTTGTTTCAGATTGTCATCTGGAGACTCATTTCATGTATTTTAGAGGAATTTAAGGAGCAGTTTGCCTCCTAAAACCTGCTGTTCTCATTCCCTTATTTAATTCTGGAAAGTAGAAAAAACAAAAATGAAGTTATTGTGGGGGAAAACACTGGGATGTGAGTGACATGTGGCCCTGATCACTCTTGTACTAACCAATTTTACTGGTATAGAAAAGGAAGTTGCTATGTCCCACCATGCCATATTGAAAGCATTAAACCATAAGTTGATTCAGACCTCTGAAACAAAATGTATAGCAAAGGGAAGGAGATGCATCAAAGATAATTTAGAATTCTGGAAAACAATCACAAAACAACTAGAAAAAAGTTCCATAATAGTCTTACCAAATGGTCCTGCTTTACCTTCTACTCCAAGACCAGCAGGTTGAGCACCATATGGCAGCTGGCTGGGGTCTCCTAGAAGGAAATATTCAGTGCAAGAGATGTGGCTTACAAAGAAATGAATGTTCTGCACCAGGCAATCTACTCCAGAACTTCGGTTCAGCTTTCCAAGAAGACAACTCTTTAATGCATCTTCTAGCAATGCCACTCTATTGTTGTTTTCTTTGACCAGAAGAGGAATTCAATTGGTATAATCGTTTCACCCTTATGTGTTGGACTTCTTCTCCATACTGATGATAAAGTATAACTCTACTCACATATATGACATATTTGGATATGTCATATATGGATATGGATAATCATTTCAGTTCTTAAAAGTGTTACCTAGTGGGGAAGAAATCTCTTTGCCTACAAATGTTCTAATCTGTTTACAGGCAGAACATCTTTCTAACAAGTCTTAAAAATTGGGATCTTTAAAAAGACTAAACCTTGAGTTAGTTAGCATTAGATTTAAATCTATGTTATTTTTCTATTCTTGTATAGTGTATTAATAATCCCACTACAATTGATTTTACTTTACACACACCATATCTGCCAGCACCATAATTTCCCAGGCCGGCAGCTTCTGGTTGCTGTGGTTGTCCTCTGAATGGAAGTTGCCCAGCCCCTGTAACAGAGATGGCAGTCAGAACATTAACTGGAACAGAGACAACCCCTTCCCTTACACAACTACACCTTTAATTCCAATTAGATGGAACAGGCATTCCCTCTCTTCAAGGATCTGAAGCGCCAAGACAGCTTTCCCAAATGTGGTACTTTGCTAATAGAAGTTCCATCATCTGCAGTGACTTTCTGTCCAATACCTTGGAAGGACATCACTCTTAAGAAAGAATCTTGAGGAGATATGTGCTTCTTCCACAAAAAATTCTTTTTGCCTTCCTCAAAGGATATGATTGTTTTTGGAGGAAGCCATGCTAGAAGGCTTCACAAAACCAGAACAACGGTCAATACAGTTCTGCTCAAGCCATTTTGAGATCATATCTTTGATACTCAGAGCTTGCTAATCACTTGGCAAAGTTCACTTGGCTAACTTCAAGCTGCACAAAGATTTGTTGGGTTGCCAGTAAGTGGCGGAGGAATACTGCTCTTCATTCTGCTATAGCTTGGAGACTTACCTCCATACTTGGTGGAGGCAGCATCAGCAGCAGCTGGTCCGCCTAGCTGACCACCATATGGAATCTGGGCACCTGTAAATGAAACAAGCCTAAAGATTGTGTTCACATTACACATTTAAGCCAACATAATAACTATGTTTTTTGAGATTTGCATAACATCCTGGAATTTAATAGCAATAGCACTTAGACTTCTATAGTGCTTCACAGTGCTTTACAGCCCTCTCTAATGGTTTACAGAGTCAGCATATTGCCCGCAACAATCTGAATCCTCATTTTACCGACCTTGGAAGGATGGAAGGCTGAGTCAACCTTGAGCTGGTGAGACTCGAACTGCCGAACTGCTAGCAGTCAGCAGTCAACAGAATTAGCTTGCAATACTGCATTTTAACCACTGCATCACCACGACTTTAAACAAACTACATGGGCTGAATTTGCACAAAAGTGAGGCTAAAACATGGTTAGCTACTGCATCTCAGCACTGATTCAATTATTCAAGATCGATTGTGATTAATTTTTTACAAATATGCGTATTTCCTAAAATCTACTTTCTTCAAACTGGAGAAAGTATTCACTCCCCAAATCCATAGTTGTAAACGGTAGGAGAAAGGGGGAATGTTAGTTGTGAGAGTAATGACAAACAAGTCTCTGTAGATTTTACCCCACTATGCGGATCATAGTCAGTTGCTTAGTCTGAGGTAAAAGCCACAGACAGTTGGAATCAGTGCTTTATGGCTTAGCCCAGTGTGGCTTGTTCAAAAACTATGATTGAAAGGAATCATGGCTTAGTATAATGTGTGAAATCAACACATTTGCTCTTGCAAAATGCTGATCCATCTAATTATGAATCTCACTGGAAAGAGAAAAAATTGCAGCTCAGTAGGCCATCTCTTTTAGCTGAATATTTAGCTGGGACTACAACTGCAAGAATTGCAAGACAATATGGAAAACTAGTATACTACTTGGTTCTATACTTATAGCAGTATAAGCGACTGGGCCTGGTATTCCAACCCTGAGCCATACTCAGAAGAACATTTCTATTGCCATGAACCTTGAACTACACTGAAGAGAATTGGTATATTTGTCTAGGTCTCACTTAAATTGCCTTGCACCTTCAACTAATGTTCCTTACACTTTCACCAGCTCAAATGACTTTCTCCCTAACCATCACACTTTCTTGGCTGAAGCACACAATAATAATCCAAATAAGCTCTCACATGGAGCTAGAGATCCATAACAACTTCTGTAGCCCACTTCTTTTTTATTCTTTGGTTTCTTCATACTATCTCAGTCCCAAGTGAATTTCTCCATCACTACCAATACGGTGCAGCTGCGGCAGCTGCTGAATTTGAACATGAGCAACCAATGTTCAAATACGGCCTTTGTCATCAACTTGGCCAGAAGGCTTAAGCAGATTGCCATCTGGTTAGCCTACCCTCCCTTATCAGTTGTTATGTTAAAACGGCTCTCTAAATTCTTTGGAGGAAAGGAGGAAAACAAATGTGAGAAATTAATGCCACCCATCCTCATTTCCACCTGGCTGAGCTCCAGCGAGAGGGAATCCATTGCCTCCAGCTCCATAGCCTGAAAAAGTAAAAAAAGAGATATGATCTTTCTAGCCATCAATCTTGAATTATCTATTGTGTATTTTAAAGCAGCTGAATTCAGATAAAGAAGACAGCTTATATTTTTTTAATACATTGGTCAACAGCTCCACATTCTGGACATACCTATTTATTGCAGCAAGTGATGTGCAAATGTTTTTGGGCTGCTTCATTTATGTAGCTGTCTATGCTTGTGAATTAGTGATGCCAGGGAAAACCTGGAACAATTTGCATGAAATAGATATGCAGCCATGATTTTTATCTGCTTTGTGAAAAACTTGGATTAGCTTTGTGAAAAACTTGTAGACAGGTAATTGTTAACTTACAACCACTTGTTTAGTGACTATTCAAAGTTATGATGCTGCTGAAAAATATCCAGTCTTCACTCTTATGACTGATCCTTGCACTTATGATTGCCACATACCCCAGTGCTCACATAATTGCAACTCAGGTGTTTGACTCACATTTACGACTGATTGCAGCATCCTGCAGTGTTGATTTATGGCAAAAAACCCTCCCATTTGGAAGAATGGATTTGCACTTACAACTGTGGTGCTTGCTTAACGAGCCTGGATTCACTCAATGACTGTGGCAATTCATTTAAAAATGGTGGTAAATTTGAGTGTGACTTGACTTAGGATCGCAATGATTTACGATGGAAATTCTGGTCCCAATTATGGATATTAGTCAAGGACTACCTGTGTCTCAAGCATCCCAAAACAAGATGGTAGAAATGGGACTTCCGGTGGGACTGCGACATCGCTGGACGCTTCTTTTTGAAGCGCCAACCCAGGGCTCCGTAGAACCGCAAGAACAGCGACTATTGGCTGTCTTGCGGTTTGGAAACTTTCCCCCTGGTATGAGGGGGGAAAGTGAGTAGACGGGTGGGGTAGAGCTCCCTGAGAGTGCCAGATTTTACCCATAATCTGGCGCTCGAAGATGAGAGCTCCCCGTTAAGTCTGTCAGTACTCTGGACCCTGGATGTCTCTGCTTTGCAGAGCTAGATGTCGTTACCATCCCAGCAACCAACTTTAAACAAATACTCTTTGAATCAAGCTGGCGGAGCACAAGCAGCATGAATGAAACAGCAAGTTTTTTTTTTCCTTTTAACTCCAAAGATTTACTTTCTTTAAAAGATTTTCTCTAAGCTGAAAGTGAAAGCAAGATGGCGTTTGAGTTTCAACGGGGCGTGAAGAAGTGAA
>WNWU01013574.1:5412943-5429160 GCA_012654045.1 Ptyas mucosa
ATGGAAATACTGAGTTGCAATCTAGCAGTGGGGGATTGAATGAAGAGCTGGGAGAGGAAAAAAAACAACAACAGACCATAGCAGATCTTACAGAAGAGAGAAAGATGAAGGCTGAGCAGGAGCAAGAAACTCTGGAAGTTGATGAAATTTTGGCTACACGAATTTTTTTTTATAAAATTCAATCTGTACTTAAAGAGCTGTTCCCAGAAGAAGCTACATTCCTGCAAAAAGTTTATAATATCCAATCCCAAAAACCGCAAAATTTTACTGGAGTTAAAAAAGGCAGAGGGATCAAAGTTAAGAAGAAAGTTCGTAAAAAGGAAAAGAAGAAAGCCTGGAGAAATGGAAAATAACCCTGCTTGACGAGATGATGGTCCTTAAAAAGTATTGTTTAAATGTTTAAAGATTTTGAATTTTTGGGGAGAAAAAAAAAAGTAGACAGCAGTTTAATGCCAGTTAACCAAGTGATGAACGATGAGGAGGCAATCTATAGCTGTATTGGAATATTTTGAGAAGAATAAACAGATCACAGCAATGCTGGTGTGTTGGGCTGTGAAATATGCCCTGACTTGAAGGATTTGGAATATTTTATTAAGGACTGTGATAAATCTGGATCTAACTGTAAACGTAGAAGTTTTATTGAATATACTAAACTGGAGCTTCCTGTTTGATGGTAATAAATATAAGGCAAAAGGACTATGGATCTAGAGCAATTGCAGCTGATCTGGTGGTTTCCCTAATACGTCTGATGAATCTACTAATCTAATTTTTGACTGGATTTGATGGATATTATTACAAATACAACTATAAAGTCACTCGGGGTTTTTTTTTTATAAAGAAGTAACTTTCTATTTAGGTGGGTAGACGTAAATGATGAAGATATTCTATACGCTGTTGGAAGATGTGAAGACAAGAAGATTAGCAACTGGTTTAATCTAGTATGAAGAATTTAAATGTTTGATATAGTTATTAAATGATGTTTTATCTGTATTGATAAATTTATAAGAGGTTTGATTGTTATATTTCTTTTTTGACTAAAAAATTTATTATTATTGTTTTTTTTCTTAAGTGTTTTAATTATAACTGGACCTTGATGGTTTAAAAATGGAGGACGGAAGATTTTATATAGTATTTTATTTTAAATTTGGAGGGGTTTTTTTGATTGAGGGTTTTTTTATTTTTCTTTGTTGTTGGGTTTTTTTTCTCTGTTTTAAATGAAAGAAGTTATAAAATATTTTGTTAGATCGTATAGACTTAATAATTTGCTAAGTATTAATTAGTTATATTGAATAATGATAGGTGTGATTACGTAATACTTAATTGTTTTATTAACTGCTGTAACTATAAACGGAGACATGGAGATTAATTCTGTTGAATTAGATGGAATAAGAAGAAAGAAGACTTGCTTTCCTTTTATCTACTTGTTTAATGATTAGGATTATGATAAGTGAGAAATGGAGTTTAACTTAGAGAATTTGAGCTGTATTTTATCTTGTATTTGTATTTGCTCTGGGAAGTCGGGGGGGTGGTTGGGGAGGGGGGAGAAAATGTATGTAAAATTTTTAAAACTTTTTCAATAAAAAAAGAAAAAGAAAAACATTACTCACAATCGGTTCTTGCACTTATGACCACTGCAGCAGCCCCAGAGTCACGTGATCAAAATTAAGGCACTTGGTAACCCATGTGTATTTACGATGGTTACAGTGTCCTGGGATTGTGTCATTGCCACTGGCAACTTTCCCAGCTGGCTTTTGACAAGCAAAGTCAATGGGAGAATCTGGATTCACTTAATGACCACGTAATTCATTTAACTGCAGTGACCCACTTAACAACCATAGCAAAAAAAGTCAGTATATTGGGTGGGACTCACTCGACAATCTTACTTAGCAACAGAAATTTCGGTCTCAGTTGCAGTTGCAAGTTGAGGACTACCTTGTATATATTTCAGGTGTCCCAAAAGTAAACTACTGGGGAAGCTGAGATCCTATTACCTGCTTTGGAAGGCTTGCCTCTTGCTCCAAGACCTGTGGGATGACAGAGTGAGAAGTCAGATGTCTATATATTCTGCAGATGAAGCTTTTTGAATGGAATAGAATGGAATGGAAAGGGACAGGGACAGGGACAGGGATAGGGTAGAACAGAACAGAACAGAACAGAACAGAACAGCACAGCACAGGAACAAGAGTAGAGTAGAATAGGAATGGGAATAGAATAGAATAGAATAGAATAGAATAGAATAGAATAGAATAGAATAGAACAAAAACTTTATTGTCACTTTAAATGTCACTAATCAGCATGCATTAAAATGAAATTTCATTACATTTAGCTCTGAAAAGTAACTATTATACATATACACACATATGACACAGAAAAAAATATGTGTCTAATTTGAATGTATACATATACTGGCAAAAAAAAAGAATCCTGCAATTTTGTAAGATGGATGGCATAAGGAACAAAGCTGTCACAGAATCTAGTAGTCCTGCTATAGGTCCTTCTAAACCTCCTCCCAGAGGCAAGCAATAGAAACACCCCATAAAGTGGGTGTGTGGGGTCTCTAACAATGATCCGAGCTCTAAGCGCACAGTGCTTATAATCAATATCCTGAATAATAGGAAGCGAGCTTCCTATAATCTTCTCAGTTGTCCTTACCATTCTTGGTATGGACCTTCTGTCTGAGGCACTGTGGCCAGCAAACCAAACAGTGATGCAATTTGAAGCACCTGAGGGCAGGACAAGAAGCAACAGGTAGAAACTAATCAAGGAGAGAAGCAACTTAGAACTAAGGAGAAATTTCCTGATAATTAGAACAATTCATCAGAGGAACAACTTGCCTCCAGAAGTTGTAAATGCTCCAATACTGGAAGTTTTTAAGAAGAAATTGATAACCATTTGTCTGAAATGGCGTAGGGTTTTCTGCCTAAGCAGGGGATTGGATTAGAAGACCTCCAAGATCCCTTCCAACTCTGTTATTCTACTTGCTAGACATATTTGTTAAAACACCCTCAATTGTGCCTCTGTAAAAAGTGGCCAGGACGGAAGGAGAAAGAGGTGCTCTCCTTATCCGATGCAGGAAATGCAGACCCTAGAGTGCATGCTTCACTAAAAGTAACATTTGAAGAGACCAAGTCAGATTGTTAGTTATCTGCACTCCCATATATTTAATACTATTGACCACCTCCACAGCTGTAGCCTTAATACAAAGTGGAGTATGATTATGCAGGCTCTTTCTAAAATCAACAATGATCTCCTTTTTTATTATTAATAATACATGCAAATCTGGCATTGTTTATTTTTTTTGGTAACACGCTGCAATTCTAAAGAATGACATTCTGAGCATTCACACTAATAACAGTCACATTATTATAGTTGTGTATATACATGTATACACTCACACAGACAGACTCCAAAGGAAAAAACTGGAAACATGATTTGCATAACAAAAACACTTTTTAAAAAATCTGCCACAATAAATAGAAATAATAGGCTAATTGGGCTGAACGCTGCCAAGTGTTATGAGTGAAAACCAAAATATTCAAATGGACCCAACAAGAGCTATCAATTAAATAAACAATATAAGATCTCACATAAAAGGGGAAAAAAATCAGCAAACTAATCATTACAAGACTTGATCCCTAAGAATCTTAAAATGAAAGAGGCACCCAACTGTTTCCAGAAAGTCAACACGGGCAAAAGAAGGATTGTTTTTAACCAAGAAATGCAATTAAATCACCTGGTGGGCCTCTAAGCTTGTAAAAAGACATACTTTGAGCAAGATGTGTTTTGCACAGAAATGTTAAGAGGAAAAACAATGTAGAAATGTCTAGTCAGTCCAAAGTCAACTTCAGTTTAAACTATATATGGAGCACAAAACTATATGTGGTTTGCTGCCTTATCTGAGGATTGGGCTATCTTAAAATAAATTGACTAAGATTGTTTAGTTTTATTATATTGATCACTCAGCTAATCTGAAATTTTACTTTTATAGTTAAATATACGTTTTGAAAATGCTAAGGTGTTAAACTGTCACAATCAACTTTACATTTGTTTTAATTCAGATGGATTTATTAGTGTGAGATGGTTCTTCTAGTAATTTGTACCTTGTTCTAATGTTACCATACATTATTCTGCAAAAAAAATTCCATGCAATTTCTGTATTTTCTAATGTGTATGTATCTTCCCTTATTTTTATTTCCCCGACATTTTAGAAAAGAAGTGCCTCTTAAGCTGGGAAGAAGGGTCATAAAATGAAGAAGAAATATCCAAGCCAGGATTCTTACCTCCCAAGGGGAGACCTTGATGGGGATAACCAACACCTCTGACGCCTGGAAAGCAAAGATGCATCATGAGCTAAATCCTAGTTTGACAATGCTAATTTCTTTTCAAACTTTTAAATTATCAGTGGTCATATTTCATTTCTAGGTGAACAATGCATTTTTAGATAATCATATCAAATCGGCTTTCCTTAATCTGATACCGTCTAGATATTTTTATAGGCTAGAGCAGGGGTCTCCAAACTTGGCAACTTTAAGACTTATGGACTTTAATTCTGGGAGTTGAAGTCCATAAGTCTTAAAGTTGTCAAGTTTGGAGACCCCTGGGCTAGAGCATAATAAGGGCTGAGAAAAGTATGCTGACCTAATGTTAAAGACTTCAGATGACTTCCCAAATTCATAGCCAGTTATCAGTCTATGCTAAATTTGTGTTTTAACAGATTAATAGAGTTGGAAAGGACCTTGGAGGTCATCTAGTCTAATCCTCCACCCAAGCAGGAGACCCTACATCATTTCTGACATATCTAAGTCAAACAAGTTTCATAGTATTTCAGATTTCTTTTTAATGCCAGACAGTAGAAGCATATGCTTAAGACAACCAGTTTGGTTGAAATATTCCATAACTGTCTCTCAAATCATTGGGCAAAATAGTTCCTGAAGTATCTCTCTGCACTTAATGCAACATAGTTTTTATTTACTAGTCCTGCAAAATTACCTAATCTTGCAAAATGTTTTAAAAAGGGGATCTGTGTATTTCTTCAAAACATAGATCAGGCGGCTTCCTTCCCGTATCTATAAAGATGGGCAGAGCTCTGTGTTTAGGCTATATCACATCTTCATGTTCTCATTAGAAATACTGCTGTAATCAAATGTGATCAGCAAACCGTCCATGGCTGGTCTGTCTTACCATTAGAAAAAGAAGAGCCAGCTGGCTCCTACTCCTGGCATGGAATATCATAAAATTCAAGCAAATCTCTGATTTTGAAGATAATGTTTTAAAATGCCAACCATCTCTCATCTTTGTGCAGGCAAATATCTATTAATTTTCCTTGATCTTTATCTTCCACCGTCAGAGGTCTAGAGAAGGCATCAAATACCATTGCTCTTTCAACAGTCTTCTTAGTTTACAGCAGGGGTCCCCAACCTGTGGGCCACGGCCTATTTGCAATCGGGCCGTGTGAGTGGCCGACTGGTGTGAATGCATGCATGCATGCAGCACACGCACAGCCCCTCGTGTGAGCATCGCAGGGGCTCACGACCCCACTCGCACAAGCATCGCAGGTGTTCTCAGCTCCATTCACGTGAGCAAACAGGTGCTTGTGCACACGCGCCTGCCCTTCCCACAAAATTATTCCCTCTTTTCCTCTTCAATGCAGCTCTGGGCCGCCAACCCAGAAAGGCTGGGAAACTGGTTTACATAGTCCAACAGATAACTGGTCCTCCTCTACCAGCAGCTCTTTCTCTGGATGGGCCTGTTATCATGATGATTCACTCTGCTTTTTCCAGTTCACTTTCCTTTCCATCTGCTTTAACTCTTCTCTTTCCAATGAATCATGTCAAATGTGAAGACACAGCCTTTCTTATTTGTGCATAAAGTCCAATCATTTGGAGCCCAAAATTCCGTAAGTAATTACATTATTCAATAATGCAGAGTTAGGCTTAATAAAGTAGTTCATTTTTCACCACTGATTTCTCCTACAGTTCTGTTCACTTGATAACAGAGCACAGAGAGGTGAGACACCCCCTCCCCCCATTTTGTGCTAAAGCTGCCAATAACCAAAGGAATTTCTATGGGTTTTGTCTCACATGCATTTAACTACAGCACAAACACATTTTAAAAACATCTTTTTCCTACTATATCTTCTTGTAACAAGTGAGATAAGCTTACGTTATTCCAGTCTTAAAGTAGGGGTTTTCCCTCCTTATCTGAACAGCATCTAAGGACAGTCTTATGGTATAGAAAATTTGTTACATTTCATCCCTCATTATCTTGAAGAGAAATCAATTGATTTCAGTATCTGGAAACAAAGCCATTTGAAGCAGGAAGGAATCAACAGTGGGGTAGCAAGCTGTACTTGCATGTAATCCTCTGTTGACTCAAGGATGAGGGTAGAAAACTTCAACTCAGTGGAGAAAAGACTTCAAAAATCTAATCCTTATCTCTCAACCTTCCCATGATATTGAGCTCAACGTTTCCCAATGTTGAGTTTTAAGTAGGTATGTGTAGAATGTGCCATCACAGAACATTGTGACCTTGGCTGCTTTAGATGTTCCAAAAGTGATACCACGTGTGTAATGATATGTGGGAATGGCATTGGGAAGGGTGGAGGAAGAGGTGCTGCTTAGGGAATGATTAGATAAGAGAAGGCATAGCCTGCAGCTACATAATGGGCAGAGGAAGAAACTCAGAAAGGAACTTCAGTCATTTCTCAGTCTGTAAAAGGGGTGAGAGATTTGTACTTTCAGATTTGCAAGATTCTGTTAATAAAGTAATAAACCATAATCTTTTACAATAAAGTAGAATTGACTCATCTGGTCATGCCTCCTGTCTGGTCTCATCTACCTAGGAAGACTGACAATGTGAAATGTTCACAATAGGCCTGTTTTTATGTTGGACTAATGTACTTTGAGAACTCTGAATATCTATTTTGAACATGGAACAGTGCATGCATTGAAACTGAACAAGAAAGGCCCATCATACCAGTTCCATATCCAGCTGGCATTCTGTAACCTGTGGAGAGATAGAAAGATTCAGACAGAGAAGCATTAGATAGTAACATCAATCACTTCAGAAAAAAAATGAAAAAGTGGGATTGCCAAAATCTAAAACCCGAGCTACAAGTATTTTCTATTATTTCAAAGAGAGATTGCTAAAGTACTGCAGTAATTGTTGTTCACATAGTAGGCAAATCTGTGATCTCAGGCCTACAGGCTCCTCCAAGTTTATTGTTCCAAGCTTCTTTCTAAGTTATCATAAAAGGGAACAATGATTAAATAAAATAGGTAGTAATCTAGCCCTGTCCCCTTTTTGGTCTGAAGCCACTGAAAAGGCAATGGTGGTCCTCAGCTCCAAAAAGGACTCTGCATTTTTTCTAAGTCTCTTTTAAATCCCCTCATCACAAATATCTGGTTAAGAACTTGATTGTTAAGGAATGCGATGGCCTAGCGGTTAAGATACTGGCTTATCAACTGGGAGGTTGGCAGTTCAAGACCCCAAGCACCGCATGATGGGGTAAGCTTCTGTCCTTGCCCCAGCTCCTACCAACCTAGCAGTTCAAAAGCATGCAAGTAGATAAATAAGTACCCTTCATTGGGAACATAACAGCATTCTGTGCGCCTCAGTGTATAGTCATGCTAGCCAGGGATGGTATTCACTTACCATCCCTACTGGTTTGCAAATGTGTATGTGCGTCCGTGCGCACTCGCTATGCTCTTACTCGCCATCCCTGCACACACGCAAGACCATCCATGTGTGCACAGAGTCTCAAAAATATGGAAAAATGGGACATCATGACGGCCGCGTGGGTGGGCAGGGCATCCTGCAGTCGCCCCTTCCGGTTCGCCTGAACTGGATTGAACCAGCTGAATACCACCACTGATGCTGGCCACATGACCACAGAAGCATCTTCAGACAACGCTGGCTCCCTCAGCTAAGAAACAGAGATGAGCATCACCCCTAGAGTCAGACATGACTGGGCAGGAGGAACTTTACCTTTTCTATGCTCAGAGTTGGGTTCATTACGCTGAGTAAAAGAAATCAACTACTCTGTCTATCCTGAGTAGACATCATAGTTTCCAATACATATTTAGCACACAAACTGTCAGTATAAGATTTTGTACTGACAGATTGGAATCCAGCTGTGAACAAAGGCATTGCTCACCTGGCTTTCCTGGTTTGCCCCCAAAACCTCGTCCAGCCCCAAATCCATTTTGAACTCCTGCAAGGATAGACAAGGAAAGCTAAAACTTGTATGTGACTGCAGGCAGATTTAAGGTTATTTCCCTCAAACCATACATTTTGTTTGTATTAGCAAAGCGGAGGAGTCCAAATTTTGCATCAGACTATCTTTCAGACTAGATTGGTTGTGATGAATGCAGCAGCAGAGAAACAGAATGGGTTTATCAATCGCTGTTACTGTGCTGGTCTAGAAATCCTAGCCAGATTGCTATTAAGATAAAAGTATTGAATAAGAAAGAACAAGTCTCTCTTTAACTGATGGAAAAATGGGATGAAAAAAATATATGAAACAATTACTTTAAAATCAAGAGGTCCACATTTTGAACTTGTGAGTAGGCATGTGCAAAATGTTTGGAGATTGTAGTGGGTTGTTTGGAGTGGTCCACAAATCTGAGTGTTTCAAGCATTTTAGAAATGGTCCGTCCTCAAACTGTCCTTCTTAG
This sequence comes from Ptyas mucosa, assembly GCA_012654045.1. NCBI lineage: Eukaryota > Metazoa > Chordata > Lepidosauria > Squamata > Colubridae > Ptyas > Ptyas mucosa. The sequence continues at coordinate 5,421,619 of WNWU01013574.1, forward strand.
AACCCACAGAATGAATCAAAATGGATAATTCTAGCTTCAAACTTTCTCTGAGGGGAAATTTGGCACACCCGAGTGCTAGAAATGCCTGGGTCTACATTCAGTCTAAATACCAAAGTTGACCAGACTTAACGCCTTCTACAGGGAGGATCAAAATCTGCAAGGTAGAAGGTGCTGCATAACGATAGAAGCCCTTCTTCTTTTGTACATGTTCATACATAACACCGTACCAGCCATCTTGAATACTAGTGTATTGCTGACTACTTAACATCAGTAGAACATATTTTGAAAGCTTCATAACTATTGTAATACATGAATATCTCTCTGCAAATAACTAACATGTACAGGTAGTCCTTGACTTATGACCAGTTCTTTAATGACTCTTCGAAGTTACATTAGATCACACCCCCAAAGGTACTTGTGACCTAGTTCTGAATTCCAATGGCTGTCCCCTCCCCCACCCCCAGTTTATGTGACCAAATGTTGGATGTTTGGCAACTGGCCTGCATGTATGCCTGTCATGCTCCAGTGTCTTGGGGTCACATGAGCATGTTTTATGCTGTTTTTGTTCAAAATAAGCATTTATTTCTGGGTTTTGGCAAAAACAGCCCATGGTGAACAGTGGGTTCACTTTATGACAGCTGCATTTGCTTAACAACTACTGCAGGGAAAAGATCATAAAAATGGGTCTGGTGATGCAGAAAAAGTCATAAAATGGGTCTGGTCATGTGGTGGCTTGCTTTACAATTGTCACAACTATAATGGGCAGGCTCCATTATAATTGTAGTGCAAGTTGAGGACAACTTGTGTTCAGGCACATCAGGAAAATGTAGCATTTTCCATCACTCTTTTAGCTTTCTGCTTCTATGGTGTTTGTCATATATTCACGAGCTGACTCTGTCAACAAATTCCTTCTACTCTATGTCACCAAATGTAAAGGAGGCTCCAGTCCTTTCAAGTTTTTAGAAGGCAAATACAAGTGTTTCTGTTCCAGTCAAACTCTAGCCCACAAATACAAAAAAAAAAACCCAACCAACCACCCGAAATGTGTTATACTTCTTAGATTTATTTAATTTATCTGGCTAAACTTACCTACTCCTACAGAAAGCCCTTGGGCCCCAAAGGCAGAGTATTTTCCTATGTTGATAAAAGACAAGAATGGAAAATGTAAACAGAAGGAAAATAACAGGTTAGTCTGTACTACAAATTATGACCGATATTGCTTTTTAACTTTTACCATATGCTAAATATAATATGAACCAGGAAAAAAAACCCCTAGGTTTGTGTCTCCTCATCTATGACACCCACTGGTTCTACAGATCACTTAACAACTACGCCTCAATTTAATTTAAAGTGCTGTTATGGGGATAATTTGGCGGAGATCACCCTGCTTAATCCTTTCAACTCCTTAATAGTAGGATAATATGGAATGGAACGGAATGGAGTGGAGTGGAATGGAGTGGAGTGGAATGGAATGGAACTGAAAGGAAGGGAGGAAAGGGGAGGGGGAGGAAGGGGAGGGGAGAGGGGAGGACAGAATTCTTTATTGGCTAAGTGTGATTGGACATACAAGAAATTTATGCATAAGCTTTCAGTGTTCATACAAACAACAAAGTGACAAGCCATAGATCATAAATTGTAAGATACAATTATAATTCATATCAAATAAGAAAGCCAGTTTGAGGCAGAGGTTAAAGACACTGAGCTAGAAACTGGGAGACCAAGAATTCCAATCCTGCTTTAAGCACAAAATCAGCTGTCTCTATCTCTTGGCCCTAGGAAGAAGGTGAGGGCAAATCATTTCCAAAAATGCTGTCGATAAAATGGCAGGGATTAAGCTAAGAATTCTGGGACTTATAAGAGAGACAAAAAGAGAGAACATTTGTGGTTAAAGGATCATCATGTCATCACTGAAATCGAAGAGGTATTCACTCTGTTCCCTTCCCATCTATGACTCTGATAGATGAACCTTGTCCTAAACACATTTCAGAGCAACCTCAAGCTGCAGTTCCCTAATATCCCAGTGTCTTTATATAACAAGAGGCAAAATATCTTTGATACTACATCAAAAACGTTGCATAATAACTGATAACAGAGGCAGAAAGGGATAATAATTTCATTTTATTGCTCTTTTGAAATACAGGTACATTTGTTAAGTGAGTTTTGCCCCATTTTATGACCTTTCTTGCCCCAGATGTTAAGTGAATCACTGCAGTTGTTAATTTAGTTACATGGTTGTTAAGTGAATCTGGCTTCTGACTTTGCTTGTCAGAAGGTTACAAAAGATGGTTACATGGCCCTGGAACAGTGCAACCATCATAAAAATGTCTGAATTTTGATCACGTGTCCATGCAACTATTAAAAGACAGAAAAAGGGTCATATGCCATTTTTTCAGTAATGTAACTTTGGATGGTCACTAAATGAACTGTTGTAAGTTGAGTACTACCTATAAAGAGAATCTCTTCTCCAACTTGCTATTGTTATCCAACTTACCAGCTTTGGCTCCAGCTAGTCCCATTCCAGCTCCTGGCTGAAGGCCTCCTGCACCTGAAAGACAGGATACAAACAAGGGAAGCTGAAGTCAGGGACATCCATAGGTCAAGGATTACACCTGCAACTCTATGGCTGAATCCCCATCACTTTTATATGCATCATGTGGACAATTCATATAAATGGGGGGGGGGGTGTTCAACCATGCACCCATAGACACTCTCTGGACATTTTTTAACCCATCCACAGATCTCCCTTCCTCCTTAGTTTAGTTTCAGAGTTTAGTTGAGTTATAAACCAGGTCTGTTGAAAGGAGTGAATTCCTTGAAAAAGGAAGAAACGAATAGTGGATGATTGTCGCTAGATTGTCTCTTCCAAAAGAACCACATTGTGCTATGATTGCATGGAAATTAGCTCAATTTCTATGTACAAAATTTTAAATCACTCATTGGAATAGGCTTTGACACTAAGGGACCTCCATCAATGAATTACGGTAGCATCCCACTCTATTTCTAAGAAGGCTGAGGAAGAGGGAATAGCACAAAATACTTACCTCTTGTTAGAGATGGAAAGTAACCTCCTCCATGGCCACTTACTTGAGGTTTCACTCCTAAAATAAGTTGGAAAAAAATTGAGAATGAGTCACATCAGGTTAAATCACAATTTGTTGACCAGCCCAGCTAGATGACAACACCTAGCCTGTTTCCACAGATCTAAAGTAACTAAAATACCTAAGCAGCATAGAACCTGTTAAGGTTGAAATGGTAAATTTGAAAGAAAGAAAAAGAAAAATCATGTAGGACAAGAAATGGCAAACTTTTTTTATATTCCTAAAAAAATTATATAGACACAAATTACCAGATGCCAAATTCTTTTTGGTACTGCTATGATCTGAACCAAAGCAGCTAGGTTTGTACCTACAGTTCAGTTCATGGTGATTGGATATCCATGCCTTGCTTAAGGTGCAAGGAGAAAAATAGCAATAGCAATAGTACCTCATTTATATACCTCATCATGGTATTTTACAGCCCTCTAAGCAGTTTACAGAGTCAGCATATTGCCCCCAACAATCAGACTCCTCATTTTACTGACCTTAGAAGGATAGAAGGCTGAGTCAATCTTGAGCCAGTGGGAATTGAACTGCCAAATTGTTGGCAATCGGCTGTCAGCAGAATTAGCTTGCAGTACTGCATTCTAAACACTGTGTCACCAGGGTTCTTAATGATGTCATGGGGATTGTGCGAACAGATCCTATACGTCATAGCCTTTCTGCCTTAGTTCAACTAGCCTTAAATTCAACTGGATTACAATTATCATTTGCAGTTCTAAAAAGGCTAAAAACATCTTGTAACTGAATGGACTGTCCAATCCATTAAGGTTTAAAAGCAGAAAGTTTTAAACAGTGATTGGCAGAAGCTATCAAGTTGGCTATCAACCTTTAGCATCTGGTTAGCAGCAGGGGTGGGTTCCTCCTGGTTCGGCCTGGTTCTCCGGAGCCGGTAGTGGTGATGATATGACATCACCAAACCGGTTATGCCCCCACTGCCCCCCACCCCCACATTATTCTTACCTTTTATTTGGCCCCACCCCCAATCTATTGCTGCTTCCTGAGTCCCAGCTGATGCTAGAGGGAAAAAAACTGTTTAAACTCTTGCCTGGGGCTTCAAAGGGCCACCCTACAGCTGATCAGTGTTAAAAGAAAACAAATGAGTAGATCGGTGCTTGCAAAAATACATGAGTAGATAGATCAGCCTGCAAAAATAAATGGGTAGATTGATACAGCTCTGCAAGCAGTTAAAAGCCTGGTAGACCAGTACCTCTGCTAAATACTAAATAATTGTCACATGACCATCACACCATGCCCACAAAATAAGCCACGCCCATAGAACTGGTAGTAAACAAATTTAGAACCCACCCCTGGTTAGCAGATGAAAAAAAACAAACCAATCACATTCTCTAGTTCCCAATCTTATCTCAGAAGAATTTCTAAGTAGAAATAATTATAGCAATTATACATTTGCTTTTATTCATATAAATTACTATATGTAAATGCTATGCAATCTACGATCTTCCTTGTCTTCTTTGAGGGGTGGGGGGGAGGAGATACATTATGAAATGCATATGGTCATCCTAGATTTGAGCTTAGATTCAGAGAAAGATAAATCAATGAACTATGAGTGAGGTTAGTTTAATCTGCTTTTTGTGTGTGTTCTAAGTTCCAGTATGTCTTTTGGGTAGAAGATTTTAGTAATTCCGTCTTCAGTAATTCTATAATATATCAGATGGTTGAATTAATCATCATTATCATCCAACCTCATACAACATCCTTTCTTACTCAGGTCCTCCAATTTTGCTGAATTACCATTCCCATTGTCCCAGACCGTGGACCCTACTCCCTGGAAGTGATGGAACGGCAGGTCCACAGTGACCAGCACATGTACTCTTGTCTTCAACTGCCATTGTGTGCTGTAGCACTTCAAGTTGCTATAACACTTAATCGTTTTGGTTGTTGAGAGATCAATTTTCCTGTTGCATCTGGTGGAAACCATCCATCGTTTTTTTCATAACAGACTTGATGGGGTCAAGTCTGGGCCTTTTCACAAAGCTGCTTTCAGAGCCTGAGTCTTTCATGCCAAAGGATTATTTAATCGCTGTGGGGAAACATTCAGAACTTCTAACTCACCCTAGAACTGCAGTGTCTCCTGGCATAGGCAGTTGGCTGGCCTCCCTTTATGGCTTTGCAAGTGTTTCAATGTTTTTCCCCCTACTGAGGGCACTAAGGAGGCCTTTGTATGCAGAAGGTAGACAAGAGAACTAGAGGAATTTGACATCTTTAGGCCAGACAGCTCCTTGATATTTTAGGACTTTAATTCTCATTGATTAGAGGCTGGTCAACAAGATTTGGAGGCCCTATCCCATTCCTAAAAAAATCTTGTGTGTGAAAGAAAATCTGCTTTTAAAAAATCTGCCTGAAATATCTTGCTATTTAGACTGAAGACACATCCTTGGTCTTCTAGAACAGGGGTGTCAAACTCAGTTTCATTGAAAGCCGCATCAGGGTTGTGTTTGACCTTTGGGGCGTGGCCAGGGACGTGGCAAGCTCAACGTCACTTGTGTTGGGGGTGCCTTGAGCACTCTGCCAGTGAAAATGGAACTCAGGAGGGCCATGCGCGGCCTTCCCGAGTTCCGTTTTCACTGGCAGAGGCACCGTGGGCCGATCCTTCACTGTTTCCAGAGCAGCCCTGTGGGCTAGATCTAAACACCCCGTGGGCCTTGAGTTTGACCCTGTTCTAGAATGACAAAAGCAGAGGATAAGCTTGTAAAATACAAAATCTGAGCAGTTGTAAACCAAAATGTTAACTGGGTCATTGAACCTGCAAGATAAATAAAATGTAGGGGTTTATCCCAATGTACTGGCAATAAAACTCCCAGAAATACCAACACAGTTGGCTGTTGATTATATTTGCTGAATATTCTGGGCATTATAGTCTCAAAATATTCAGAGAAAGAGTCTGCTGATTAAAACTGCTTTATTAGATTTTAATCTGCAGGCTAAGTATTTTTTTAAAAAAATTCTCAACAAATGCCCTTTGTTTCCATTGACATTTGAATTCGTTTTACTCTTGGTCTGATTTAGAGTGAAAGAACCTAAAAAACCCTTTATTTAACTGGCATTAACAAAAGTGTTATCATAATGATATTTTGGATTTTTTTCCTAATATGTAACAGTAGTATCTGCTGTTTTTGTTTGGTCATCTTCAGCTAATGAAAATAGGACTTTTATTTCTTTTTTGCCTGTTGCAAAATCTTTGTGGACATAAAATTTTATCTTTAAGATGGGGAAAAAAAGAACAAGGGCTGAAAATAGTGTAATACATTCAAATAGAAAACTGGGTTCATCATAAAAGAAAAAAAGTGGGGAGAGAACCTCTAATCAATCTCTGTCTGTCTTCATATGTTAATAAGAAGCCTAATGCATTTTGGACTATGTCTTCTTCAAAACCTTGTATTGTTTTCAACTCTTTTATGAAAAGCACCTACAGCAAACAGCAGCCACTTTACTTGTGAGAGACTTTGTAAATATTCTTTAAGAGCCTAGCTAGAAACACGCTGAGTTTCATCTTAAAAATATCATTTCATACAGTAATTGGAGGATTTCCCTTTTTGGTTCTTGGTGCTTTTCTTCTTCACTGAATTTATTAAAAAGAACATTGTGATAAAATTAAGACCGTGAAGCTTGGAGGTAGACTCTGTGGAACTTCATTCTGTTGTATCTCGTTGGAAATAAATATACAGCCCACATAATCCTCAAAATGTGTAATCATAAGAAAGATTTAATTTGGAGGCATAAGCAGATTTGGGATGAAACTAATCCTATGCTCAAAATATATGGCATGCCTTGGTAAATTTTGCAACAGCTAAAAAATTCTATTAAGACTTTATATGCCCACTTAGTGCTATGTTTAGATAATTTTACATTTCAAATAAAAATTTAAGCAAGTCCTTCTCCTGCCAAGCTTTTGTTGGCAAGGTGGATTAACCTAATTTCTTCCGTTGGGTAATCCCACTCTGCTGTCTTTGGAGGCATCATTTTGTTGAATAGAACCTCAGATTCTGCCTTCCCCCAAACTACCAATCTTTCCTGACCCCATGACACTCTATGAAGAACTGTTCCCTTATCACCCATCTCATCATCTGTTACCTTAATCACTTCCATTTCTTCCTTTTTCCTGAACAGTTTAGTGGAAATGAACACAGGTTGAAATTTACTAGCAAACTTGCATTGATCATGTGCTAATCCAGTGACAAGCTATTCATTTTACTCACCTGGTTCCTGCAAGCTTTTGAGTTCCTCTAACCAAAATATGTTGTTTTGTAATATACAAGGCCTTGTATATTTCATCTTTTTAAAAATCCAGCAAAGTATGTCAGCTCATGGACATTGCAGTGGGTGAAACTACCACAGACAAAAATCACATCAAATGAATGGGTCAGAAGCAGATATCATTTGATGTGATTTTTGTCTGCAGTAGTTTCACCCACTGCAATGTTCA
>WNWU01013574.1:5429560-5450349 GCA_012654045.1 Ptyas mucosa
ATGAATGTAGAATCTGATCTTTTTTTTAAAATCACAAGTATGGACCTTATATATATGGAAAAATAGGACAACCATGAATTCTGATTCTCTTTGTAACTGTATAAAGTTGCATTGTGTCTCTTGCATTCATATTTTTAAATTTGCTTTTAAATTCCAATTGTGTCCTATTTTCCTCATGTAAACAGGTCCATACTTGTGATTTTAAAAAAAAGATCAGATTCTACATTCATTCCTACCTGTTACGTAAACTCCCTTTTCATGCACAATGGTCTGACTTACCTCCCTGCAGGCTGCACCTGGTCAAACACAAGAGCAGAAGCATAAGACAGAGATTCAACCTGGCCATTGTGAAATGCTGCAGTCCCTTTTCAAAGCCTCTGGGTGCCACACAATGTTGAGTGGGGAAAGGGATGGCTGCTTTTATCCCCTCTTCTCACTCCACCCACCTCACACCTTCTTTCCTCATTCACTATTCAGATGCTCCTTCCTTTACCCAGTTGATTTTGAACAGAATTCCAAAAAGTGTTATGGGATACACTAGTCCAATCCTCCTTATTCAGCTGCCTAAGATTGATTTGCAACAGTTTCTGCAAATGCTACCAGACAAAAACTATAACAGTTCTATCCGTACAACCTGCAGGGACCATGTTCCCAGAAATACAAATATCGCTGTTGCATTATATTTGGGAATCATTAAATATATTGAGTTTGTTGTTGTTTTTGCAGAATAGAAATAATGTATGCCTTTTGGATGTACAAATGATCTGAAGCTTTTTAGACACTGAATTTAATTACTGTAATTTCTTGGTAATGGCTCAATCATAATTTGATTTTTAATGGTAAACATCTACTATATAAACACCTCCTATATCTATACATAAATATACAATATTTCACAATCTCAACAGGCTGAGCAAAATGTCCGTCTGTCTGTTTATCTATCGATCGATCGATTTATACCTGCAATAGTGTGCTTTACACATTTTTGGACATCAGATTTTCAAAAGGATACTGACAGGTTAGAATAGATTCAGAAATGGATAACAAAACTGACATGTGCCCTGTAAGGATAGGCTGAAGGAATTTGAGAAGTTCAATCTAAAGAAAAGAAGACTAAGAAGACTAAGTGTTCAGGAGCATAAAGGGACACACACATACACACACACACGATGGTCAGGAACCATTTTCCACTGCCACAGAAACTAAAACCAGAAATAAAGGGTAATAATTTTCAGCTACCTAGATTTAAACATAAGGAAAAACTTTCTGATGATAAAAGAAGTTTTATCATCTACTAAACTGTCTACCTATGGAGATTATAGGTTCTCTATCTCAGGAGGCTTTAAAAAGAGGCTGAATAGTCACTTCTCAAGGGTGGTTTAAGTGGGCTTTCTCTACTACTCTGAGGGGTAGATTACATAATCTTTGTGCTCCTTTCCCATGCCACAGTTCTATAAAAGTATGAAATTGAAATTTTTTGGTTCCATATGCAGAAATCATCTGAGCTAGAATTTGGCTATTTGTTACTGCTGACTATATCTTCCATCCCACTAAGTCAGCAGACTAGGTTAGCAGAAAGAGGGAACACTGTGTGGAACAGATGTCTTTTAAGGGAGAGGGGGATGGTTATGGTTGGTGGGAGCAATAGTTCAGAAGCAATAACAAGTGGAAATTACTCTCTCCCTTCCTGCAATGCACCTTCATGCTTGGAATGCTGCATCTGCTGAAGGCACAGACCCTCTTTGGCTTTTAAAAAAGGAAATATAGGATGAGCTCTACCTGATCTTTCTTCTTCAAAACAACTCTGTAAAACCATTTGCAAAACCAGCCTTCCTCATCCAACATAAATACTTGGGTTGGTTTCTCTCCCTGAATTTATTACATATCCGCCAGGATGTTTCATAAACTTTTGTATCCAGCCAGCTGTGTAATGTTCCCCCTCCAAACTCCCCCTTTTTTCTTCCTCCTCATTTCTCCCTGCTAGCCTGTGTTTAAACTGTCTGGGATAGACACAGTCTCGGCTGTTGAACATTAGGTTTCCTGCCAGGTCTTGTTCCCAAAGATGCTTCCAGCTCTCGTGCTGAAAGTTCGGGAGGTGCAGTCTTTGCAAAAATGTTTAATGTGGACTAATATTACTTAGCAGCATATAAGCTGATGATCTTTTCTGAGTGTCATTTCCACTTGGTTGTATTATGAGTCATGTTCTTGCTAAATAGTTGTTAATGATCTGGAAACTTCTAGCTGCAATATGGGGTGAATAATACTGACCAACTATACAAGGTTGTATGTGCCACTGATTTGTGTATGAAAGGTAGGGATGCCTTTGGGATATGCTATATCAGTGGTGTTCAGGTTTTAAGATTTGGCTAGAAGAACCTGGAGTTGGCTCTCTTCCCATTTTGCTCCTTTTGGATCTTTCTGGTGTTTGCTAACTCTCAGCTGTGACCCATGAAGCATCCTGCCACAGTGTGTACCCACACACCTTGTGTAAGTATGACCTCCCTATTGATTTGGGGGCCAACACATACATAGCCTTTTCCTGCTTTCCTAACTCTTGGAAAACGCATCTGCATTCTTGGTCCATGACCTGTTCTATCTTCAGGGCAACTGCAGGGGATTTGATCCAAAAAATCTTGATGTATGGAAGGAAGAACAATTGCCACAAGAATGGGGTGCTTTACTGCAAACACACATGGCAAATTGGGGCTGGAAGGTCTGTTGGTTGGGTGCATAAACAAATCTACTTCGTCACCTCTTACAGTATTTAAGTTCCAGAAATCATTGTCTGGGAATGCTTGTGGTGGCGGCGGGGGTGGGGATGAGGGTGGGGAGAAATGGGGGAGAGGGGGGAGAGAGAGGGGGAAGGGAGAGAGGGAGAGAGGGAGAGAGAAAGAGAAAGAGCAAAAATGCTTGCCATACTCCTTCTCTATTCAACAAGATTGTGTTGGGAAAAAAACTAAACCAGCTTTCTAGAAAGACACAACTGGGACCCAAAAATTATTAACCAAGTTGGATAGATTTTACAAGGCAGCAACATCCCAACTTTGTAGCCTACCAGTTCTAGGTAGACCAGACCAAGAAATCAACTGCAAGGGAAGGCTAAAACTACTCTGGGGGAAATTGGCTACAATAACAGAATCTCTTGTAATCTAACTGTGGTGGATTTCTTCCCATTTCTTATACTCTTGTGAATTAGGTAGGTATCTGTCTGAGGTACTCATGAACATTATCTGGCTGATTAAGGATTCAAGGTATGTTTTCCCCCTTGTTGCCTAGGTAACAAAGTTCGCATATCTCCATTAAGGTCATCATCCTTACTCTCTACACCAATCTACTTATAGTGACCTAGGATGTTGGGAATTTCAGTCCATGACATCTAGAAACCACTAGGTAACCAAGGCTGTGAGAGCCCACCCAAAAGCTGAGGCCTGTGAGAAAAGTTAATGGATTCATTTATATAGAGTATTGTACCTACACTGCAACTGTACCAAAAGATAAGATAACCTTGGTGAATGGTGAATGGCCATATGCTCTGCATGCAAAAATGGTGCTGCATTTGGGATCCCACTATGCACACAATCTGAAAGAAAACAGTAAGCTCCCATTATTCAGGAATTCCTTCCTTCTAATAGATGTACATGAACATTGTGTAATCTTTTAAAACAAAGATGAAACAGAAAGTAAAACACAAAGTAATTTAATTTTAATTTAGAAGTCTCATAATTTTATTATGGGACAAAAGATTTTCAATATTCTACTGAGGGGTACTGCCCAATTTTGGTAGTCAGTAATGGGGTTTAGATACTTTTTAATGTCCAGCTAAAGACAAGCCTAAACATTTTATCAATTTTTTTTGGTTTACAGGTAGATCAAATAATAGTAGCCAGAGATTATATTTTAATTTTGGGTTCAGGTAAAAATCGACACAGATAGCCTCTTTGACCCTGCTTTCAAACTAGTGGTCTTTTCTGTCCAAAATGTGGACTTTGTCATCTTCAAAGAGTGGCCTTTGTCTTTTAAATGCTGATGGACTGCTGACCTGATGGGTTTGTTTTCCTATATTGTGCCATGTGTTTGTGAAGTGGTTGTTTTGTTTCCCCAATTTACAGATCTACACATGTATCAATATATTATCTTCAAAGAAAAAACAAGAAAATCAAGTTGCCTCTTGAAAATGCACCTTTAGGACAACCATGACCTGGATGACTGCAAATCTCCACAACATTTAACAATGGTATTTATATGGGCTCCATTCAAATATTTTAAACAGATTAACAAGTTAATGGCTAACTTTTTATGAAAGGAACAAATGCCAAGGATTTCTTTATTAAAGAAATTTCATATGATAATGGTATTAATGATCGTATCAATGATATCACTTAACATGATACTGATATTGATATTTCTCCTGCAATCTGCTGCTACTGTGAGAAATAGAGAATCAGTGTTTGTGTCCTTGTGTCCTTCTGATTCCATTACACAGACACAGACACACACACACACACACACACACACACACACACACACACAGAGTCACAATGGAAATTTAGCAGTCAAGGAGATAACAGAAAGCAAGGAATATAAACTAAAACTAAGTCCTTAAAAGAAACTTGCTTGTTAACAGGAATATGCATAAAAATAGTCAAAATTTAGTCCCAAGTTCCAAGAGACAGGCCAGGGTTATTAGCCAGTCCAGGGGTCAGAATTTCACAAGAAGCATCTATAGAAATGTCATACAAAACCCAGAGATCATTCTCTTGCTTTGCAAGGAAGGTCATAAAAAATCTCTGCTCTGTTCTTCACTCTACTCACTAAGTGCAGGGCATTAGAGATATTACATCATGATTATCTGATTACTCCAGCTATTCAGATGCTACCTGTATTTATCAAACTCTGGTGATCATAGGTTCTGCTAGAACAGTTTCTTCAAATTCACAGTCAGCATCTGAGTCATGACATTTTGTAGAGGAATAGCATTTCCAATGTTGTACCATAAATTCCCAGTCAGCTTGGAAGGCCACTCAATGACTGTACCTTATTCATTCTCTCTCAGCCTAATCTATTTTGGAATGTTGAGCAGGATAAAATGGAGGCAGGAAGAGCAGTGAATAAATGCCACCTCATGGCAAAGGCAGGATGTATAGAAGGAATAATACACCTGCAATTCGTCTAATTAGAGTTTGAGGGATTGGCTACAAACAGTTGAGCTCCATCAATGTCTTCATTTTGGGTTAACAGCAAGCTTAGAAGAGAGAAACAGGACCTAGAATACTACAGAGAAATGGGTCTGCTTTTTATTCTATGTTCCCCTGCTGAAATATATTCATAAGAATACTCTCACTGTCAATGCCTATGGTTTGGATTCCTTTTTTCTCCTCTTTTTCAGCAAAAAGCTAAACATAAATTCCTATGTTTGCAGACGTTGTGAGGCCAGGACATATGAGGCCCCCATCCCATTTTTTGCTGCCCTGGCTAGAAGTGTTGAAATCCCCAGCATGATTTCCTGCGTGTTTTTAAATAAGGAATAGAATAAAACAGGCTTACCATAAGATATTTTTTAACAACGAAAACATCACCATATGATTACTGTTCCTGGTTTATAGAGTAGAATAAAATATGTTTAAGTCTCTAATCTTAGCAGGAGGAAGTATCATACATCTGTTGTTCCTAATTTTCTAGTCAGCTCGGCTATTGTTCTCCACTTCCCAATTCTGTTTCTACCGTTGTCCTTCCCAGTTTCAGTTACAGTTGGCTCTGATTGTGCACTTCTCACTGTACTGGAGTCTATTCCACTCAAATGAATGGAAAGCCAGTCTGTTGTTGCTTCTTGGTCATTTACTTCTTCCAGCAGTTATTCTGTTGCTGTTCTGGTTAACTGCTGTGGAGAATTTATCTTGCTTAAAATATCTCTACTCCCAGAGTCAAAACTGAGGTGATTCCAGGACAGATTTGAAAGACAGATTATCCTGAAAAGAGAAGAGTGCCAGAAACCACCAATAAATCTAATTTCTAGTCCACCTGAGGACCAGAATGGAAAGATACAGAAGGATTGGCACCCAACCAGAAAGTGAACTGAAGGAGATGAAAACACGAATCTTTGATACCTCTGAATTATGTCTGCATGTTGTAAATTAAAGATGAAATGCTCAGGGGAGTGGGGTGGGGCGGAGAATACCTAGATCTTGGGAGCCAGTTTTTGTCAGATATTTTGAGAAGTGTTGACAAGTGCAAAATGATAGCTAAAGTTTTTGGGTTTTCTGAAAGAGAACAGAATAAAATCTCTGCTTTTTGGTCCAGAAACTTACTGGCAATCTATTCATAAATGAAAGAACACATTTTAGAACATTACATATAATGATTTAAATGAACAGCCTTCCCCAATTTAGTACATTTCAAAAGTGTTGGACTACAACTCCCATTATCCCATGCCAGGATAACTATTGCATTAATTATTGCCTCATAATATTCTCAACCTCACTGTATATCTGCTCACCAACAGATAACCTGCATCTATTTTAACTACTGCTCCTGAAGTGAGCACAAATGTTTAAAAGTCCTCTTTAAATTAAAATAAAGAGAATCCCTAGTGAATTTTAAGGGATCGGTGCAGTGGTGAAATGTAAAATTTGTTACTACTGGTTCTGTGGGCGTGGCTTGGTGGTGGGGAGTAATGTGACTGGGTGAGTGTGGCCAATTTTTTTTTAACTTTTAAAACTATTTTTTCTACAACCTCTTCGGCTAAGAGGTTATTTTAAAAAATGCTTTCAAAAGGCTCTGACGATCCCAGCTGAGTTGCCGGATTTTTTTCTTTTAAATGCCTGTCGATCCAAGATGAATTTTTTAAAAAGCCTCTGCCGATCAGGCAACTCAGCTTGGATGGCAGAGGCATTTAAAAGAAAAAAAATCCTTTTTTTTCTTTTAAAAGCCTTTGACGATCCCAGCTGAGTCGCACGATCATCAGAGGCTTTTTTTTTTTTTAACTTTTAAAAACATTTTTTTGGCCGAAGAGGTTGTAGAAAAAATGTTTTTAAAAGTAAAACATGGGGGGCGGAGAGGGATTTTTGCTACCGGTTCTCCGAATCATCCGCCTCCATCGCTACCGGATCAGGCGATCCGGTCCAAACCGGGAGCATTTCACCCCTGGATTGGTGGGCCACAAAATGGGCATTTTCTGAATGCAAATCACGGTTGCTGCTCTTGGATTTTATGGATTATCTAGAAATCAATCCCTCTAGCTTCCAGTGTTTTTAGAACTAAGTAAGCAAAGTAAAGGAGTCATCCCATCCCATCCTTTATACTTCTCAAAAGAATCCACAAACTTCTTATAAAATCTAATTGTTCAGCTTATTAAATATTTGTGTGTGTGCATACGCATATGTGTGCGCACTTTCTCTGCCCAGGCTTGGGGGAGAAAAACTTTGAATTATCAAGGTGGGTGGGATCAGTTGTCACCCTAATACACGAAATTCCTCTGAAGCTCCATTAGAACCTAACTATTCTCGTGGGAAAGTCAAACAGCAGGTACATTCCAGGAAAGGCATGTAGCAAACAGATGAAATGTTTGAAAATCTGGGGAAGGAAGCGTAGGCCATGACAAATGACGTGGTTGGGCAAGCATGCAAAAAGAGTGGGGTCCTTCCACAGGAGGACACAAAGGCTCTTTTGAGGCTGAAAAAGATCAAGTAAAATAACCTATTGGAGAGACCAAAAGAACTAACCACAAGGCAATCTTTACAATATGCAAATGAAATTAAGCATTTCCAGGTTTGAGAAGAAATCTATTTGCGGGTAATGGCATTGTAATGGCTGTTACAATTCCCAACTTGTCCTGGTTTTGTTAGTTGATGCTGTGACCTAGGAGCATGTGTGTGTGTGTGTGTGTGTGTGTGTGTGTGTGTTGTCTTTGCTTTTTGTCTTCTCTTTCCTGTTACTCCTGAGGTGTGAGACCAGCAATAAGAAGAGACACAAAGAGCATCTTTCTCAACTCCCTACTTGCTGTCCATTAAAATTTGGGGCTTGAAATATTTGTCTATTAGATTTATACCTTGCCTTTATTTAATTTAATGCAGGGAGGAGAAAGAAATAAGAGAGTTAAAAAGAACAGATGTGAGCCAGGGCAAAGGCATTTTGTCCTGGCATCCTGGGAGGCTCCAGCAGAATACAGCAAGGGCTTATTCAACAAAACCGTGCCCTATCTTGGAAAGGAAAATGTATCTCAAAGAAGAAAAAGGATAGAAGTCTGTGTAAATGGAAAGCCAAAAAATTGTGTAACTTGCTTTATTGCAATATTTCCTTTATAACACTAGGTTGGAATGGAACTCTTAATATCTCTGAGGTATGCCTTTATGAGAACTTTTCATAATGTGGAACCTGTCAACAGGTTATTTCTGTTCCTGCTAAGTATGCTACCTATATTCCAAATACTGATGGGCATATTGAAGTCTCCTTTCTTAAGCGTGTGTGTGTGTGTGTCAGTGTGTGTGTGTGTGTGTGTGTGTGTGTGTATGTATGTATTTGGCTTGGACAGTCATTCAAACAGAGAAAATTTTCAGAGCAGAATTGACTTCTACCAGTTCTTCAAAGAAGACAACTGTTTAGGAACATCATCAAAGGAAGGATAAAGCAAGTCAAGATGGCTGCATCATTGATTTCCTTCCCTCTTTTTATATGTGTGAGATATGCAACACATATAAAAAGAAGGAGGGGGGCAGGCTTCTGCTGTATTTTATTTTCCCCATGAAAGTGCCTATAACTGTCCTTTGTAAAATAGTATAGGTGACTACTGTTGGAAGAAAAATACAGTTCAGTTCTAAGCCAGGAGGAAAAAAATCAATGGGGGCTGGCTAAAAGGAAAGAAGTCTCTTTTATTTGGTTTCCAGAAACTTCAGTGACAGCAGCATGTTTCTGGGGTGGCTGACCAAATGGCTCAGTGAGTGGATGGATCTTTATAGGGTTTTGGGGTTTGGTATTGAGATGCTCCAGGGGGTTGTGCAATGTAATGAGCCTTGTGCCTTTTACTATTTTAACGGTGGTAAATTAATCCTATTATATACTAAAGGTCCTGTCTTGTCCTTAGAATTTGGGTGGGGGAATGTACATTCTTAATCCCATCATCTCCAGCCTGGCTGAAGATGTTTTGTTTATGAATAGGACAGCCTAGTCTTTCTGAATGGATAAAAAAATCTGCATTCATAAAGGTCAACCTCTTTAAGCTTCGTAGTTTGAAGCTTTTTTCCTATGGCAGGAAGACTGGGGCTACTTTCTCCCTTTGTTAAGATTTTTCTCCATTTCTCCTTTGGGGAAATATTCTATCCTGCCTCTTTTTAATATTAAGAATAAAGAATATTTTAATCTGGAAAAGCAGAGGGCTTCCTACAGTATCAAAATGATCCTAGATGACTAATGCATGATGAGTAGACATCAAGAGATAGGAAAATGCTAATTAACGACAAACACTTGATCAAAGACAACAAAATAAGAAAGGGCGTAACCTAGCAATCCAGACAGATGTCCCAAATAGGATGATTATGGGATGACAAATAAAACCAACCAGGAGAGAATTCTTTAGTGCTAACATAAAGCAGCCCTTGACCTTGATCTAGACTTACGTTCTCCAATATACTTTCTACAACATGGTATGTTAGCCCTCCCTGCTTGCCCGTTAGTAGTGAAAAGGAAATTATGGGAATTGTAGTTCAATACAAATAGAGGAAGGCTGCCCCATAGGAACATTTTGAAACTGCTGATGTTTCTTTTTTCAAAGCTGTGCCATATAGATTTATCTATTCTAATCTTTTGAAATTGTTTCCCACATTTGCCTGAATATATGCAGGAAGATGTGCAATTGCATTCACTGAATTTTACTCAGAAATTACAATTTCTTCTACTTTCCCAAAACCACACATTCCCCATGGGTGTTTTCCTCAAAAACACCCATCTCCCTTCCCCCTCCCCCCTTTAAAATTTTGTATGGATGTACAGAACTAGGTGGAAAAACAGGGAAGGTATAGATGGGACCAACATACATTTCCATTTCTCTCTTCCAGATGCTCAATAACACATGCAAAGGAAATCTGGAAGATAACATTGAATCATAATTATAATAACATTATATATGTTGTTTGCTTTTTTTCCTTAGTGATCATTCTAACCTCAATCAAGAAATAAATAATTCTAGAGAAATACAAGGATAGAGAAAGGTAGAGAAATTTCAAGGGCAACTTTAGGTCAATGGAATGAACCAGCTCTATTGTTCAATGAAACATGGTTGTGTTTGTGCTGCTAAATGAGTCCTTGTATTCTGTCCTGTGGGTCAAGGGAATAAATAGCAGAACCTCCCCACACTCAAGACTTTATGAATGCATCCACACATGCACACCTTGCATTCTTTCTTGTTGGTCATCAACACTTAACTTCTGGGATTTCAGATATGCCCCCTGTTGAAACCACTGCTTGGTCTTGGAAAAAGTACAACAACCAATAGTGTTGGCATTTAAAATCCAGAGCATGGCACAGCTCTTCCCCAGACTGTAATTCCTCAGTTGTACTGGCTGGGAATTCTTGGATTTGTACCCCTATCACATCTGGAAGATGCCAAGTTGGCAGAAAATGCCAAATAGCAGAACTGCTTTCAAGTAGAAGGGATGCTGAGAGGGATGGCTTTGGTCCCAAATGTCTTACTCTATAATGTGCCTATTTATGCATTGCCCATAAGTGGAAAAACACCACTCCTCTCCTCTTCCAACAAACGATGCTATAAAACTTGCACTGGCAAATCTAAAAATGATTGCAATAGTCCTCAACTTACAATCATTCATTTAGCAACTGTTTAATGTTACAAGGGGGCTGAAAAAAGTGACTTATGATTGGTCCTCACATTTATGACCACTGCAGTATTTCCCACAGTCACATGATCAAAACCGGGCACCAAGCAGCTAAAAACCCTTGGATAGTACAGTGGTCTAAAGCCCTGTTATTAATATCAGCTGCCTGCAATTATTCAGGTTCGAATCTCACCAAGGCTCAAGGTTGACTCAGCCTTCCATCCTTTCTAAGGTAGGTAAATTGAGGACCCAGTTGTGGGGGCAATAAGCTGACTTTGTATAAATATACAAAAGTATGAAGGCTATTGCTTAGCGCATTGTAAGCCGCCCTGAGTCTCCGGAGAAGGGCAGCATATAAATCAAATTTAAAAAAAAAAGTATTTGTGATGTTCCAACATCCTGGTGTCATGTTATCTCCATTTGCAACCTTCCTAGCCAGCCTTCGACAAGCAAAATACAAAAGTGGGATTTACTTAATGTCTATATAATTCACTTAACAACTACAATGATTCACTTAACAACTGTAGCCAAAATTGGGTGTCACTCATTTAATAACTATCTTGTTTAGAAATCGAAATTTTGGTCCCAATTGTGAGTTGAGGACTACCTGTAGAGAGTCGATCATATGGTGATCAGATAGTTTTCAGATAGCTGTTGATAGATACTTCAACCTCCCTTCTTAAAGCTCTTAGTACTGATATTAGGTTTAGAGTATAACAATTTTTGAAAATAATGTAGACGATACTCCACTGATGGCTTATCAAATAAGTACTCTTATTTATATACTAAGATGCATGTCATCTCTAAAAATGTCTCAGGTTGCTAATATATTCTTCAAAACAATATTGCCAGGCTAAAAGCAGTATAATTAAAAATCATACTGATCAGAGTAGCAGAAATAAGAAAAAGAGAGGATCAAAATAAAAAACTCAGGTTCACATTCTATATCAATCCATGATTTTCTTAACTTTGTTTTTTGGTAGCTAAGCTCACACAAAGTCATACAAATAGTAACAACTTATTTCATGGTTATCACCTTTAAAGCGCTCCATGGCATAGGACCTAGTTATTTACGGGACCGTCTACTGCCACAGACGACCTCCCATCGACCCGTGCACTCCCACAGAGAGGGCCTCCTCGGGGTGCCGTCAGCCAAACAATGTAGGCTGGCGACCCCCAGGGGGAGAGCCTTCTCTGTGGGGGCACCTACCCTCTGGAATCAGTTACCCCCCAAGATAAGGAAAATCCCAGACCTCAGTGCCTTCCGTCGTGCCCTGAAAACTTACTTTTTCAAACAAGCAGGGCTGGCTCAAGCCGTATTTTAAATTTTAAATTTAATGGGGATTGGTATTTTAATTTGAGCCGAAATTTATTATTCTATTTTTAATTGTTCTTATTGTTTATGTGTTTTTTAATTCCGGCTGTACACCGCCCTGAGTCCTCAGGGAGAAGGGCGGTCTATAAATTTAATATAAATAAATAAAAATAAAATAAATCCAATATCCAAGGCCAAATCCAAACAAGCTATATCATGGCTTGATGCATTGTATGAGTCCCATCAAAGAGATCTTATTGGTTTGTTGTGCAAAATTATTGATTGCACAATGAACCACATAAATTAGGACTGTAGATTTGTCAACATATACACACTGTCATGTTTCATATACTGAATATAAAGCAGGTAGTTAGAAACTTCAAGATATAGGGAACAGGAACCTAAAAAAATGAAGGGACTTCAATCAGTCCTCTAAATTTTTAAGCAGCATTGTTATGGGAGGAAAAAGTGAAGCCTGTGCCACAAATTTTTTCCGGGCAAAAGAAATAATATTTGTCTTCACAGTTATGCTTTTCAGAGCCATTGGTAAGTTGGATCAGCTGCCTATAATTGCCATTTGTTTTACATAATCCATTTGTCACAAAATAGAAATTAGGAATCCAGACATGAGTCTATATTTCAGATGTCTGTGTGATTACAACCCCTGATATATATAAGAAATGCAAAGTGTGATTAAGCTCTCCCTTTAATGCCATAACCAGTCCATAAATTCAGATTATGAAAAAGTAAGGTGGCTGCTATATAAATATGAGTTCTCTGGCTTTCAAGTTATATTGAAATATGGGAGACAGCTTAGGAAAAGACACTGGCCCATGTCAAAATAATATCGGATGGAGATGATCTGCAGAGGGTTCAGATTGATAAGAATTGATAGGTTTCAATCAGGAAAAAGTATTGGGGAAGGGTGGAAATGTCCAGCCAGACATGCTGGTTGGGGACACAGGCAGTTGTAGCTTCCAAACCATGGAAGGAAATTATAGAAAATGGGGGTTCATGTTTTAAATTTATCATAATGTTAAATTAAGACATTGTTTTGCCTAAAAATAAATATTTTCCTCAAAATACTTTGTGTTCAAAATGTGCAAGTTTTACAGTTGCTGAAAGCATACTGTAATAACAGAAGCAATTTTTAAAAAGATAAACATTATTTGGGGATGGAGGGTAGCATCATCTTAAGTGAAATATGATACATGGATACATTTGATTTCAGTATGTAGCTGCCTCTGGATTATCTGGACTGATCCCAACTATTTAGATCCTACAACTATGATCTAGGTTAGATGTTAAAACCCCATCCTGCAAGGATGTGGCACCAGAAGTCAATTTTCATTTAAGATTCTCTTACATTTATCTACATTTGAAGTTGGAAACTAGGCTATCACAGAAAAAATCCAGTTTAGGCTTTCCCTATTGTGATTGTTTTCCACTAATTGGTCTTTGGGAAAAGGAAGGAAGGAAGGAAGGACGGAAGTAAAGTGTTAGATCGGCGCAGGGAAAGCAAGACGCGACAGCTCGGGTCTTTTCAGTGACTTTATTCAGCTCAGAACAAGACAAGAAACTGTGCTGCCGGAGCCCTTTTTATAGTGCTCCAGCAGGGTAGCTGTCCAATGACAGCTACTTGAATCTCCCGCCGGTGGATCTGCCAATCCCCGAGCGGATGCCCAAATAAGGACACAACATAAAGATTCATACTATACATAAGCACTTATATTTCAATATAAGTAGATACATTGATCATCTACTGCATGAATTAAAAGATAATCAATTCAATCTCTTTAGAATTATTTCATAAGAAATAATAGTTCCGATACTTTATTCCAAGTTAGACCTCCACTTAGCTACCCTCTTTTTCCTTGCCTTGGATGCTAGAGATTCAAAGTGGAATTTTTGAAAACAAATGTTAATTCTGTGAGGGCAAAGCTAGAATATTAGTTATGAATCCTCCTTTACCTCTCATCTATAGATCTACTCTAAGAACCGTTATTTCCTCATAATTCCCTCTGCCACAGATTTAGACCTGCTAATCTCCATTAGCCGCCAGATGGCAGCAAAGAAGGGTGTTTTTCTGTCTCTGCTGCCATCTAGTGACTGTCTTTATTTTTGTAGTCTATATCGGGTAGCTCTGCTGCTTCTCTCATGATGAGACAAACCCTTTTGGGTTTGCATGCAAGGCCTTAGTTTCTACATAGCTACAGCTGGTAGAATTTCTGCCCCAAAACTCAGAGAGATACTATCAGTCAGTGCTGAAAATAGTGAGCTGGGTGCACAAACGGTCTGGCTTTGGCAAGGACAGTTTCTTATAGAGGTAAGAGTTTCACAGTGCCAGTTGGAGATTATAGTCAAATTAATTCAAGTTTTTTAAAGGAGATGCTGAAAATTTCAGATCAAAATTCTGGCACGTAAGTAAAAGATCCTTTACAGAAGTCCTAATCAGATTTAATTTGGGAGTTACAAGAATGCAGAGTTTGGAGTTAAATTGCCTGAAAATTCCCACGAACATCAGATGGACTTTTCCTCCTGGTACAGATGGTTTGTAATAGGTTCTAGATTAGGGTTATAGTGGGGAAGAGAAAAAAAAAACCCTAACAGCACTCTTACTACAAAGTCCTAGTTTGAACCCTTCCTTAAGGCCAATTTCCTCATTATTATTATTTTTAGAATCTATTCATGCAAGTGCAAATTGCAAACATGGTGTAATGTCTCGTTTGCCCCACATCCCATGGTTGCAGTTCCTGCTTTCCAGGTTCTGAATTGTCTAGGCTTTTAGGAATGTTGGAGGGGAACTTACCTTGAAAGGAAAAATAAAAATGCAGCTTTCTGGCAGGAAAAAAAAATTGTGATGGGAGTTTGCTTCCTGACCCCTTCTAAGTTCTTTTCTTCCCTTGCCAAAATGTGCCTCCTAAAACGTCCCTTCTACAGCACTCCCTGCATCGTACATTTTCTCTTCTTGTTTTTGGCTGAACCTTTTCTTTAACTTCCCAGCCTCTGTAAGCACATTTCTAATTTCATTGGATGGATATATAATTATTATTACACAGCCCCATTAGCTGCAGTCGTCTTTTTACAATTCCTAATCATCAGACACTGGGGGAAGGAGGTTAGAGGCTACTATAAAGGAATGAGTGATCAGTGATCCAAAAAGAGTCTGTAGAATTTTAGGCCTGTTCCCATTTACTCAGATCCACCTTTATTTATTGATTGATCATATTTATATGGCTGCTTATCTGATAAACTGTGTCTCTGAATGGTGTGCAAACTACTAAAAAATAAATTTAAAAAAGTCAATAAATACAATTAACATTATTAAAAAGCTAGGAGGGAGTATCAGATATGACGAACAATGGAGTCACCACTCAGCTGAACACCACACAGTTGCAATCCTCAGGCTTGTTGACTTAGCCTCTTTTTGAGGGATTTCTGAAAGACTGACAGAGATGAGGCCAATTTCACCTCAGGGTAGGTGGGATGATCTTCCAAAGAATGGTTACCATGGTAAAAAGGACTTATGTCCTGGGTTTCACCCAGGTATAGCTAATTAGCAGTCAGCACCTGCAACATATCTCCTCTATCAGACCTGATAGCATAGGTAGATGTAATCAAGGTGAGGCAGCCCCTCAAGTAACCCAGCTCCATGCTATTAAGGGCTTACAGGCAAACTGCTTACAGAGGACTGTAAAGCACATAAGTCTATGTGCTATTGCTATTGCTACAGGCCACTGGTAGGTTTCAAATTTTTTTACTACCGGTTCTGTGGGTGTGGCTTGGTGGGTGTGGTGTGGCTTGATGGGTGTGGCTTGGTGGGCGTGGCAAGGGAACGATACTGTAAAATCTCCATTCCCTCCCCAATCCAGGGGAAGGTTACTGCAAAATCCCCATTTCCCCCCAATCAGCTGGGGCTTGGGAGGCAGAGAATAGATGGGGGTGGGCCCGTCAGAATTTTTACTACCGATTCTCCAAACTACTCAAAATTTCCACTACCGGTTCTCCAGAACTGGTCAGAACCTGCTGAAACCCATCTGTGCTACAGGCCAAAACCAGCACTTCAAATTGAACCCAGAAGCAAACTGGAGCTAATGCAACTCACAGAGCAGAGATGTAACATGTACCCTTCTAAGGGCACACATAACTACCCCTGCCACTATATTCTGCACCAGCTAAAGCTTCCGGATACTATCCAAGGGAGCCCCATGTATAGCATTAGCAATTAATTAAATTAATAACATTGTCTTACTTGCTAATGGCAACATTTAATGGTGAAAAGGCCTTTAAAACATGATTAAAAATAAATTAAATAACTTAGTGTCTCCTCTGAAGCAGGTCACTGTACTTATTTCAATAAACCATGGCTAGCAACACTATAGACGAGTATTGTATGAACAATGGCGGACAGAGAATCCCAAAATATTTCATTTGGATAATGGTTGGATAATGTGTATTTAACATGTTATAGGAATGTAGCCAGCTTTTGGCTTATTCTTCATCTCTATTCCCCTCCTTCTATGAGACCCGGCTTTGTTTTTTGGCCCAAAACCTTGCTTGTCTGTCTATAGATGTCGTCTTCTATCCAGGCTAAACTCTCGAGCGCTGGCTGATGCTATGTGTTAATATTTAGGTTGAGTAATATATGATCTTGTGAACTTGGGAGTGGCTGATGTAATTGCTGCTTTGTGCCTGGAACGGTGTTTTCCCTTTGCACAATGGTTGCACCCGGTTTGCCACCCCACAGCTGTTTTCCCTTGAGCTCAAGAAGAGCGAGTCAGGAAGAAAAGAATATGCATGGGTAGGGAAGGGTTGATGTGACATGAAAGGGTGTGAACAATTTTGGTTTTTGCCTTCCTCTTTGATGTCTTGCCTTCCTCTTTTGTTTTCATTCTAGGAAAGGCAAAGCAAAGGAATTTCACATGAGAAGTGAAGGGGAAAGAGGAAGGGGGAAGGGGAAGGAGTACAAATGCAAGGTACAGTGGTAAGCACCCATTCCTCAAATACATATAAACCACTGAAAGTTTAGTGCAGCATTAAGTTCTGCATTGAAATAGCTGACCACTGGAGTGCATGAAAATAGCACCTGTTGTAACACTGTAAATTAGCTAGGCATTTCCCAAAATCAAAAAACGTAGTTGCTTAAGGTAATGCAGATAGGTTCACTTCTTTTGGAGATCAAAACCAAAGCATTGCAGACCCCTAGTAAATTATTATTATAAATCCTGAAAATCCTTTTTTTAATAAACCATGGTTAAGTAGGGATGTAATATCAGGTTACTACCGATAAAATGTTAAGCTGTTTGAGTTACAGAGGGATTCGAATGGTCTAAAATGTATGGAATTAAATTAAAAGAGGTCCTGATTTCACAATTTGGTCCCAGGTGCCTTTAGCCAAGACTAAAACTTTTAGATTCAATTGAAGTGCACCAAGTGTACAGTATTCCTTAATAAACAACTAGATTATTTCTAATTTGGATTCAATGTGTTATTTATAAGAATAATGGAATAAAGAGTTTGAATATTCCACGCTGTAATTAACTACTAAGGTTCTTAAAGAAAATTTAGATTTGTTTCATGAGAAGTTTCATAAGAGACATATTAAGAAAACTGAGCCCGGTGAGATCCAGATTCAAGTTCCATATCAACCTCATTTACCCACTTGGAGCAGTTAGTATTTTTTCAGCCTATGTCAAGAAGTGTCTCTCCATATGTGCTTTGAGTTTCTTAGAAGGAATTGCAGAATTAAAATCTAGCAAATAAATAAATACTATCAGCTGCCATGTGTGGATAGGCTAGGCTATTGCTTGATTGAGGAAACATTACTTAATGACTCTGGACTTTAACAGTTCACTAATTTCTTTGGTTAATTAAGATTTACAATCTTATGTTTAAATCATTGGGATAAACTCCACTGAAATGGATCTGACAAGAGACAGAGCACTGTGATATTAAGCGGCATATCATTTAGGCAGTGGTGAAATCCAAATTTTTTTACTACTGGTTCTGTGGGCATGGCTTGGTGGGTGTGGCAAGGGAAGGATACCGCAAAATCCTCATTTCCTCCCCACTCTTGAGGGAAGGATATTGCAAAATCTCTATTCCCACTCCACTCTGAGGCCAGCCAGAGGTGGTTTTTGCCGGTTCTCTGAACTACTCAAAATTTCCACTATCGGTTCTCCAGAACCTGTCAGAAACTGCTGGATTTCACCCCTGCATTTAGGGAAGAGAAAGTAAGAGGAAAAAATGCTGCATCAGTGTTGGGAAGAGCAGATAGTGGACTATGTTTTTTTTTTTTTTGCTTCGGATAAGCTAGAGGAGAGTTAGTGCAAAGAATATTTGTATGAGATGAATTTCCTTTTTTTCAAATGGGAAATGTGGAAAGGACAACCGATAATTTTATATTATAGAAGCAATGTCATAGCGTTCATGGCATATGGAAAGTGGAAATTTAAGTCAGGGAAACAAACAAGTGGAAAAATATTAAGATCCCTTTTTTAGTTCTACTACCCTAATTCACAGGAGCATGTCCCACAATCGCTTTTAAAGAAAGGGCTCTTTCTGAATCTGTCTAATCATTTATAGTTGGGTAGCCAATGTTCCTGAAAAGGCAATACTAGATTCTACCACTAGAGAGAAGACAGGGACTATCATTACATCTGCCAGCCCTCAGCTACAAAATGTATTTTTTTTCTTTGAGCTAACAATAACCTTTTTAAGTAAGTTGAAATGTTAGAACACACCTGAAACAATCTCTACTTTTGGCTAGGATAACTATTCAATTCTTTTCCTCAAACTGAGATTCTTATTTTTCTCCCAGTGAGTTTATTTTTATTGGGGGGTGGGGTTCTTTTATAATCATATAATTTTATAATATTACCCTGGGGATGAACACCGCACAAACTCAGCAAATCAATAACTTGCCAGACAGATTATCTCTCTCTCTGTCTATATCTGTGTCTGTATCTCTCCCTCCCTCCTCCCTCTCTCTCTCTCTCTCTCTCTCTCAAGACAGAGACAGAGACAGAGACAGAGACAGAGAGAGACAGAGACAGAGACAGGCAGAGACAGAGAGAGACAGAGACAGAGAGAGACAGAGACAGAGACAGGCAGAGACAGAGACAGAGACAGACAGAGACAGACAGAGACAGAGACAGAGACAGAGACAGAGAGAGACAGAGACAGAGAGAGACAGAGACAGAGAGAGACAGAGATAGAGAGAGACAGAGACAGAGACAGACAGAGACAGAGACAGACAGAGACAGACAGAGACAGAGACAGAGACAGAGACAGAGACAAGGGAATATTTATCTTTTAGCACAGGTCAATCTGATGGTCTACTAACAGCTCGGGTGAATAGGTAGTAAAAAATGCTTTTAAAAAGTTTTTAAAAGGCTCCAGCGATCGCATGGCACAGCTGTGATCGTCGGAGCCTTTTAAAAACTTTTTTAAAAGCATTTTTATTACCTATTCGCCAGAACAGGTAGTAAAAAAATGCCTAATTTTTTTAAAAAAAGTTCTGACGATCAGCTGAGTGATGCACAATTGTCAGAACTTTTTAAAAAACTTTTTAACGCATTTTTAAAATGCTTTAAAAATGCTAGAAAACACAAGCGAATCAGTAGCGACGGGTTTTGAAACCCACCCCTGGCCTACCTATAGTACTTCCCATCTTCAGTTTTATAAGGAAAATAATGTATTTCAGCTAAATGAAAGTGGGTAACCAATCAAAGTTAACTGATCATTCATTAACTGACCACTGTGCATTTTAATGTTTTATATATAATGGGCATATGTCTACATTTTACATCTAACTGTAGTTAATATTCTTGTCAATGTGAAATGTGTGCAGTTTATTTTTGCAAGACTGAATGGGCCATTGAGCTGCGTTATGTTTGTTGAACAGTTGATAACTCATTGTAAGATAGCGGCATTTTTTACTAGTTTATATTTAACACAAACCTCTTTCCTGCTTTTAAAAGCAAATGGAAGACTGCTGAAGAAATTCTTAGTGCTGAGGTAGGGTGTAAGCCAAGATAGGCTCATTTCATTTGTTTAAGGACTGCTGCAGACTTTCCATAGCATGGACAAAGTCCCTTCCAAAAATGGGCAGACTAAGAATCATTTTGGGAGTGCTGTACAGATGGAAAATTACCCCTGAATCCGTCTCCAAAACTAATTCAAAAATTAAAAAAGTAGAGAGAGAAAACCAAAAATGTTGACCCAAATCACTGGAATCACACAACATATGGTACTAAAGTCCATATACCTCTCCCAACCTTATTCATTGTACCCCTGGTTTTAACAGTGGAACTTCCGTTACAGTAACTGGGAGGTCAATTGGATGTCAAAAATCTTAAAATGCCATTAAAGCAGGGGTGAAATCCAGCAGATTCTAACAGGTTCTGGAGAACCGGTAGCGGAAATTTTAAGCAGTTCAGAGAGCTGGCCCCAGAGTGGGGTGGGAATGGAGATTTTGCAATATCCTTCCCTCAGGAGTGGGAAGGGAATGGGGATTTTATAGTATCCTTCCCCTAGAGTGGGATGGGAATGGAGATTTGCGGTATCTTTCCCCCCAGGAGTGGGGAGGGAATGGGGATTTTACAGTATCCTTCCCCTGGAGTGGGGTGGGAATGGAGATTTGCAGTATC